>JANBXA010000190.1:26337500-26475000 GCA_030556225.1 Cricetiscus sungorus | reverse complement strand
GGAGGGAGGAAGGGAGAGGGAGGGAGGGAGGGAGGGAGAGGGAGGGAGGGAGAGAGGGAGATGGCAGGTGGGTAGGACCTTTTGTGGGCAGAGATGATAGCTAGAGGCCCACAAGTGTGTTCCCCAACTATGAGCACTGACATACTTTTGCTGTTGGTAAAGCAGAAGAGTGCCCTGTGTCTAGAGTCAGATAAGGAGAAAGCGATTATTGAGGGAAGGTTCACCCATCAAGGGAAAAGGTGGAAAATGTACAGCTTGAGGATGAATATCTCTTGTGCTATTTGTTCATAAGTCCAGAGGGCTCTATGTGCTGAGATACCACTGAGCAGTTTGTTGGGCTGTAGAATGTTCCCTTTTAGGGGAAGTACCCACGTTAAGCATGTCCCATTATACCTACCGTGAGGGTGCACTGGAGAGAGACCCGTGTGAAGTCTGGCTGTGAACCCTTGTGTCTAGGAACATTTGAGGGTCCCGTGGGTACAATACAATCTGTGATTGGAACCTGGGAGGTGAGTAGTAAAACATAGGGGCTCAGACAGGAGAATTGAGTGTGCTGTAACAATGATTGATTACAGGACGATGGCAGGGCCCTGATGCCCGGAGACAGCCCATACCCAAGACATCAGAGTTTCAGACATAGGCCGATTACAGATCCCATCAAGTTCAATATTGTTTCAGAAATAGCACTGTTTTGTCGGACCCCGTAGGAGGCAGAGCAGAGGTGCGTGCACCCGTAGGAGGCAGAGCAGAGGTGCGTGCACCCATAGGAGGCAGAGCAGAGGTGCGTGCGCCCATAGGAGGCAGAGCAGAGGTGCGTGCGCCTTCTTGAACAGTCGTTGCTCCACATACACCCCTTTGGAATTTACAAAGACACGGAGTGCTGGCGTGTGACTTCCCCGCGGGTCTTTGTAATGACCATTCTGTGCTAGTGGCTTCCCGGGACCAGGAGCACAGTCTGTCCTTCTGCAGTTCTCAGTAGATACTTACATTTTTTCAGACAATATATTTTCATTATGTTCTTCCCCTCCTCCCTGAGTCTCCCCATCCCCCCACCCCCAACCTAATTTCATGCAAATTCACTTGGGTACGAGAACATTCTCTTTTCTCTCTCAAAACAAACAAACAAAAACCAAGAAAAATAAGAAACTAAAAAAATATCTAGAAGAAAAGGAAGGAGGAAGGAAGGAAGGAAGGAAGGAAGGAAGGAAGGAAGGAAGACAGGCAGGTGGCAAGCAATAAATAACAAAACACCCAGAGTGGAGCGTGATTACAAGGAAACTACATCTTCCGGACACAACAGATGCACATATGAGCTCACGAAGGCTGTGGTAGCACGAACTGTCCCTTCTCAGGTGCAAGCCATACAAAATTCCCGCTCTGGAAGGAGAAATGAACGTAAGATTCACAGTAGATTTACTCTATCGTTCTTGCTTGGAAAGCCTTGATTCTTACCCATTGTGGATTTTCTCCAGACTTTCTGAATATGTTCAAGGGGATGAAGGACATCCTTGAATGTTGTGACTTAGTCATGGAATGTCCCCTGGTGCTGGTCCCAAGCCAGTGCCACCACTGAAGGATTATTGGGTCATGAGAATGCTGACTTTCTGAATGGATTAATCTGTTGTTGGGGGTCATAGCTGAATAGCCCCTTCTCTCTGTTTCCTGCATGTGTGAGGTGATTTGCATTGTGTGGAGAGTTTGAATTAGGAATGTTCCTTGTAGACTTATGTTCTTGAATGTTCTGTCCCCTCTCCTTGTGCGGAGGGTTTGAAGTAGAAATGTTCGGCATAGACTTGAATGTTCTGTCCCCACTTGGTGGCACTGTTTTGTATTTGACAGGGAACCTTTAGGAGGTGGAGGCTTGCTGGAGGAAATTATGACACTGGAGGTGGATATGAGCACAGAGGGCTTTGACCTCTTCCACTCCTGTCTTTTTTGTCTGTTGTGGGTGGGAAGGTGCCCGTCCATGTCCTTCTCCTGCCAGCAGTCATGTCTTCCCTGTGGAACCATAAACTAAATAAGTTGATTTTGGTCATTTTTTTTTTCAAATGACAAGAAAGTGACAAACCTTGCTATTAAGTCCCGCAGTTGCCACAGACTCATGGAGATGGAGCCAAGCAGTCATGAATTAAACTCCCAGAAGCCATGGGCCCAGATCCTTCAGGTATTTCTATCAAAATGATGAAAAGTGGCTAACAGAGAAAACAAGTAGATGAGGAGCTCTTCCTGTGACTACCCAGCCATGTGCGGAGCTTGCAAATGTCTCCAGAAGCAAGCTAAAATGGCAAGTCACCGGGAGGATCAGGAGACCAGAACCCCGACAGGAACACAGGCCGTGAAGGAGTTCTCACACAGGCTGGAGACGATCGAATTAGATCCAGGAAGGCTACATTCTGGCTAAAACCTTGCCTGTGCCAATCCCTGAGACTCATGTGAGGCTAAGTTTAATTGTGACAGGATAGTTAATCTAGAAAATTCAAGGCTGCTTGGAGTTCAGGCAATGGCATGGGTACTGCTGGGTACTCTTGGCCAGGTTTATAGTGAGAATTGAAACAAAGAGCCAAGCGGAAAGATGCTTAAGGCTTAAGCGTTCAGCCAAAAAAAGGAACTACATTTAAAACGGAAGCCAAAGGAGGTGTGGTTGGTGGGGAGATTAGAGCCATCAAGAACAAGCCAAGTGTTTTGCATTGGATGGGAAAGATGCTGTGAACGTGTCTTAGGAGTTGGCCGGACCACACCACAGGAGGAAGGGTATAATGATATAAACTCTTGCAAGACTTGGGTTTGAGAAAAATCCCTTTGGTTTCTGCTCTCACATGGGCTGCCTAAGGAAATGTTCCCCTCTTCTACCATCCAGGCACTCGGTGGCCACCGAGACCAGACTCAGGGGACCTGACTACTGCTCGGCGGCTGGCATCATCCACTCAGTGCTTGTTATGCAGACACGCAGAATTGTGGGCCCACGGAGGCTTCTGCCCGAATTTTAAAGGAGGGCTTGAGAGAGCAGGTGATGTGGGGCAGGCTGGAGCCCTGAGAGAGCAGATTAAGGCGGAAGCTGTAGTGGAGGCTCCCGGAGGTTAGCGATGGCCTGTGAGTTTAGAGAGCCCCAAGACGCTGCTGCTGCCTGCGAGAAAATGTTTGACGTTGGAAGCTCAGTGTGTTCCCACAGATATGTGTATGACAACAGAGGAAGGAAAGCAAGAGATAGTGCGTGGCATACGCATCGCTTTAAACTGCCCTAAAGCTGCCCCTTAGTCCTTAAAACTATGCTGTTGCTGGAGTTTCTTCCAGCCAGGTCCCGTATCCATTCAGCCCCAAATAAACACACAGACACTATATTAATTATAAAACTGTTGGCTGGTGGCTAGGGCTTCCTACTGGCTCCCTCTCTCTTAATCATTAACCCATTCCTCTTGACCTATGTATTGCCACGACTCTGTGGCTTACCCGTAATCCCGCATGTTACTAGTTGGGCAGCGTGGTGTCTCCTCACGGCCCCTCTCTGCTCCTTCTCCTTCCTCTTGTCGCCCCGCCCATACTTCCTGCCTGGCCAGCGGCCAATCAGGGTTTTATTCATCAACCAATAAGTGAAGCACATACACAGAAGGGCACCCACCACCATCGCTCTGGAACCTTTACGCAGTGGCGCTCATCACGGTCGCGAGGGCAGAGCTTTTGTGACTTAGTCCCGTCGTCCGGCCCAGTGGGATGAGTTTGAACACGGATGTTGGAAGGGAGATGGTCAGTCAAGACAATAGTGTCCTGGGTTACGTGGGTCACAGTGGGTCGAAGCCCACGTCGGGGGAGCCGCAGCGGGAACCCCTCTGTCTTCAATAGCAGCCCAGACTGACCCTGGCTTTGGGTGAGGTGCTCGTGGGACCCACTAAACACTGGTCTTGCAGCGAGGCTATCGCTGACGCGTCGTGGCCCTAGGACACAAAAGAGTCTCACTGAGGGCCTCTTGTCGCCTCTGTGCCCCTCCTCAGCAGGCGTTTGGGGGAAGGGCAGTCTGCTGTGTGTCTCCCGAGAGCTCCCCAGCAGCCAGCCTCATGCTGCCCGCGTCTCCTCTGATGCCGTGCTGGGCTGTGGGGTCTGGTGACACCTCATGAAAGCCATCACGACAGCACTTGTCCTAGGAAGTGGATAGGGAGTCACCCGTGGCCGCGGCGGGGGGAGGGGAGGTTTGACCTTCTTTTCCAGTCCACAGAGGGCATAAGGAAGTCTTGAGCCAGGGGAGAGCCTGACTCACCAGAGCCATGGCCAGAAGCACAGAAGGAATTGGATGCCACCAGTCATTGTCACCACTGAAATAATTCAGGAGTGGCACTGGCATGGCCAGACTCAGGTGTGCTGGCTGACGGCACAGCCATGCTCCTCTCTCCAGGGTTCCCTGTGGCTGCTGGCTAAGGTCTGGTTCCCATCACCGCCTGCCAGTCCTCCTTGCTCCTATTCTGAGGCCTGGGCAGAGGGAGGGGCTCTAACCCACGGCCCCAAGGCGTGTTTTATCCATCACATCGCGGTTGTTATGATAGTTTATTTTTCTCCATAAGAAAAAGCAAACTGCGTGTCTCCAAACGCTGGCAATGTAAGACCCGTGAGAGCGAGGTCCCTCACGCTCCCACTCAGGAAAGGCGCCCCCCCCCCAAATCACTCACGAGAAGCGGTCTTGATGCAAACGCATAAGGTTCTTTATGATCCAGTATACTGGGGCTGTCAGCCACACACCATGCAGGGTAGAGGGCTGCAGAATTGAGACAGCTTTTATAGGGTTACAACAATGCCCGCGCATCGTGAACCAATCACCTCGTAGCATCCAGTACGGATCAATTAATTTAAAGCATCCAAGCCCGCTCTTAGACCAGGAAGTCTGCTTTCGCACAGGCTTCTGGGTTTGGTGACACAGCTCATTTTCTGTGTCCATTCACTCACAGGCTACCGTAAACATTAAAGTAGGTGACCCTCAGCTTGGGACTTAAGACTCCCAGCTTCCTGGGGTCACTTGAGAATTAGACTATATTTTTCCAACCTAACAGCAACTCGGAACATCCCATGTGTTTGTGGGGGAGACAGACCCGATGGCACAATTTCAGTCAAAGGATGAAGTGTAGGCTCCCGTGTCTGAGTGAGTGAGACATCAAAGCAGCCCATGCTTTAGATTCCAGGAAGCCTGGGGCTGTACTCGTGGTTAACTCCTCAGTTCCTAGAAAGTGGCCTTGGGGGTATGTCCCCCATCAGCCCTGCTTCCCCAGGGGAGGGAAACAGCTCCAGCCCCCCTCACATGGCTACAGCTGCCTTTGCTGGTTTGTGCTGGGAGAAACATTGTGCCTTTTCAGGGGCCACGTGGCAAGGGCCTTTTAAAATTTCTACTCATTAAAGCAATAAACAGTCACAAAATACTCCCGGGGACAGTGACAGTGGCTCAGTCAGCTAAGAGCCAGCCTGCCACGTGAGCATGGAGACCCGAGTTTGACCCCCGGCACATAGAAATGTTTACGCGGTGACATGGTTTTATAATCCCAGCGCTGGGGAGGCAGAGGAGGGCGGTTTCCCTGAGGCTCAAGTTCTCGCCAGCCTAGAGCAATTGCTGAGTCCCAGGTTCAAAGAGACCAAACAAGGAGGGTGGCACCGGGGAGGTGTGACCCCCGAGGGTGTCTTCTGGCCTCCACTCGCATACACACACACACACACACACACACACACACACGCTGGCCAATACCCAATACCACCTCACCACAACAACTAACCCCAACTCCCAAATACATAGGGAACAACCCCAGAGTTCCATTGGATTCAGTGCCTCCCTGATGCATCTCTGTGCTATGTGTGCCTTCCCTGACTTTCTGTTAAAACCGTGAGAATGTCTCCAAGGTGACTGTTATTTTTAAACAGACATGTGGTCACCGTGGACACTGACTGGCTGCACTCGGCAATCCCATCTCCTGAATCGCGCCAGTGTTAGAGACTGCCAGTCTCCTCCCAGTTCTCCTTATGCACCCTTCCTTTTTCAATGATATGCACGCTGGCAGACGCCTGTGTGCTGGGAAGTGGGAGGTGCTCTCAACCACTGAGCAATCTTTCTAGCCTCCCGGTCCCTGTGTGGGACTGCCTCAGTGAGCCCTGGATGTAGGGCGGTTGGGTGGCTGCTCCTTCACTTCCTCTTCCTCTTCCTCTTTCTCTTCCTCTTCCTCTTCACATTCCCGCTCCTTCCCTTGGGAATGCCGTGCCTCCTCGGATATCCTTCAGCACAGGACTGGGCCCCTCTGTTGGAGTCCTCGCAGTAGACCTATGCTCAGCTCCTGAACCGCCTCACCGCACCCGCACGCTGCCACGGTAGGTTTAGAACAGATTGCAAGAGCAATTTCCTTTTTCACGAATTATTGTTTCCCCATACCACCCTCCCTGTCACTCTTCCTCCCCACGAATCCTCCTTGTGCCGTTATGACATGGGTTCTGCCATCCTCTGTCCCTCCTCCCTTTAAACAACTCCCTGCACGCTCCGCCCTTTTCTTCTCTAGTGCTCTACAGATGTACAGACAGACAAGCATGCATGCAGACGTGCTCACACATACACAGACAGAATTCTACACAAGAACAAAAATGTGGTATCTGTCCAAGTTTGGCTTATTTTGCTTAACGTAATGATTCCAATTCCATCTACTTTTGTGGGTGTTATAATTTCACTATGTTTTCATGATGAATAAGGTTGCATTGTGTATACGCATTACATTTTCCTCATCCGTTCATTTGTTGGTGGATGTCTAGGCTGGGCCTACGTCTTAGCGATTGTGGGTAGTATAGTACTAGGACTGGACAGGCTCCCCTAGTGTGCTGATTTAGAGTCCTATGGGTGGAACAGTTGGATCTGCAGTAGCTCTATGCCATACTGGCTGAACCATCTTGCATTCCCACCAGCAGAGAGAGTATCTGGGTTCATCCTTGCCCATACTTTTTCCAACATTCACTGTACTGTTTTTTCATTTCACCTCTCTGTCTCTCTCTATCTCTCTGTCTCTCTCTGTCTCTGTCTCTCTGTCTCTGTCTCTCTCTCTCTCTCTCTCTCTTTTTCCTGTAACAGCCACTGTGACTGAGTGACATTGAATCTCAAAGTGGTTTTAATTTGTACTGTCCTGACAGCTTAGGATGCTGGGCAGATATTTACTGCCCCCCTGTATTTCTTCCTTGACTATTCAGTTCATTAGCCCACAGCTGGCAAAACCTCTCCCTAATCTGTAGGCTAGTCAAGCTTGTACAGCTGTGTAGACACTCTGAGGAAAGGAGAGCCACCTGGGGAGGGGAGAGCTTACTTTCCCTCACAGCCTACTGTCAGTCCATCCCAGAGGGAGGTCAGGCCAGCGGGAGCTCTGGGCCCTCCCGCGTTGATTATTAATCAAGAAAATGCCTGGTAGACTGGCCTGTAGGACTATGTGGTGAGGTCATTTTCTCAGTTGAGGCTTCCTCTTCACAGGCGACTCTGGCTGTGTCAAGCTGGGAAGAAACACAACAACAACAACAAAACAACAACAACCCCCACCCCACCCCTAAAAAACAACAACCAGTCAGCACCCGGTCTCTCTGCTCGGGCTGCCGTGTCCCCTGTTGTACAGAGTTTTAATTTCCTGCAGCTCTGTCAGTCAGCTCTTGGGTTTATTGCTGTGTCTCAGAGTGCTTTCCACAGTCCTCGCTGACATGTGTTTTGAAGGGCGTCCCTGAGTTTGCCTCTGGGAGTTTCATGGATGGGGACTGCATGGAGTTGCACCAGACCATTCTCACAATGCTGCCTTCCCACGCTTTGACTCCCTGGTTAGATCTGTTCTTTGTCTTTTTAAACCCACTGGAATGGCGTTGCTTCCCCGGCTTCTGTGCTGTGCTGTGAGTTCATCACATTTTGAAAAGCTGATGATTTTCACGTTGATTTTTGTACGCAGCTACTTTTATAAAAATCACACTCTTCACTCTTTCAATGCAGAGCCCTAAAAGAAACCAGGGAGTCAGAAAGATCAGAAGATGACTCAGATGTGTGAGGAGCCAGAAGAGCAGAGATGGGACGGTCCCAGACTGCTGTGCAGACAGAGCGTGGCGACAAAACAGAGGACTCGGAAGTGTGTGTACAGATGACAGGTGAGTAACGGTGATGGTGTCAAGTCAGATGACCACGGTGACAAATTGAAGAGAAAGGCCAGGAGAAAGGGCAGAAAATATGTGTTTGGATTGTCAGGGGAGACAAAGGTGGGAATGGCTTGTGGTTGAGCTGCAGGTCTGAGCTGACCATTGGGAACGGTGGCTGGGGATAAATCAGGGAGCAGACTCCCTGGGAAGCAGTGTGTACACATGCGATGTGTGCACACCCCACCCCACCCCTGCGCGCACGCGCACACACACACACACACACACACACACACACTCATGCACATGCACACACACCATACTCACACACCACACACACACACACACACACACACACACACACACACTCATGCACATGCACACACACCATACTCACACACCATACACACACACACACACACACACACACATACCATACTCACACACCACACACACACACACACTCACACACACACCACACACATCACACACACCATACACTCACACAGACACACACACCATACACACACTCACATACATACACCCACACCATATACACACACACACTCACACTCACACATACACCACACACACTCACATACACACACACCATACACACTCATACACACACATTCACACTCACACACATCACACAAACTCACACACGCTCACACACACCATACACACACACTCACACACACACCACACACACACACACACACACTCACACACTCACACACGCACACACACACACACATACACACACACACACACACTCACTCACACAGTGCAGGCGCCCAGGGAAGCAGTGTGTCCTCATGTGGTATCACTCAAGGTGTGGGCTTTGACAGGGGAGGACACGGTTTCCAGCGCTTGGATTCTCCTGCCTTGCCTCCACCTTAGCCCATGGAGATTTTAGAGAAGAAAAGATTAAACAGTTTCAGCAGTCAGGACCCAATGTGAGGAGATACAAGCCCTTGCAGCTGGGTCAAAGCTCTGGACCTCTTCATACATAGAATGAGTCAGGCGATGTTGCACTGTGGTTCTGTTTGTAGCTTTCGAAGGCCAAGGGACAGAGTCCCACAGGAAAGGCTTTTGAGACAGGGAGGACACTGGTGAGAATCAGAGGGACAGCTTCTCCAGGTGGAGGGCAGGGCGTCGTCAAGCAGAATGCTCCTCTTTCCTCTGAGAAGAAAGGCCAGTGTGTTGGCAGCAAAGAGGATGCGGAAGGCCCTGCACAGGGGATGCGTTGCTGCTGAACGCATGGCATGCGTGCCTGTCTCACCAGCCATGTGCAGAGCTGCCGTGTGGCAGGCCCGCCCTGGGATCTAAGGACAAAGCGAGTTCCATCAACTGTAGTGAGAGCTCTGCGTAGGAGACTGGCACCAGATAAAAGGCACGGGGGCTGTCAGGAAGAATGTGGCCAGGCCAGCAGGCTAAGAGCACATTTGTGCAGTTCCACAGCAGAGGAACAAAAAATCTGACCCAGTGCCTTGGGCTGGAGTGTGGGGCCGGTTTAAACCGACGCCTGGTGACTTTTCTGCATCTTGGAGGGAGGGATTCTTGGCAGCTGAACAGTGAAGACTGTGCTTCCAATTATCACATTGGACCTTTGATCTGCTCTAATTATTTGTTTCCTCTGTAAACCCAAACTTGACTCGTCGGTGTTGGGCTTGGGCAGCTGCTCTGGTTGGCGTGGTTGGCCATGGGCTGCTGGTGCTTCCCAAATGACACACAGTGCCCATGCTTCCACAGCATGCAGACACAGGGCTCCTGTTGTGTGCTACACACACACAGAATGGCTGGATGAGGTTGTCCCTGTCTTTCCTTTCAGAAAGCTCTGGAAGGAGATGGAAGAGGCCACAGCGCATGTGCTCAAGCAAAACCTGGGAACAGCCGTGGGAGCACTGGCAGGGGATAAAGAGTGGAGACGTCATCCTGGAAACCCTCAAAGCTTGTGGGTCAGTCTCGTGGGAGTTATGGACTCAGCCCACACCCGAAACTTGTGCATCTAAAATATAAAACCTCCAGCAACCATGAGATAAAGGCTGTGTGGGTCACTCCTATGACCTGAGAAGGGTTTTGGATATATTCTTTCGAATTCTGCTTTTAAAGTTGCTTGAAAACTTTGGTCATAGGGTAGAGTAGAGGGCTTCACATGTGCCTAGTATGTGCCCGTGCCATTGACGAGCAGCCCTAGGCCAGGCCTGTAAACTTGAGAATTAAAAGTATTTTATTGAGTTATATTTTACACATTATATAATTCAGCCACTTCAGGTATACAATCCAATGCTTTTTTTAAAAGACTTATTTCCTTTTTTATGTTAATAGATGCTTGACCGCATACATGTACATGTACCACATTCGTACAGTGCACATGGAGGCCAGAAGAGGGCATTAGATACCTTGGAACTGGAGTTATAGGTGATTTGGTCCAACATGTAGGTTCTGGGAATTGAACCCAGGTCCTCTGGAAGAGCAGCCGCATCTTAATGCCTCCGTTATTCTGCAGTCTCTCAATGAGTTTTTGAAAAGTAAATATACAACTTGTACGACTATGGGCGGTTCTGGATCATTTTTGCCATTCTTCTGTGTTTCATGCATACTTACTGTTTAGTCTGTTCCTGTTTCCTACTCTCCCGTGACCACGGTTCTGTACTGTCTCTGTAGATTTACCTTTTCTGAACACTGATATACATGGGACCACATAACATTTTCCCGGTTTGTTTAGCAAGACCGTCTACCTGCATATCATGCAAGTCTCCTGTTGTTGAATGATGCTCTGATGGGTAGATAGACAGATAGACCACATCATAAATGCAGACTTGCTGGTTGGTGGAGGTTCAAGGAAGCTCCAGTAAGATTTTTGTGTGGGGAAAGATTTAACATTTCAAATAAAAAGATTTGCTTTAATTCTCAGTTATCCAAAATGTCCTATCAGTTCAAGAAGAGAGTATTTTGTTGTTGTTGTTGTTGTTGTTTGGGTTTTTTGTGGGTGTTTTTGTTTTGTTTTTCTTTTTCTGTGCTGAGTAGTTGGTGCCATAAATGAGTTCAAAAGGAAGATGACAGAGACTTAGTTTCCAGAGAAGCTGGGTAGGGTATGACCATGAGCCTTGGGTAGGGTATGACCATGAGCCCTGGGTAGAATATGGCCATGAGCCCTGGGTAGGGTATGACCATGAGCCCTGGGTAGGGTATGACCATGAGCCCTGGGCAGAGTATGACCATGAGCCCTGGGTAGGGTATGACCATGAGCCCTGGGGAGGGTATGACCATGAGCCCTGGGCAGACTGCAACCAGGCTAGATGTGTGTCAGCCAGGTTTCACTGTAATTACCTCCATGTAAGGGGGGGAATTTATTGACTCATACATATGATGAAATGCCCAAGGGCTGGGGCTAGATTCAAGATAGCAGCATCACCTGTTCTGGGTTTCTTCCTGACTTGTGTATTGTTTTGTAGATTCAATTTGGTGTTATTTGACTAGGGATGCCAGTTTTTGAGTTCAAGTTTATTAGACAAATGCCAAGTTCTTGTAGCTTCAGAGAAAGCGCTCTCTTGTCTGAATGCAGTTAGGGATTAGAACAGCAATGGGGAGGATTGAATTACAATTAAATCAAATTAAAGGTTGGACTCCGTTCCCTAGGAAGCTGCAAGCTTTGTTCCTCAATGCCTAAATTGTTCCAGTTTGTAGGGCCCTTAGCCATTTTCTTGAATTGTGTGTCTTGTCCAGTGGACAGGCAGAATCTGCTTCACACCACCACTGCTGTAGCCGGGAAATCTGAGGCTGAGTCTGCAGGCTACAGGGAGTGCTCATGGCACACTCGCCCTAGCATTTAAGTCTTCCTGTCCAGCCCGGCTCTTGTGTAAATGGGGCAGACATGCGTTGTCACTGTTGACTTGAGGATGGAATAAAATGGAAGATGCTTACACGGCATACAATGTGTGAAGGAAGTGAATTAGGATAACAGAGAAATCCAGCTGTATTAGCGAAGGGACACTGTGAGGATGGCTCTCATGCTGGTGCGACCGCTGCCTCCCCTGTCTGTTCAACACCCCCCCAGCCCCCGCCAGTCACGCGCTATGGCTATGGCTTGTGAGATTAGAATTATATTCTACTTTGAGAAGAGAAAACAGAGACACAGACCATTTACATGATGCTTTTGATGCTAGAAAGTGACCAGGTGACATATGGATTCTTGAAATGCATCCCATTGAGAGCTAGCTCAGTGGTCTGGAGTCCACAGAATTTGTCTTTAAGAGAAAGCTCTAAGTGTGACACCTGGAATGGAGCCCTACCTGAGCATGTCTGGAGCTCGGGGTGGGGTGGGGGGGTCTTCTCTCCCCTGGCAGCTGGTTCACTGGGGGGAGGTATGTGCTGGCCACGCCCAAGAGCTAGCTACAGGGCAAGGGTGCCAGCTGTGCTCTGAGGTGAGACTCTGGGAGAAAGAGGGTGTGGTCCGATGGACCCGAGCACCATGCTGTGTGGGGCCCCAGCATTTGGGCCAGCAAAGACTGTTGCAGTGTCTTCTGGGAGACCGTGGGCTGTGGGCCTTCCCATAGCAACTCAGCTCTCTGTGTAAGCAAGTTCAATCCCAGCTCTCTGATGCTTTTTACCTCCTTGGGTTTTCCCTGGATATTATTCTAACCTCAGATCCTGGCATATTCAAGATAAATAAAGGGTCTCAATTACCTCGATGGTAAAGGGTTAAAACGGAGACCAGGGTGGCCTGGAGGTCCCAGGAGGAACCCAGTCTCTTTCTCTCGCTAAGAAGAAAAGATTCACTTGTTTTTGTTTGTGTGTGCGTGTGGGTATTTTGCCAGCACCTATGTCTGTGCACCGTATGTGTGCCTTCTGCACATGGAGGCCAGAAAATCTTGTCAGATCCTCTGGATCTGGAGTTACTGATGGTCGTGGGCCACAGGTGGGTGCTGGGAGTCAAACCTGGATCCTCTGCAGATCCACGTGCTCTTAACCACGGGGCCACCTCCCCAGCCCTCCCAGTCTCCTTGAGGTATACTCGACAGTGATGCTGGGGACCTCTCAGGGGACCTCTGGAGCCTTCTTGTCTCTTACCTGAGCTCCTGTGGAGATGGGACTCGCCAACTGACACTTCTCCTTGGCTGTAGATCTCTGGATGGGGCAGTTGTGTACACTTTGTGTATCTACAGCAGGCCTGGGGGACACTTTGTGAAGGCCACATAACAGGCACTCAAGACTTTGTAGCCAGACGATGTCTAAAGCATAGGACTCCACTCTGCCAGTGCCGTGAACAAGCATCCACAGGCAACAGGCATGGGGTGAGTGAGTTTGTGTTCTGTTCATTCTGTACTCAAAGATTCTGTACTGGCCGGATTCAGTCCCCTGGGGTGCAGTGTGATGGCATCGGTCGAGAAGAGAGTATGGTTACAGTTGGCACGGGATTGCATTGCTAGATGGAAAAGAGGTGTCAGGACTCCTTAGGACCCCTGCCTCAGAATGCGTTCAGCCAAGAGTAGTGGCCTGCTAGAATCTAGTGTCTAAGCATCGTCTCTTAGAGCTGTGGAAATGCATATGCGGCCAGACAGTGTGAGTGACAATGTTGCTTGTCCAGCTTTCTCTACAGCCTGCCAAGTGGGTAAGAGACTAAAGGTGCTAAACATAGAGACATGCTCTGCTGGTAGACATGTCCCTGGTATGTACTGCCCTGATTAAATGATTAAAGGCCCTCCAGGCTGCGTGCCTGGCCAATTTACGGGATTTGAATATACTATGAGTCAAGCCAACCCAGACACAGGGCCTTCGGGGAGGTGAAGGGAATATGCCTGGATGGCCAGGACCAGCAGGGCAGGGCAGACACAGATGGGCCAGGAGAGGAGTGAGAATTCTCCTAAGAACAACCTGCAGATGGCGGCAGAAGGCCTGGCGGGAGTGCATCCTGTCACGGCCCGTGTGTGTGTGTGTGTGGGTGTGTGTGTGTGTGTGTGTGTGTGTGTGTGCGCGCGTGTGGTGGGCCTCGAGGGACGCGCCGTATCTAGTCAGAAGAGAGCATGGGCATGTTTCTCTTATGGCCAGTGGTTTACTTTGGCTTCATGGTGTTGAGCAGAGTAGCGTTATAAAGATGTCTGTGGCACTGTCACTCATCGCTCAAGCTCTTCCCTTCAGGGACTGACGGAAGAAGGGACCAGGTGACTAGACACTGGCTTGCCATCATGGCAGTGCAGCGACTGTAATATGCAGGGTCGTGAGGTCGGCAGAAGAGGTTATGGCTTCATACTCTCGGGTGGGCACAAAGGTCCCATGGGAGACGTGTAGTCACCCTAATCCCGTCCAGAGTCTGCCACTTCACACCAAGCCATGTGTGGGGAGTGACGGCTTAGAGGTGCTCAGAGGGCAATCCCGGCTTTCCTGCCAGGCTAAGCCTGCTGCCACGGAGCGTCCCAGCCTCTGAAGTGCCGGAAATGTCCCTGACGTGCTAGAGCTGAGCCTTAGAATGCTTGCCTGACTTTCACGGCCGGCTGCCCTGCCGACTGGCGTCAGTGTGTGTGAACTGTGCAGGGGGCTCCTTGGCTCACATCCTTGATGGCCTCCCAGCCGGGGTCCACAGCACAGGACTCAGTGACACAGGGACTTTGATCTCTTAGGTGCCATCTCTTGTGCTTTCTGTCTTTTCCAGCAACCCAAGAGCTGCACGTGGACCGGCACTCTCGGCCGCATAATTTCCACTCAAGAAAGGCGTGTTTATTCACAGACTTGCTCACATCATGTCCTGAATAACTTAAAGAGGGACTGGAGAGGTGGCTCAGCGGTTAAGAGCCCTGGGCACTCTTCTGGAGGACTCAGGTTCGATTCCCAGCACCCACATGACAACTCACATCTGTCTGTTGTGGCCTCTGCAGGCAGTGGGGGCACGGACCTGGTACACAAATATGCTTGCAGGCAAAACATCCAACACATGAAATATAAATAAATACATCTTTAAGAGCAAAGACCTTAAAGCATTGAAGTGTGGACTTGCCTCTCCTGTGGAATAGAAGGCTAGCTAGACCAATCTTGTCATATTTTTGACCCCAAAGACACCACAGGTTCAGGTCCTGAGCATCCTCCCCATGGCCTCTACATGTCCTCTGTGAGCACTCTCTTTCCCATAGGAAGGCTGCACGTCGACACCCTTTCTCAGATTGCTTCTGGGCTCCAGAATCCACACGCTCTCTCGGTGACGCCTGCTTTGGGGAAACCAACAGGAAAGGAGGCACAGGCAGGCTCTGCTGCTTGCCCTGTGCCTCTGAGGTCAGGGACCAGGAAAGGATGTGGCCAGTGACAGTCCTCAGAGTCAAGAGTACAGTGGAAACCAGCAAGGCACTGGTGCCCCCCTCAACCGCCTCAATCCTGTTGTCTCGGGGCCTGTTGTCTACCTCCAATGTGAGGTAGAGACAGAGCTAGCTCTCTCTGCCCTGAAGTGGTGCTCCAAGGGGCTCTCAGAATGTGGCTTTCCCAACCGCGGTAGGAGGTTGCCTCCCTGTGCTGAGGAAACTCCCTTCCCTCACCCATGATCAACGGTAACACAAGATCTAGGCGCCAGTGAACACACAGATGCCTCCACAATAAGCACGGTCCCCTCTCCCCGGGGGACATGCTTCTGCCCACGGGGAACAGCCAAACACAGCAACTGGTGGTGCTCCAGCGAACACTGCTCCTTGCTTTGGGGAATCCATTTCCATGGAGACGACTGAGTTGTCTATTAAATTGGTCCACTTCCTTGGAAGTCAGAGCTAGAAGTTTCCTTGGTAGAAAAACTGGGATTCTATGGTTGGGACAAACATGCAGGCCCCCACCCCCTAGGCCTGATCCAGAAAGCTTCCTTCCCAAACACGGATTTTGCAGGAACCCACTGTGGTTTCATTTGAATGCCTCCCAGGGAGGCAAATCATGGTAAGTAGGTAAGGTGTCCGTCCACAAATGCAAGCCCTCCGTCATGGGAGGTCAGCGGGTCCCTAGAGGGATCCCTGGAGAGGTGAAGGCAGGCCTCTCTCTTCTGTGGCAGCTCCTGCCCAGACACGGGAGAATCAGGGATGAACAGCTCATCACCCAACCACGGGTTCCTCCTCTCCCTCTCTCTCCCCTGTTTCCTTTTCCTCGCTGCCCCTTTGTCATTTTCCTTCCGTGTTATTTTGCCAGGGCCACCGTAATGGTTTACGTGTAAATGTCCCTGCCTGACGGCTGGCTCTGTTGTGGACGGAAGCAGTATCCCAGCCTCCGCTTTGGGTCTGGCCCTCCACTGCGTGGCAGACGATTTAGCGCCATCTGACTGCTGTGCTTCCTCAGTCCCGATGCCTCAGACCACCAGCCCAAATCAGTTTTGTTTCTGTCAGTTATATTGGTGACAGTGACACAAACACGGCCGTTATAACAGTGCTGCACACCAAGTTACTGAAAGGACAGAAACGTATTGTCCATGGTTCTAGGGGCTGAAAGTCCGTGAACCACATGACAGCAGGGTCAGAGGTCAGGGGACAGGGGTCAGGGGTCAGGGGTCAGGGGTCAGGGGTGGGCTCTCCCTGGCTTCACACTCAACCCCCGCAAGCTCTATTTTTCTTTCTTTCTTCCTTCCTGTCTTCCTTCCTTCCTTCCTTCCTTCCTTCCTTCCTTCCTTCCTTCCTTCCTTCCTTCCTTCCTTTCTTTCTTTCTTTCTTTTTTTGATGCCCATGTTTCTCTGGTTCTTTGCCCGGATGTCTTCCTGAAAGAATGCCAGTCACATTACACCAGGGCCACCTGTGTGACTTAAACGAGCTCTTCAAAGGTTGTATCCCTAAGAATAGTCGAGTGCAAGAGGCAGGGCTTTGGAGCTGATTGGTGGGCTGTCCCCATGTCTGTCCCCACAGCTGTTCCTGTGTGATCAGGTCAGATCAGGGACACTTTTGGTGCCACCGTTTACTGTTTGATCTATTTTAGAGACTTCATTCCATTTTGTCTCACTGAAGACACATCCTACATTAAAAATTGATAAAAAGTATTCTTGATGGCGTAATTGTGAAAATGGTCACAGTGTGGGTATAATGAGGATTTTCCTATTAAGTAGATTTATTCATTTATTGTTATTTCCCGACTACAGTTTTCCCTCCCTGCTCTCCTCCCACTCCCTCCCCTTCCTACCCTATGCCCTGCTCCCTACCCACTCCTATTTCTGTTCAGCAAGGAGCAGGCCTCCCATGGGTCCTAACAAAGCGTGGCATATCAAGTTGGGGTAGGACTAAGCCTCTCCCGTTGTGTTTCGGCTGTGCAAGGCAACTCAGTATGAGAAATAGGGTCCCAAAAGCCATAGGGTCCCAAAAGCCATAGGGTCCCAAAAGCCACAGGGTCCCAAAAGCCAGCCGCAGCAGTAGAGACAGCCCCTGCCCCCACTGTCAGGAGTCCTTCAAGTAGGCCAGCTACACAACTGTCACACACACATATGTATGTGTCACATACATGCGTAGAGGGCCCAGGTCAGTCCCGTGTGGGCTCCCTGCTGTTGGTCCAGAGCCTGTGCACGCCTATGATCCCAGGTTAGTGGCTTCTGTGCATTCCTTAAGATAACCTTGATGCCACTGGCTTGTACAAGCCTCCCTCCCTCCCTCTCTTCAAAAGGGTTCCCCCGCTTTGCCCTAGTAAGGAGCTTTAAAGGGAAGACTCACCTTAACGCTATGTGTATGGGTTTTGCCTGCTTGCGTGTACTGTGTACCTGTGTGCCACGTGCGTGCAGTGATCACGGAAGTCAGAAGAGGCATCGGATCCCCTGGGCACAGGGGCACAGGAGGTTGGGTCTCTGTGAAGGTGCTGGGACCGGAACCCAGGCCCTCTGCAAGAGCAGCCCGTGTTCGTAACTGCTGAGCTGTCTGTCCACCCCCGGTGTGAGCACACTGGCTTGAGCCCCATCGGGTACTCCATACTCACACCATCACTACCTGAGCTTCTCACATGCACTTGCTGGAAGCTTCCTTCCCCGAGCACCTCTAATGGCCTCCTGAACCTCCTTTGGCTGGGAGGCGTGCCCATGGAGTGTCGGAGTGTAGGGAAGTTAAGATGAGGTCTTTAGAGTAATTTCCAATCAGAGGGACATCCAGACAGAGACACAGGAGAAGACAGCCACCCTCAGGGCAAGGGGAACAGCCGTGACCGTGGCCACTAACCTCTCGAAGGCGAGGGGTTGAATCCCTTGTTGGGGCTGTGTCTCCGCATGCATCAGTCTCGGCCCTTGCTGTTGCTATGAGAAGCTGGGGCTATTATCTCTACGCATGGCACCGGCACTGGCCTCTCCCCTTCTGATTGGGAAGCCATGCCACAGTTCCTTGACAAATAGCTCTGGCTATAGCCGTACTCCAGTACTGAGCTGGGTGGAGTCAGGGACAGTGGGCGTCCTTGTCTTGCCCTCGTCATGGTTCCAATGCTTTGGTTTCTCACACTGGGTGTGGTGTCTGTGACCTTTTCACATGTGGCCTTTACAATTTTGAGTTTTGTTTTTTTTTTTTTTTAACTTCTGTTCCTGGTATTTTGGGAGTCTTCTTTTTAATTATGAAAGAATGTTAAATGATCTCAGATGCTTTTTCTGTATCGGTTGTGATGATTATATGAATTTTTAATCACTTTTATATTAAAGTAGTATACTATAGTAATTGATTTTTATATATTAAGTTATCCTTATATCCAGAAGAAAAGACCACCTGATTATGGCACGTGATCTTGTTTAACATTAAGAAAATTCTAAATTGCATTTATTTATTGTGTTTGTGTGTGTCCTGTGCACACATATGTGTGAGGTGCGGTACACTTGTCGGCTCAGAGGACACCTCGCAAGAGGTAGTCCTCTCCTCGTACCACGTGGGTCATCAGGGTTGAACTCAGGCTGCCAGGCTTCCCAGCCAATGTCTTTCTTCACTGAGCCATCTCACCAGCCCCACGAGGGGTCTTGTTAATGTGCAGTCAGCCGTCATTTGCTGGCACGTAGTTGGGGATTTTCACACTGCCTTCGTGGGTGAGAGTACGGCCGTTCCTGTGGTTTTGTGGATCTGGATGTCCACAGCAGTCTCACACTCCCCGATTCCTGCGGTGTTTGTGTGATGCCAGCTTTTTCACTACTGGTTTCATTTACTTCTGTTTTTCTTTTCCTAATTAGTTCAGCCAAGTGCTTGCCAATTTTGTTGTTTTCAAAAAAAAAAAAAAAAAAACCAGCGCTTGGTTTCATTAATCTTTTCCACAGTCTGATTTCTATTTTGTTTATCTTTGACCTCATCTCTATTTCCTGCTTTCTGATAACACCGGACTTGGCTTTCCCCTCTTCCTTTAGTTCTTTAAGATGTAAAATTATATTGTTTATTTGAGCTCCTTTTTGATGCGGGAATTTACTGTAGTCAGCGTCCTGCCCTATGTAGCTTGTGTTAGACCCCACGAGTTTTGGCTTCCTGCATTTTGTTTTTATTTGTCGAGGGGTATTTGGTAATTTCCTCCTTGATTCCTTTCTGGTCCAATGTCTCTTTAATGGCATTTTGTTTAATTTCCACATATTTGTATGGCTTCCCGTTTGTTTGTTTCCCGCACTGTGCCTGGAGAAGCAGTTGGTAGCGTTTCAGTATTCTGAACTTGAGAAGACTTGTTTTGTGGTTTAACACCTAATGTATGGAGGAGACAATCCCATGAGAGCTGGAGAAGGCCACGTGTCCTGCTGCTGGCCGAAAATAGCCCATCTTCCCAAGCCACCAGTGTCAAGTCCCCCCTTCACTGGTAACGGTGCCACGGGCCTTGAACCTGATGTCTTACCCCTTATTGAAAGCGAGGCATGGAAGCCTCCGCTCAGCTCTGCCATCGTTTGCTCTGTGTGTGTATGTGCTCTGATGTTGGGTGCATGCGTGTTTCAATTGTTGCGTCTTCCTGCCAGATTGGTTCTTTTACCATTATCTAATGTGGTGGCGGGGTTGACCTGAAGTCTGTTTTGTCCAATGGAAGTATCTTTCTCACCAGCTTCTTAGTTCTTGAATGTCAAGTGTGTCTCTATTGGCAGCAAATGTTTGTGTCTTTGGAGGATTTGATTTTAACCTAGTCCACTGTTAGAGTTTCACAGTGGGAATTCAGTCCACTTATGTTAAAAATAATTATTGATTGACAAAAATTCACTATTTCTGTTTACTCTTCCCTTTTTATTAGTCATGGATGATTGTTTTTTTTTTTTTTTTAATTAAGTCTCTGGGTTTTCACAAAAGGACTTGGTGAAATATTGCTGAGTTAGGGGGTGAGAGCCAACGGCTTTCTTCTCCACCACCGTCCTAATTTCTACCCAGTAGCTTTCTCCCCTTCTTACAGGGCCAACATTTCCTGGTCCCATTCAAATATGAGTCTCTGGGATCCTGTGTCCACCCAATCCCAGGGCTTATCTCATTCTCTTACGTACCTCAGGCAGCACCCCAACTGAAATCTGAGGCAGTGGCTCATCTCCATACTCCTGGCACCCAGGTCAGTGCCCACACATAGCAGATAATCAATTCGTATCTGTCAAAGGCTACACCATACTACAGCATGTGGGCGTCCTCGGCGTGACCAAAGATGGAATCAGGGATCCCACTGAGGAGATACATCAGAAGAGAGTGTATGTAGGTGAGTCTCGGAGCTGGAAGATGTGGGTTGAGCGGCTTTACTTCAGATCTGGCGTGAATCACTGCTTCCTTTTCAGCTGTAGTTTTCCTTCTGTCTGGTGGAGTTAGTTATGTGTTATTTCAGCTGGTCACTGTGTAGATTAAGTGCAGTTCTGGAAGTACCCAGTGTATAATAAATGGTGCCAGTGCATTTTAGTTCCTTTGCTTAGCCGATCTGGCCTGAGCACAAAGCCGAGCAGAGAAGAACACCATAGCTGTAGTATCTCATGACCTGGTGGTTTCCTTCTCAGCCTCAGCCTTACCCTGGTCACTGTCCTCATTTAAAAGTCATCTTGGCAACAACACAGGTAACCATGATGTCAAGTGAGCTGGTGTTCTCGTGTAAGATCTCAGCAAAGCAACACGGGTGTCCAGAGGGCTTCCATGGGATAAAGCGGCCGTCCCTTTGATAGAAATGCAGAATGCCACTGTCACAGCAGTCTGAGGAGGGAAAACAAGGCTGTGGATGACCACACAAAGTCACAAGAGCTAAGACACCGCTATAGCGATATAGCGATATAGCTCAACCTAGCTATTGGATGGAAGGATATGTATGTGGTACATATGCAAAATTAAGCCATAAACAACTTTTAAAAAAGGTTTGAATAAAGTCACCCTGCAAGGGTGAATAATGTTGCTCCCAGAAAATATGGGTTATTAAATGAAAATTTAAGCACAAAGCCAGGGTTGCCTTCCTATGAGTCAGGAAGAACCCAGGGGCGCTGAAAACAACATCAGATATCAGCACTGCCCTTGCTTTGCCATAAACCTACGGTGAGACCCTACTGTTGGAGACTCCAGACACTCTGCATGCGGCTGGCATCATGAAGTCGTGGTGTCGAGGACAGCTGCGAGCACACGAGATTACAAACAGGAAGCAGAGAGAGAGAGTCGAGCTGGTGAGGGCAGGACGATTTTAAGCTTTACAGTTAGTAAGCCTCCAGTGACACATCTCCCAGGATGGCACACCTCCTAAGCCTCCCTAATCAGCGCCACCAACTGGTGAGCAAGTATTAAAATGCCCTGGAATCATCAGGCTTTGTGTTGTTTGGTTTTGTGTAGTGGCGTTTTGCCTTGCCAGGGAACTCACTGCGTTTTTATTTTAAATGAGTTGGAGGTCTCGCCGTGTTCCCCTCATTGCCCTAGAATCCCTGGGCTCAAGCAAAGCCTCTGTGGAGGAGCTAGCATGGCAGGTGTCTACGGGAAGCTTCCCAAACAGCTCCCCAGGGCCCTGCCCCTGACACTACCGCCACGGACAGCTTCAGCCTGACCCTCAGAGGGCCCAGACCACATTCAAACCTCAGCAGCTGCAAATCTCATCTCCCCTTCAATTACTATCCTTTGGACCTCCGGCAGAAGGCGACCCTGGTCACCTTTCCATTCTTAAATCGTTTTTTAACATCACCAAAGAACACAATTTCACTCTAGCCGGTGGCTGAGCTGCAACGCTGGGACTGGACTTGGCTTTCAAAAGTGTTCTCAGGAGCACAATCCCCAAATGGACCTTTGTTCTCTTTTATTCATTTAAAGTGGCTCTTGTGAGCTTTCCATAGAGGTAGAGTCTACACACTATGTCCTTGCGGCCCTGTGCCCTCGGGGTTACTCTGCTGGCCACAGCCATGGGCAGAGGTACCGTTAGGGGTCGAGCAGACAGGAGCGCCACCTGTGCTACCCAGCGTGGCTTCCACCCTGCTAAGCCAGAATTCCCTTCACGTTGAAGTCCAGCTTATTGTTAGCACCAACAAAGCTGTGTTTGAAGCATTCGTGTCCTGGCTGCAGACCTGCCAGGGCTTAGCTGTGGGTAAAGCAGCCACTATGAGGTTCTGGATAGCTGGCACAGACTCACTCTCCAGAGGTAGGCGCCACGTCCCACTCGGCCGTCTTCCGGGCCCCCCTGTTGTATGACAGGTGTCAGCCCAGCCAGCTGACCCCCTGGCTTGAAAGAGCAGCATGTTTGTGCTCTACACTTCCTGTCCGTGCAGATTCGCAGTGGGGCCTTCTCTGCAGCTGCCTGAGTCGTGTTCCGTGACGTTCTCAGGGAACCGCCCCCAACCTGTGCCCCCCCACGCCCCCCATGGTCTCCCAATGTCTCTTTTGAAGAACAGTTCCCTCAGCTGTCCTTATGCAAGTTGCTCTCCCTTCTGTTTCTCAAGGACATGGGTGTTGAGACAATTTTCTCTCTGCAGTTATGGGATTGGGGGCACTATGATGATGGACAGGAGCCCAGCAGGTTAGATGACAATGTCCCATAGGGGGTGGGTGTGACCACAGAGTGTTTGACATGTAGCAAAAGTTGTCTGGAGACAGGGGCTGTAGTTTTCCCTACTGATGGTTTTCCTGTGCTGTCCTGTGCTGTCCTGTCGTGTGCTGTCCTGTCCTGTCGTGTGCTGTCCTGTCCTGTCCTGTCCTGTGCTGTGCTGTCCTGTCCTGTGCTGTCCTGTGCTGTCCTGTGCTGTCCTGTCCTGTGCTGTCCTGTCCTGTCCTGTCCTGTGCTGTCCTGTCCTGTCCTGTCCTGTCCTGTCCTGTGCTGTCCTGTCCTGTCCTGTCCTGTGCTGTCCTGTGCTGTCCTGTCCTGTCCTGTCCTGTCCTGTCCTGTCCTGTCCTGTCCTGTTCTGTCCTGTGCTGTCCTGTGCTGTCCTGCCCTGTCCTGTGCTGTCCTGTCCTGTCCTGTGCTGTCCTGTCCTGTCCTGTCCTGTGCTGTCCTGTCCTGTCCTGTCCTGTGCTGTCCTGTGCTGTCCTGTCCTGTCCTGTGCTGTCCTGTCCTGTCCTGTCCTGTGCTGTCCTGTGCTGTCCTGTGCTGTCCTGTGCTGTGCTGTCCTGTCCTGTCCTGTCCTGTGCTGTCCTGTCCTGTCCTGTCCTGTGCTGTGCTGTCCTGTCCTGTCCTGTCCTGTCCTGTCCTGTCCTGTCCTGTCCTGTGCTGTCCTGTGCTGTCCTGTGCTGTCCTGTGCTGTCCTGTCCTGTGCTGTCCTGTGCTGTCCTGTCCTGTCCTGTGCTGTCCTGTCCTGTCCTGTGCTGTCCTTCCCTTCCCCCTCCCCCCTTTTTTCTACTTGGCAAAGCCATGAATTCAACACGAGCAAAGCTGGGTGTACCTAGCTTTTCTCCCATCATGACAGGAGAGTAACTTTTTCTCTCTTGTTTGTGGGATCTAGATTTTCCTACCTCCACCCGCCTCCTCCATGCATTCACTTCCAGCCATCTGTGCAGTGGTCTGTAGCTGGCATGGTGCCTCCTGCAGGTTGTGGAATGACCTGAAGCTCCTGTTTCAGTGTCACAGATGATTTCCTGCCCCGCAGTGGCCCCGTGCCCTTCGTGTTCACCCCCCACCCCCCACCGCAGGCAAACCTTGGTCTTCTCCACCCTTTGGCTTTCCCCAGAGTCCCGGGTAGTTGGAATTAGGCCCAGTAGCCGCTGTGATCTGGCCCCTTTCATTTAGTGACTTGCACTCAAGCGTCTGCTGTCTTCTAATGGTCCGGAATCTCCTTTCTCTTCCCCATTCCGTCAAATGCACGTCCCAGTCTACTCACCAGAAACCTTTGTTTTTACAGGAACAGATAACTTCCAGTCATTTGCATAGCTTCTTAGGGGATGGAACTTAAACGGTTGCTAAGGAGACGGAGACCCCTTAGGGGTGGGGTGCATCAGGTGGCAGCCATGGCTGCTGGTGGAGCAGCCTGTGTGTAGCTGCCGCCTCCATACGTGACATAGGAGCTTCGCCCTTGGCGGGTGTTTGGGAAGGAAGACAACTGCGCCGTGCAGGTGAGCAGGCAGGCTGGGCCCCGAGCAGAGGCCCGAGGGGGCCTGCTGAAGTCTGTCAGACCTCACGACCTGTGCCCTCACAGACCTCCACCAGGAAGCTAAGCACAGGCATCTGAGGAAACGGGACGGTTGCTATCTGGTTGTGGTCTCGCGCATGGAGAGCGCAGGTAAGAGGTAATACTGTGTAGCGCACGCACTGCCTTGCCTCTGCTCCTCCAGTCCTGCAAGAGTGTTGGACCCCTGAAGAGGACACAGGAAGAGAGTCCTAGGGAGTAAGATTCTCGCTGTCCACACAAGTTTAGTACAAAGCTAATGGGGATTTGTTTCTTGGGTTCTTGTGGCCACAGGCCTGGGATTACAATGTCGCAGGGAAGGATAGGTCCATGTCCCTGGTTCCCGCCCTCATTTTCAGTGACTCAGGCCCAGTGACTATCCCTGGCACATGGTCTCAAACCCCTGAAGCTCTGGGTCCCTGGTGTCATCCTTTCTCCAATTGCAGTGCAGTCCCAGCCCCCTGAGTGAATCCAGGCATCCAGTGTGAAATGGAGGGTGGGGAACAAATGGGAGCCACACCACATAACTACTTCGGGATACGCAGTAGGAAGGAATTGAGTAAGACTTAACAAAGATGCATAAAGATAGATGGTAACATGCAGAGATATACATATGCATAGACATAGCTACAATCCTTCATATATATAAATGTCCATATATTTTTGTATATGCAATCCTTTTTATATATAAACGCCTCTGTAATATATATTACTTATGTATGTATTATGTACGTTCTTTTCTATCTTCCTTCTAATGCAAGGGTAGAGTTGAAGAACAGCATGCCAGGGAGAACGCAGATGAGATGGATGAATGAATAGGTTAGGGCTCTCTCACCCTGATACCAGGATTTCCACACCGTCTTATTCCCAGCTCTTAGGTCAGCAAGATCTGTGTTTCTCTGATATCACTTCTTTGAGTTTCCCAGAATCATCCACAGTGTCCCCTAACCCTTATTTTCTTAAGAATGGCCTCTGTAGGCCATGATGATGGGTATAAAGGATGCTTTCTGCAGGCCTGGAGCTGAGGCATGACCAAGGACTTCAGGTCTAGAGCCGTGGGGCACACATGCTGGTCCTCAGGCTCAGGGCCGTGGGGCACACATGCTGGTTTTCTAGCGTGGCATGGAGGGCATGACGCCTTCTGTGGTCTGCTCAGTCTTTAAACGTGTCAGAGAGAGCTCTATGGCAAGGCATCTCAGAGTACCTCATGCTGCCCTCAGTGCTACCCTCAGGCCTTTGAAACCATAGCTTGTGCTCATGGATCCCTGGGCGGTTGGCAGCTGGACGGAGGATGCTCGCCCTTGCCACTAATTCCCTGGTCTTTGTGCCTATGATGTGCACCTGGGGGCTCAGCTTGGGGCAAGTTTTTGTTGCCTGTTATGCTGCTGGTCCCTCAGCATGATGTCCCACACCTGGGGTTGTGGGTTGCAGGCATGAACCAACACACCTGGCTTGATTATTTTTCCAAAGTGCAAAAGTAAGCTATCAAATCTACTTACCCTGAAAAAAATTGTGTGCTAATATTTACTAATATTAAAAGAGACACGTGTGTGTGTGTGTGTGTGTGTGTGTGTGTGTGTGTGTGTGTGTGTGCCTGTGCACATCAACAGGAATTTCAGAAGACACCACAGGAGTATCTATAAATATTTAACAATTTACTATTATCTGAAAATGTTAGAAAGAGGACCTGGACTGACACTGAAGGGAGCCTAACCATCGAGAGAGGACCTAGTTCTTACAAAGTTTCGTCCAGTCTTTCACAGATGCACGGTCACAACACAGTGCGAATTAAAGCCCACTGCCACCCAGCTGAGGTGCCCAGTGCTACAGCCGTTGTTGCTGGATCCTCACTTGTGATTTGCCCACCTGGATCCCATGGTCCCAGTTCCCCCAGGGAGCTGTTCCTTGGCTGGGGGTGGGGTGGGGTGACAAAGCAGGAGTAATCTGTTTTCAGAGTGACAAGGTGACACCTGTCCTTTTAAAAGTCAGCAGTGGGGCCCAGCTCCAACTCTTGGCTGTCACAAGGAGCACAGTTTAGAGAGGAACCAAGTGTAGGCTCTTGGTCCCTGAAGGCCCTATTCTGGCTCTCCCACTGGCCTGAAATTCCCAGGGCTTTGGAGAAGCATGCCTCACTATCTGAGGATCCTCCTCTTTGCTGGCTATGGGCAGATGGCGTCTACAGATCTGTAGAGTTTGGCACCAACTGCTTCCCTCCTATTTTATCTCTAAGTTCATCACTGTCTGGGCTTCTAGTGGCAATGATCTGGCTTATGGGAAGTGTTTGTGGATTTGCTTTCATAATTTGGTTTTCTTCTTATTATTTCAGTGGAATATGAGAGGGAGAGGAGGGAACATCTGTATGCAGCTGGTTATCTTGAATACCGGGTCTCGTTCCGTTGGTCCACACACCCCTCTTTATAACACACGAAAAGCAAGCCTTAGCCTTAAAAGTAGTGCTGTCTTTGGCCACTCTGGGAAACAGTATGTCAGTGTGTAAAGAAGCTGAAAGTAGAATACCACATGACCCAGCCCTCCTAAAGAAGAGGACATCAGCACCTTACAAAATAACAGATCTGCATGTTCAAGAACGCCAAGACGTGCAACACCACCCACGTGTTCTATTGATGTTTAATAAGGATCAGGAGAAACAAATATGCCGAATAGATGTTTATTCAGGGAGAAATAACTCACATCATAGACGGATGAACACTGGCAGGTTCCACAGGATCCTCTCCTCTCCGCGTCCCACCAGAATGCAAGTCTCCAACCCCCTCCTCAGCCTTTTCCCCCAGGGCACATCAGGCCCTATCTCCATCCCCAGGGGGCATGGTCTAAGTCACAGGTGTGGACAAGGTGAATATCTCACTACAATGTTCATCGACTAATGGATGGATTTTCTCTCACAAACAATAGGAATCTTGTTCAGGCTTAAAAACAACTTTAGAGATCTAATATATAATGTGGAGGCTAATTCTGATACAATTGTATTTTTTTAAAAAATGCCCTTCAATAGGGTGAATTTTCATGGTAGGTTACAAAAAGGTAGCTACAAAAGGTGACAGGTCTGTAACTGCATTGCAGTAGTAAACAACTAATGATGACCAAAATTGAAAAAATGCACAGCATAATATTTATTCTTCTTTGTTTTGAAATTGACAAAACAATCTTAAAAGTAGTATGGGATATGGCAAAGTATCCCCATTCCTTTACTTCCCAAACTATAGTCTGCCGCTGTTTCCGCCATGGTTTGCAATCTGTCATCTTACCTGGAAGACTCATAACATTTTTTTTAAAAAAAGTAGTGTAGTTTTGACTTTTCATTGACAAGCTGTTTAGTATTTGCAAGTCATGGCTGTCTCTTGGTGTTATAAGTATATGTACTACATTGTTACCGGTATCTTTGCTTTCAGGTGAGTTTTTAAGGATGCTAGTTGGCACCCAAAGATAGAGTGCTGGAAAAGGGTGAAGCCATGGAGCAGAGTGAGCTGCAGACGCAATCATTGTCTGCGGTTGCCCTGGCTACCCTCGTCCTCTTTGAAGTTGTGGTTGGGGGATTCCAAGTGCTTTGGATAGTGCCCGGCTTCCCGCCCTGTTTCCCACCCCTACTTTGTGCTCCTGTTCCATGGTGAAGGCATGACAGAGCCAGAGCACCTTCTTGCCTTTTAGTTGCCTCTTGGCTTTAGCCAACAGGAAGGAAGGGCCCCGAAGTTGGCCTGTCTCTTCTCCTGGCTCCTAGTGAGCTTGACTTCCTTCTGCCCACTGGTGACAGACTTCACCTCGCAGAATGACTCTTTCCAGTTGGTTTCATTTCCCTGTGCTGTGCCCTTCAAACTCTGTGTTCCCAGTGTCCAGCTTCAACAAGATGAGCTCAGTGAACAATGTGGTTCCCCGTGGCTTCTGGGTAACTTTTAAATTCTTTGAATTATCCTGATGGGAACCCAGAACCCCGATACAAGCTCCATGAAAATGAATCGATCATAATATTAACAACAACTTAATTCTAAGGGGACCAAGGCACCATGTATGCATGGTTCATTTCCATGCTTCTGTAGTCTTGATTTGACATTTGTCTGGTGGTAACACATGTGTGACCCAGGACAGGCAACACAACCTCGTTCATGGCTGCAGAGCAGGTGGCAACATCTTGCTTTCTAATTTGGGCCACAATTCCTTCCTGACATTGGTCCCAAATCACTCCCAATGTCTAATGCAGTTGAAGGCATTTTTTTTTTAGGACACTTGGGCTCTCTCTTTTCTTCTGCACTGGTTGTTTAACAGGTGCAGATTTCTGGGGGTCAGCTGTGTGCACTGAGTCACAGACACACAAGGAGAGGCTCAGGTCATTCTCCTGTGGACTTCAGATGTTCTAATTGTCAGAATCTCTGGTAATTGTAGCATTATGGCTTGGATCTGAAATGTCCCCCTACAGGATCATGTTTTGAATGTTTGTCCCCCCCCCCATTGGTGGCTCTGATGAGGCCTTTCTGGCGGAAGTGACCACTAAACATGGACCTTTAAAGGTTAAGGCCGACTCCTATTCTGGTCCCGCTCCCTCTGCTCTCTGAGCCTTCAGGACACGAGGAACACCCACTACACATCCCTGCCGCCTTTCTCACCGTGAGCCAAGATGAATCTGTCCTCTATAAGCTGTCAGGCATTTTGCAATAGTCATGCAAAAGCAATGAACACATGTATATTAAGCTAATGTTACTGAACATTAATTAAAATAAATGACGAGCCTCTTATGAGTACCACTTTTTATATTTGAAATTATCCCAACCTGGCTTGTTCATCTTTGTTATAATTCTGGGTTAAATTATTCTATCTGAAATGTTTTTCAAAATTCAAAACACAGTGGTTTTCTGGCTTCTGCCCAAGTCTTAGGGCTTGCTTAGGAATGGATGGCTTGGGCAGCCATGGAAATGGTGAGTTCTAAAACAGTAGAGAGTGGTGCTGAGGGCGGGGTCCCCCTGGTGGGGCTAAGGGCCAGGGCAAGAATCTATCCTTGATTAATCCCGAGAACTTCATACCGCAGCTTCACACCCAAAGCTGCACTGGGCCATGGCCGGTGCCTGCACGAATGGGAAATGGTGCGTTGCATTTACACCAGCAACAGGCTGGAGGTCGGAGCTAGCCTTGCGTAAGTGAAGCCCTTAGCAGATGTTCATGGCAACTGAGGTTTTAGATCTTAAAGGAAGGGGAGACGGTGGCCCAGAGAGCTCAGTGCATGCATAAAGCATTTACCGCCTCAGCCGACAAATGGGCTCAATCTCTGGAGCCCAAGGTGGAAGGAGAGCACTGATTCCTAAGAGTCGCCCCCTCACCTCCACACGCCTGCTGCGATGTGTGCCAGCACACACATGCACACACGTGCACACATGTGCACACAAGTTCCACATGCCTGCTGTGACGTGTGCCTGCACACACATGTACACACATGCACATGAGTTCCACATGCCTGCTGTGACGTGTGCCTGCACACACATGAACACACATGCACACACATACACACATGTGCACATGAGTTCCCCATGCCTGCTGTGGCATGTGCCTGCACACACATGCACACGGGTTAAAAACAAAACACAGAATTAGAGAATTATTATTGTTTTGAGGGGAGAAATGTTTTTAACAGGAAAACACACACACACACACACACACACACACACACACACACACACACACAGGCAGACAGACACAGAGACAGAGAGAGACAGAGAGGGAGAGAGAGTTTCAGGACTCAGGTCTGTGAGTCTGGGATAGCCAGTGGATACCCCAGGAAGGAAAATCCTGAAGCAGGAACTAACTGCACAGGATGGGCACAATGTAACGAGATGAAGGGATATTGTGTTGCAGATAGAAATCTGCCACTTATCCAGCAGATGTCAGCCAAGTGTCTCATGTTAGCAAGGCGAGTATATGAAAGACATTTTCCAGAACGGCTCCAGAGAAAGGAGCTTTGAGAATATGCTGCACAGAGAATCTGTATGGCCTGAACCTCAGCCTTCTGCATCCTCTTACAGCTGAGGAAGGAAGAAAGGAAGGAGAGTCTGTTCCTACACATTCTACCCCTGGTGGGACACCATACCCCCAGTCAGAACAAGCAAAGCCAGTCACTGGTCACGTGTTCTGTGATCATCTGTGTTTGCATCTGTTTTTCTTGCTAGCCAACACCGCCCTTTTAAATCAGTAATTTGTATCTTCATGTAAATGATGTAAACACTGTTGTAAGCTAAGTAATGCTTGCAAGAGGCAAGCAAGCAAACACACACTCAGCTTCCCCTACCCACGCTGTTCTTGGTTCTATTCTGTGGATGGACCGCTCCCGTTTCCTGTAGTAAGTGGTTGCTTGTTGCTATAACCAGCAAACCCCGCCCCGATTATGGTAGCCCAGTGGCAAGGGGCTTCTTCCTATCTCAGTACGGGCCATCAGGAAGATAGTGGCTGCTGCCCACTGGCTTAGGGACTCAGAATCAGGCTCCGGCCACCACTCTTGTGCTGTTGTCTTTAGCACCTGGCCTCTGAGTCCTCTCTGGAAGTTGGAGGGAGAATGGATGGTGAATGGGGAGAGGTTTTAGGTTAGATCAAGAATCAGTGCCTTCCCACTGCTCTCGAGCCCTGCAGCTCAGCACGAAAGGGCAGCCCATCTCCGAGGAGCAGGGATGCATAGTTTAGCTGTGAGCCCAAAGAGGCAGAAGCTCGTCCTGGCAAAACACGTCCCATTGCCCTCATCAGTATGGGGTCGGAGACCGGGATTTCTCTTCCTAAGGCACCTGAAGGGCCAGATTTCAGGTGAGTAAACCTGTAGACCCTGTGTCCTACAGCTGCAGTGGCTACACATCCCTTGGAGGGCTTCCCTGGGTCCCAGCAGGCAAGCCCCCTCAGACTGCCACCAAACATGTCTGAAGATGTTCTCTTCTTATGTTTGCGTCTGAGTGAGTGGGACCCCAATCCTCTCCACTATTACTGCGGAGGGAGGGGGAGCAGGTGTGCCCACCGCACTCAGCCTGACTGCTGTGCCCCCCCCCACTCAGCCTGACTGCTGTGCCCCCCCACTCAGCCTGACTGCTGTGCCCCCCCCACTCAGCGTGACTGCTGTGCCCCCCCCCCACTCAGCCTGAGTAATGCTCTTTCATCAGTTTTCAGAACATTCCTCTCAGTTTCTGGCCCAGGGGAATCTTGGGAGCATGGCTGGGCAGCTGGCACACATTAACTCATATGCTACAATCAATCCCTATTGTCTTTGAGACATTACTACCTTCAAATCTCAACTGCTTCATGACGGAGTGAAACCAAAGTTCTGTAGTCAACTTTGCTGTGAGCCTTAATCCCCCATTCCATTGGGCCCTGTGGCTTCTCCAGGTCTTCAGCCCAGTGCACAGTAAAGTTTTACAATAGTTGGTAATATATAGTAGGCAAAAATTGTCCATCCACTGGAACCTGAGGCAGTTGAATTTTGGGGAAACATCCTCACTGGGTGTCCTTATACAACACTGCCCCATGATCTAACTAGATGTGACCATGAAGAAAGGTTCCCTCAAGTTGGTGACAACTCATGAGCCCACACCAATGCATTGTAATGACTTGAACATCACTCTATGCATTAGGTCCACTCTGCTGCTAAAATGAAAACCGAGCCTTTGCTAATTCTGTTTATGAGTAAAATAACACACTGGAAAGCATAAAGGAAGTAAAAGCCACTGTCCTATAATTAGGACACGTTTGTTTCCGTGTCTCACACACGACAGTGCACCTATAAGTGAGACACATGAGACCTTAAAGCATGGCACTCTTACAGGAAATGTGTGCAAAACACAAGCATACAGCAGGAGCTAGCCCATGGCATAAATGCACAGATTATAAACAGAAAATGCAGGCAGCACTTGCAAGACCGCATGCTATTCTTAACCAGGGCAATGATAATTTTCTCTGAATTGTTCCATTTTTAGTGTATGTGTTCCTGAAAAAAAAAAAAAAAAAAAAAAAAAAACCACTCAAACTCTATGAAGATGTCTTTCTATGTTAACAAAGAGATTATAGTTCCTTGAATATAAGGTGCCTTTAATTGTTCATGCCTCATTATTTTCTGTGATATTAAAGAAGAAAGGACTGAGAGGGAGGCTTTAAAATACTTTCATTGCTATATAATCATTGTATAAAACGCTGGGCTCATAGAGACGTAGTCAGCTTCTGAGTGACTTGATGTGACTTCCTTCATCTACCCAAACTGCAGCATGCTTAGCCATTAATCTGTTTTTGTTACAGCAGGTTCTTCCCACCGGCTGCAGCGGGTCCTGCCGCCATGGCCCCGCCACCACGTGAGCCCCAAATAACACTCAGAGACTCTGTATTTGATACAATCCTGTTGGCTAGTTACCATTATTGTTAATGGGCTAGCTCTGCCTTAATCATTAACCCATTTCTACTTATCTAAGTATTTCCACGTGGCCGTCTTATCAGGGAGCCGCGGCAGGCGTCCTGCTTCTTCCCTGGGCTACATCTCGACTCTTCCCTCCTACTTCCTCTTTCCTCCTTGTCTCCTAGCCCCGCCTATCTTGCTATCTCATTGGCCACAGAGCTTTATTAACCAGTATGAGAAACATGTATACAGAATAACATCTCCCATCATGTTTTTATCATGACAATCAAATACTGGAAAGTGGACATTTTGTGACAAGATGTGTTTCTCCGTTTGGTGATTCAAGGACAGAGTGGTGGCCCTGGCTTGATCCTTGGGAGGATCTCATGGCACCACTATGGTGGGGGCACATAGCAAGGAGAAGTGACATGGTGGGGTGGAAAGCCAAAGGCCGGCAGGTTGAGGAGCAGGGTTGTTCTTAGTGTGATAATACCCACTCACTTCCTCCCCTGCCTCAGGTGACACTCCCTGCTGCATTTCTAGTCCTAAAGATCCTGTCAAGTCTGTAAGCATTGCAGCTGAGACGGAAAGGTGTCCTGACCATCTGGAGCCATAGGAATACTGCTTTGTGTAGGAGCTTACAGCCCTGCTCCAGGGAAAGGCTTCCGCAATGCAAGTGTAACAGCTCAGCTCCAGCAGGGGAGGGGTTCCCCCAAGTTGTTACAGCTCTGCTCTGCACCCAAGAGGAAAGTTTCCACATCAAAAGTGTTACAGATCTGCTCTGCACAGCTCCACTCTGCTCCAGAGAAAGTTGTTACAACGGGGGCTCCATCACAGCGAAAATGTCACACGGTGGCACAGCAAGCCTCACTCATGTATTGGGAAGGAAGAATCCCAGAGGGTGGCTGCCACAGGTGAGACACAGCAGCAAACCGCACAGGGTACAGAGCTTATATAAGATTCCTCCTCAAGAGCTTTCCAGGGTGGCTTGGGATCCATCAGTGGATTTTTGTGGTCTCATTCTGGGGCAAGCCCAGGAATTGGTGGCATTTTGAGCTCAGGGACCTAGGGGACCTCAGGGATTGGTAGGATTCTGGAGCCCAACTCTGGGACAAGCTCAGGGTTCGGTGTAATTTCAAGCAGGTCCTGGGGTTAAGTAAGGGTGAGGGTGTTTTTAACCCCTTTCATCTTATAAAGTCACCATGCTGGGGTCCAAGCATCTAATGCAGAACCGTGGGGGAGGGTCTCAGATCCTCAAACCGTGGGGCCTGCTCTCCACTCGACCGTCTTCTCTGCAGAGGTAGCCTTCAGCCCTCTGAGGCATCTTTCTCCTGCAATCCCACTTAACGCTTGCTTGTTCCTAAGAAAGCTCGCACCGCTGCCCACTCTTCCAGTGATGATATTTCTCCTCAGTGATGCCTAATTTGTACTCTGCTGGTCTGCCTTCACATCTTCATGCATACGTTATGATTTCTGTCTCAGTGCTGGCTGGAGTAAAATCTCTTAAAAGACATTTGAATAATAATTAAACTCAGCGTATGTAGTGCCAGCAGAGCATACAATTCCTGGTGGAGTGCATGCATGCCCAAGCAATTAGGAGGTTAACTGCCCTGTGAAAAACATATCCCAGAGGCAACGGAGTTAGACTCTAGGTAGCATCATCTTCATAACTAAGATTTTATCTGATCCATTCAAAGACAGCATCAGCAATCTGCACAGTTCTTATGAACAGAGGTCCTTCACAAAATGGCTACAGCCCTGTTCTAAGACATTGTGTATCATTTCAGTTAAAGTACATAGAGAATTGTTCTTAAAAAGAAGAGAGCACATTCAATATCATAAGATATAAGTAATTTATTAGACTTAAAATCTCATTATTTTATGAAGGTGGGTGTTTGGCCTGCTTGTATGTCTGTACACAATGTGTGTAGTCCCTGCTGAGCCAGAAGAGGGCATCGAATCTCCTGCAACTGGAGTTACAGATGGTAGTGAGCTGCCACATGGGCGCTGGGGGTAGAAACTGGTTCTCTGGAAAAGCAGCCAGAAATCTTGACTGCTGAATCATTTCTCCAGCGCCCTACTGCTTCCTGAGTTGTATATACTGGCAACACAACAAGAGAATTTAATCCATCGTGGAGTATTGGCAAAGCTGTAAAGTGACTTGAACACAGACACCCAATACAACACTCATTCATGCACACACACACACACACACACACACACACACACACACACACACACGGGAGGGAAAGAGAGATTACAGAGACATGCAAATAGGTCAGATAAGCATTTAAAAACATTTGAGACATGCTAAACCCATGTTTGCGATCATACATTGTATCTCGACATGCTTCACGTAGAGGCTTCTCCTCCAGTACATAGAACAATGCACATGACAGGAACGGTCTTCTACTTGGGTATCCCTGGTTGTGAAGGGACATGAGCACCAGTCCCAGATCTTACCTCTTAAAGAAAGGCATTTACATGAAAATGTGCCAAACTCAAAGAGCATCACGTAGGTTTCTCTCAAGTTTGTTTTTCTAGAGCTTCTAAAATATTTGCTTTTAAAAACTAGTTAACCAGGACGGGTGAGAGTGGCCCATGGAGACCACGGCACAGATGCAAGGCCACGCTCCCTCACGGTTGCCACAGGCCTGAACGCAGTCCTCTGTTCTTACAGCGTCTCCCCCTCCCACCTTCCTTCATATTGCTGGCTCACATCTTCCCTGGTGTTGCTCTGGGGCAGCATTTGATTTTCCCAGACACGGCTTGGCATGGACGTTTTGTCAATGGTCCTGTGTTCCTTTGCCGACAGTGCTGCCTGGTTTTTTGTTTTGTTTTCAGCTTGACCCAAATCCAGGTGTACTTGGGAAGACGGAATGTTAATTGAGGAATTGCCTTCATTAGATTGTCCGGTGGGGCATTTTATTGATTACTGGTTGGTGTGGGAGGGCCCAGCTCCCTGTGGGATGTACCTGCCCTAGGCGGGTGGTCTTGGGTCAGAGAAGAAGGCAGGCTGAGCATGAGATGATTAGCGAGTGAGCTTGTACGAAGCGACCCTCGGTGGGGCTCTGCTTCAGCTCCTGCTTCTGGGTTCCTGCCTTGAGTTCCTGTCTTGGTTTACCTCTATGATGGATTCTAGTTTGTAAGTCAAAAATACCGTCTCCATCCCAGAGTTTTAATTAAAATCATTTGCTCAGTATTTATCACAACAACAGAAAGCGGACTGTGCTTGAGTCTTGGCTGTCCTTGTGGGGAGGGTGAGCAATGTGGAGACGCTGGCCTGCATCCCAGGCAGGCCTCTGCAGAGCTGGGTCTCCAGGCCCGCGCTCCCCTACAGTAAGCCTCTGGGGGTCCAGCATGGGTTCTTCCTCGGCTGTGCGGTGGCCGTGTCAAACTCGGCCAGTCCTTTTTGTGAGTGGACAATAAAGCCTTTCTTAATACCTCACTTGTCATGAAGACTGAGTTCCCTTTGTTCATGCAGTAGCTTGGGCTTCCTGGAAGGACCACTCAGATGCGGACACAAAATTTATGGATTTTGTGTCCACTGCCAAATAAGTGATCCAGGAGCCAGCACTTGGAGGGCTGAGGCAGGAGGACTGAGAGTCCCAGGCTGTGTAGGGAGCTCCTCTCTCTCACAACTAAAACCAACAAACAACCAACCACCCACCCACCCACCCACCCACCCACCCACCCACTTAACCAACCAATCACCCACTTAACCAACCAATCACCCACCCACCCACCCAACCAACCAACCAACCAAACAACCAACCAACCAACAAACAACCAAACAACAAACCAACCAACCAACCAACAACCAACCAACAAACCAACCACCAACCAACCACCAACCAACCGCCAACCAACCAACCAACCAACCAACCAACAAACAACCAACCAACCAACCAAACAACCAACCAACAACCAACCAACCAACCAACAAATTAACAAACCAACTAACCAACCAACCAACTGTTACAGCAGGTTTCCCCGCCGGCTGCCGCTGGTTCTGCCGCCATGGTCCCACAACCACATGTGCCCCAAATAACACTCAGAGACTCTGTATTTGATACAATCCTGTTGGCCAGTTACCATTATTGTTAATGGGCTAGCTCTGCCTTAATCATTAACCCATTTCTACTTATCTAAGTATTTCCACGTGGTCGTCTTATGGGGGAGCCGCGCGGCAGGCTTCCTGCTTCTTCCCGGGCTACATCTAGACCCCGCCCCCTACTTCCTCTTTCCTCCTCCTGGTCTCCTAGCCCCGCCTATCTTGTTTTCTATTGGCCACAGGGCTTTATTAACCAGTATGAGAAACATATATACAGAATAACATCTCCCATCATCTCCTCTTTTCTGTCTAAAGTAAAAGAAGGGGTTTAACCTTAACGTAGCAAAATATAACATACAATTGTTATAAAATAAGAATCACAGTAAACAATATTTAGTCCATTAACATTTTGTAAGACTTAAAGAAAATATCATCTATCCTATCTTTGTCAGTCTAAAGTCCTATATGTAACTTATCTTTAATCCTAACCAAGAAAAACTATAATCATAACTACCTGTCTTCAACTCCATCAAAGACCACAGAAGGATAATATATAAACTCTAGAAATGACAGAGACAACTCATTGCCTGGTCAGTCACCTGAAGTTCTTCTGTAATGTTCCATCTTCAGCCCATAGGCCATAATGTGTGTCCAGACTCCTCAGCAAAGCAGGAAACTTTAAACTGTCCATCTGTAATGGCAGTTTGTCAGTCACTTTTCTCTGTGTCCTGTAGACTGTCTGGCTGTCTGGCAGCCTCTTCCATGAACCAGGAATCCTGTAGCAATGTCCATCTTGAATCAGCAGTCACCTTTTTGTGGGTCCTGCATGTCTAGTTTCTACAACATAAAGTCAAACAGTCCAGAAGAGCAGTACCTTGCCCAAATGGCTAGTCTTGCCATATTAGAAGCAAACTCCATAATGTGTTTCTTCGATGTCCAACTTCCTTTCTTCTGTAGGTGGTGTTACCAGGAGCAGTTGTGCCTCCCTGTCAAGAAAAACCCTAAACCATTTTAAATGCCATATTCTGTAGATCTTTGAAAGGTTTGAAGACTGCCTATCCATCTCAAATACATCTCTGTATATCTAGCAATCCTAACTAACTTAACTCCAAGTATTAATTATCATAGGTAACTCTTTAACTGTACTAAATTATACATTACATTTTCAATGAGCTATATAAACTTAAAACCTAAACAAGAGGAGAAATATGCATATTACAAAATTGACCTTAAATTGTATCAATAAAAGAAAATCCATTCCAAAGCAAAGTACTCATATCTATACCATAATTCCCTTTTTACCTTTAAAAAGATTGTTTTTGGTTATAGCCATTTATAGCCAAGTCCATATAAATGAAAACAAACAAACATTTATAATCAATATTTGGGAATTTGGACGTCATTCTTTCCAAACTACTTCCTGCTGGTAGAGGGCGCTGTCATGGGGGTCCAAAGAAGATGCAGAAATCTTGGCTGTAGTCTGCAAGGCTTTGTCTCAACTGCTTTGAATGTTGGATCACCTGGGGAGCTGTTTCAGGGGGTCTGGCTTGATCAAACCATATAAGTCTGGAAAGAATCCATAGCTTTTCATTTTCTGTGGAAACAAAAATAGAAATCCTTTTCCCCAGTAGCTTGTCCTTAGGCTTAAATTTTTGAGTCAAAGCATTTTTAAAATATATATTGAATTAATCCAGAAGCATTTCTTTTATCAGTAGTTATTTTCTCAGCAATCAAATAATTTAAAGACAACAGAAGCGCATATAATATCCAAAATATCTCTGTGTTTCCCATCTTTACGTGGCTTTTTTATTACTCTATTATTTCTATTTCTATTTTTACATATTTTGAGACAGGGGTTCTCTGTGTAACTTTTATCTGTCCTGGAATTCAGTGCATACCAGGTTTAGTTTGAAATCACAGAGATCTGCTTGCCTCTGTCTGCCTAGTGCTGGGATTAACATCCATTCATTTTACTTTCTTTTTTCTTTTTTAAACCATTGTATCCTGTTTCTTTTTCTCTCCCAAGCCAGCGTATTTTTTTAAAACACAGTGTAAACCTTCATTGCAGCTCTCCTACACACCAATGAATTGTTAGCAGAGCTCTTTAAAAGGCGGCTTTTTTGCCGCTTATGCTAATTTTGGAAACTTCCCTTAAAGGAGCGCGCAACTCTCTGTCTACAGCAAAACAAATCCAACCGAGAAAATGCTGCTACCAAGAAGTCTCGCTAGTCTCTGTTCCCTTGTTTCTAAAATCCATTTTTAAGCTTTTATTAGTTTTAAGTGAAAGTTCTTATAGCCACGTTGGGCGCCATCGCCATCTGTTGTGTGTATGTTTCCACCAGCCCGCCAGTCTGGGCCCACAGCCACGCCAGGCCCAAATAACACTCAGAGACTCTGTATTTGATATAATTCTGTTGGCCAATTACCATTACTGTTTATGGGCTAGCTCTGTCTTAATTATTAACCCATTTCTACTTATCTAAGTATTTCCACGTGGTCTTCTTATCGGGGAGCCTCGGCACGCGTCCTGCTTCTTCCCGGGCTACATCTCGACTCCTCCCTCTCACTTCCTCTTCCTCCTTGTCTCCTAGCCTATCTTGCTATCTCATTGGCCACAGGGCTTTATTAACCAGTATGAGAAACATATATACAGAATAACATCTCCCATCAACCAACCAACCAACCAACAAACAAACAAACAAACAACCACCAACCAACCACCAACCAAACAAACAACCAACCAACCAACAAACCAACTAACCAACCAACCAACCAACCAACCAACCAACCAACCAACCAACTAACCAACCAACCAACCAACAAACCAACAAACCAACCAACCAACCAACCAACCAAACAACAAACAAACAAACAACCAAACAACCACCAACCACCAACCAAACAACCAACCAACAAACAAACAAACAACAAACTAACTGTAAGGGTTTTTCCCACTAACATTTTGTGATAATGTGCAGTTTCTGGATCTTGGCGATGTTGCCCCAGCAGACATCACCTGTGATCTCAGAAAATTACATGGCCGGAACATCCTCGCTCTCTGACCACTTTGAAGCTGGATAATGCCTCCTATTTCATTGGCCATTTGGGATCCCTTCATGTTCCTTTTCATGGTTTTAATTTTAGTTAAATGTTATTTTATTGATTAAAAACAGCATTGCCAGTAAGACGCCTTTCTATGGACATGGAGCCTCCTTTTCTACAATCTTAAATTCGGTTGCTTGCTGGCTGGTTTGCTTGTTTGTTTGTTTGTTTGTTTGTTTGTTTGATTTTCTCTCCTCCCTCCCTCCCTCCCTTCTTTCTCTCCCTCCCTCCCTCCCTCCCTCCCTCCCTCCCTCCCTCCCTTCCTCCTTTCTTTTCTTTTTCTGCCATGACAAGGTTAACATTTGCAGATATTTTTAAAGATTTATTTTTTTTTAATTGTGAGTATGTGTGCATGTATATATGTTGTACACGTGTGTGAGGCTTCCCACAGAGGTGAGAAGCATCAGGTCCCTTGGAGCTGGATCCCCTAGACGAATGAAACCTGGGTCCTTTGGAACAAAGATGTGTGTTCTTAATGCTGAGCTGTTTCCAGTCCCCAAGCAAGGCTAACTTCCCGCAGTTTTACGTATGGCTTTGATGTCTGTTTTATACTTACAAAGTCTTCCTCACTGCCAGATACGGAAACATTATTCTCTTTATTGTTTTATTTTTGTTTAGGAAATTTAAACATGCATACGAGGAGTCAATGGTATTTCCTGCTGTTGGATGTTGCCAGACTCTGCCCACTTTTCCATCTCAGGGTTTCTGTTGTTTCGGGGAGCCCACCGGAGATGACCACTCAGACAAGTTATAGCCAATTGAAAATCTTTGTTCCAGCTGGCTGGGGCTATACTCAGGTACTGAGGGACCTAAGTGTAGCCCTGAGCATTTAAAGCAAGAGGCTTTTAAAGACAACAACAACATCCTGGTATCTCACTCTGCAGCTGGATGTGGAGGTCTGCATAAGCGGGCAGTTTTACAGAAGCCGAGATAAGTTAGCTGGGGCATCTTGAGCTTAGATTCTTAGAATAGAGCTGGGTAATTTTCTATGGGATTCTCCATCAAGGAGATCAAATTCTACTTAAACCTGAAGTAGTCTCAGCAAGACTACACTATCTTCCCTGTCACACTATTTTGATTCTTTTTTGTGGCCTCAATGAAGCTTGTACTTCTCTTTTTATAATTCTTAGAAGCCTCCCAAAAATTTCCATTGTGATTTTTATGTTATTTGTCTTATCTGCCACATGAAAGGACATTTTTTTTTATCCTTGTATTTTTTAACAAATTGATGCTGATGTGTAGAAATTGTTGATTTTGTTTATGTAAACAAGATAAAATGATTCTTCTGGGCAGTGGTATTAGCTGTCTTCCATTTGAAGAGCTTGGTTTTAGTGTAAACAAAAAAGCTGTAATAATGAATAGTAACCCAAGGGAGGAGCTGGAAGCTGCATGGGCAGAATGGGAATGTAAAGAGACAAGAAGTGAGGCCGGGGCGGGCCCAGAGACTCAGCACCTCGGCCTCCAGACCCACCCCAGGGAGTGAACAGCTGGCCCCTTGGTCCTCGGTGCAATGGCTGGTCATGTCTGCTGTTGCTGGAAAGAGCCACGTAGGAAGGGCTTGGCTGCTGGCAATGACGTGTCTTTCTTCTGCTGCGTCACAGGTGAATCCCCTTGTTCCAGCAGTTAGATGGAAAAGTAGATAGGCAGATGGGAGATGTCATACTGCAAATATGTTTCTCTTATTGGTTAATGAATAAAGCACTGTTGACCAATAGGGAAGCAAGATAGGCGGGGCTAGGAGACTAAGAGGGGAGAGGAAGGAGTAGGGAGGAGATTCGACATGGAGGACAGAGGGAGGAATAAGAGAGACGTATTTACAGAATGACATCTCCCATCAATAGGCTGCTTCCTACTTCAAACAGGCAGGAAGCAAAGAGCAGTATCTGTATGTGAACACGAGAGAAGAAACTTGTTCAGGGGCCATGGGAAAGGAACAGTAAACAGCTTTGGAACTCACAGGACACAGCTGGGCAGTCGGTGAAACCAAGCTGGATGAGCCTTGGAGAGGCAGAGCCCTGAGGGCTCCGTGTCCTGAGGACCATACTGTTACTGAGCATAGCTCTGCTTGTCACCCTCAAGGTCATAACACCCCTCACAATCCATGAGTTGTATGAAGACTCTAAGGGGGTTCCCAGCCCCACAGTGGGCAGTGTCACATGACACTCCAGTGTCCTGGAGCAGATCAACGATCCAGCCACTGCCTTAGAAAGAATTTAGACATGTGGAATTGTAGGTGATGTCGATTGTAGGGATTGTAGATATTTTTGTTAATGGATTTGATGTAGAAAATCTCAGAAGAATTTAATGTTTAGAAAGGTACATGTTAATAATTGAGCAAGGGACTCACTGAGCTAAGGAACCAGCAACAATAGCAGCCTGGCTACTGCTGCTTGATGGACATTTGCTAGGATGGGTTGGTGATCAAAGGTGATGGTTAATTGCTTGCACCTCTTTCTGCTCTCAGCTTCCTGATATGATTTTTATTACAAAAGAAAAAATGTTGATGAGTGGGTATCCACCCTGAGTATTTAAAGTGGAAATGACTGATAGTTTAGATTTGTGATTCTCTTAAGAATTTTTAAAGATTACCTTTTGAGATAAATAATAAAGTGATTGATCCTTTCTCTGTAACTGCAAAACACAGCCTGCTAGTGAAAGAACGGGCTGAGAAAAATACCTGGCTTGCTTACACTTTTTAAATTTATAACAGGTTGCTTAGACATGAATGTATGTGGGTCCTTGGGAGTAATTTGTTTTTCACCTGTAAGGGAAGGAAGAAACATGCTGTTTTTAAACTTTTATTCACCATAATCATTCACTTGAAAAATAGAATGTAGCGGCATTGTAATTTTTATATGGTTTGAAAGATTTTTCTGGGGTTTGAAAGGTTTTGCTGGGGTATATAAACTGTAAGGAAAAAATAAAGCTATTTAGAAGGAATACATCAGAAAGAGAAGAAAAGAGGTAAGGGAAGAAATGAGAGAGTCCCTGACATGTTGAAGGCGTGTGCGCACGCGTGTACACACATGTATGTGCATGTGCATGCACGTGTGCGTGTGTGTGCGTGCCCCCATGTGCGTGCCCATGTGTGTGTGTGTATGCGCGTGCGTGTGTTAGTGTGTGTATGTGTGTGTGTGCGTGCATGTGTGGGTGAGTGTGAGTGTGTGAGTGTGAGTGTGTGTATGTGTGTGTGTGCGTGCATGTGTGGGTGAGTGTGAGTGTGTGTGTATGTGTGTGTGCGTGCATGTGTGGGTGAGTGTGAGTGTGTGTGTGCGTGCATGTGTGGGTGAGTGTGAGTGTGTGAGTGTGAGTGTGTGTATGTGTGTGTGTGCGTGCATGTATGGGTGAGTGTGAGTGTGTGTGTGTGCGTGCATGTGTGGGTGAGTGTGAGTGTGAGTGTGTGTGTGCGTGCATGTGTGGGTGAGTGTGAGTGTGTGTATGTGTGTGTGGGTGAGTGTGAGTGTGAGTGTGTGTATGTGTGTGTGTGTGCGCGCGTGCGTGTGTGGGTGAGTGTGTATGTGCGCACATGCGCGTACACACACTTCTCTTTTTCGCTGGCCCCAGAGAACTTTTACTCCCTCAGATGAAATAGTCAATTATGTGAGTGATTAGTTCCCTGACTCCCAGCCTCCCCGAGTTCCTGTGCTGCTGAGAGCTGGCCTGCTAGCAGCCAGGTTTTTATCTACGGTGATGCAGCACAGGCACATAAATCCAGACATCTGCCTCTGCAGAGAACGAGGAAGAAGAATGGGGCGGAGGGGAAGAGGGGCTGTCAGTGGTAGACTCAATCTGTTACAGCCAAGCTACCTCTGAGTTGGGCGGTGAAGTTGGCTGTGCCACTGCCTGTATCAAAAGCTAATAGTTTTCAGACGGTGACGCTCTCTGTTGCCTTCCTCCGTGTACTCGCTAGTGCTACTGATGCCGACCTGGTAGCAAACTGTGGGGTGCGTGTCACTGTCACCTGTGCATGCTGGCAGGCACAGCTGTTGTCTTACTGCAGTGTGAATCACTAGCGACTGTGACGCTGGGTTTTAGTGCTATGTTTTCTAAGTGGAAAGTCATTTGGAATTTTATGAAAGTAACTTCTAATTTTTGTATTGTTCTAATATTTACACCTCGTTTTCTTTAAATGACTAGAAGTCCCAGAGTTCCTCTGAGTATATTTGAAGTAATCCTTTCTCATTCTTAACTTAGTTGATATGGATATTTTTCAACGTGTTAGGAACTGTATTTCTAGTATTGGTTCACAATGGGGCTTTTTAAAGAGGAATCATTTCTGAATATTCCCAGCGTCTTTTCTGTTCTGATTAAGACAGACGTTCATCTATTTTTATGTTTTGACTCATTTTGTAAATTACATGCATTTTTCTTAATTTTCAGGCTTGCATCCCCAGAGTAAAGACATCTTGGTAATTGTGTGTTATTATGCACTTTTAAGTTTGAATTGCTTATATTTCATTTATGAGTTTTACATCTATATTCATAAGTGAGATTAGGCTTTTTAAATGCTTGTCAAATTTTGGATTAATAACCAACTTTCTTTTATCTCATCTTTTCTATATTATTTCATAGCATCTGTTTTGACATCTGAAAAGTTCCTCTCGATTCTATTAAAATAATTTTAGAAGCATGTTCTCTGTAAAGAAGAAGGTGGCATGCCCTATAACTCAGCAGTTCTCCCCCGAGGCAAAAACTGTTTCAGGTATTAGCTTATGGTGGTTCAGATTAGTCACAGATACACATATGTGTGCATACCTACACATGCACAAGGATGCTCATGGCTGTCAGTAGCAGCATGTCAGAATCACTTACACGCTACTAGTAGTGAAGTGGATTTATTAAACATGTAATATCATACGTCTTCATGGATTCATTTAAAAAACCAAAACTGTATAAAGATTCCTAACAAATATGAGAAATGTGGCTCGGGTTACATACGAGGCCTAAGGGGAAAACCTGAAGATGACCTTGTTTGAGGTCATGCTCACGTGTGTGTGTGTCAGGAAACATGGAAGGGAAAGGGAAGCTTAACATCAAGTTCCAGACGTTAGTGATGAAGAGATCCATGATTAACACGTGTGCACGTGTATATACTTGTTTCCGGCGTCATGAGAATTTTTAGATTTTCTTTGTAACTCTTTTGTGTGATTCTTGAGTGTGCACCTTGAAGAAGCAGAAGCATAGGCTGCATGGGTTCAGGCTAATGCTCTATGAAGAAGAGGGCAGCATGCCCTATATTGCACCCTTTATCCCAAGGTTGCATAGGCAATGCCACAAGCCGGGCGCATCTGACTGTGGCATGCAATGCCCATCCAGTAGAGCAGCTCCATGCAGATGTGCTGGTGGGGGTGCCTCTCCACACACAGGAAATAAGGAGCTCAGTGTCCCCTCCCACCCCGCTGCAGTCTCTCATCTGAAGTCTGGACATTCCAGGCACAGTGACTTCCTCTCTGTGATGAAATCACAGTGCTGGTTTGCGCGTCCACTGTGCTGTGTGGGTTTTCCAAAGCAAGGCATTTTGCTGGTTGTGGGTTATGGTTGCCTCTTGTTAACCACCCTCTGTTTGTAGCGGACATATGAATTATTCACGGATGGAAGTCACCGTAGCCTGTGACAACCTGTGGATCACACATCATTACAGAGGGTAGTGGGTAGGTCACAGAATCATGGAGGAAGGGGTTGATGGAACTCAAGGGTAAACTTCCAGAAACTAAACCCCAGCCTTCCCCACAGGCTTACAGAGGACACTGCTGTGGTCCAAAAGCCTCAGGGCCTGGGATTTGAACTAATCCACTTCTGTATCACAGACACAATGCACAGACATCCTGCACTACGTGAAGGAATTTCCTGGCCCCTTTTGCTCTGCCTACACATATGGAGACTTTGTCTTCTTAGATCAAGGACAAGGCTCACACACCTGTGATCTGGAGCTTGGGCAGACAGCCTCTTCCTTGGTTGAAGACAACACTGATGCTCCAGAAACAAATGAGCAAGGCCACGTGAGTGACAGCTGTGCTCTGACTGTTGTGAAATCAGATGACTGTTGCCATGGAGATATACTGTTCCCACCAGCTAAACAGGCTACTGTGTTTCTCTCCATTCCAGTGCTCTAGCTGGCTGGGCCCACCAGGACATACCTGTGTTCCCCCTTGGTCATCGGACTGAGCTCAACGGATGGATCCTCTGCTGTTCCCCGACTCTGTACCAGACAGTTTCAGTCAGGGTGGCTCTTAAGTGGCTGTAGGGTTGAAAGCCCAGAAACAACTGGTGGCCACATTGTCTCAATCACGCTTAAAACATGTTATCAGCAAGCAAGGTATGTGTGTGTGTGTGTGTGTGTGTGTGTGTGTGTGTAAGAGAGGTGTGTGTGTGTGTTTAAAAAAGAGGGATGGAGGGAGAGAAAGGTTCTGTGATGGGCGTCAATAATACTAATAATAGTTAAGTTCTCTTGTCTATCTCTCTTCTGTGTGAGTGTGTGTATGTGTGTGTGTGTGTGTGTGTGTGTGTGTGTGTGAGTATGTGAGAGTGTGTGTGTAAGTGTGTGTGTGAGTATAGAAATGAGCACAGGTGTTGAAGCCAGATGTTGGGTATCTTTCTCATCGCTCCATCTTGTCTGTCTGTCTGTCTGTCTATTTTTGGACTGTCTCTCATTGAACCCTCGTTGTTTAGAGCAGACTGACTGGTCAGAGAGCTGCAAGGCCCTCCTGTTTCAGTCTCCCTAGCTCTGGGGTTACAGGTGTGCAGTGCACCCAACTTTAGAACCTCATGCATGTACAGCTCTGACGGACAGAGCCACCATCCCAGCTCCTCAGTCAGTGCGGGAGTCTATGCTGTAACCCGTCCGTTTCCAGTTACTCTGCTTTGTGTTAGTCTTCTTGCTAGACAGCTAGCAGGACACCAGCAGGACTGGAGGGCACTGGGCTGTACTTCTCCCCCTGCAGCCAACTACCTATAGCAACGAGAATTGGCCTCCAGGGCCCTGGCTACTGATCAGAGGAATGGAACTTGTCTCTGGTCCCGAGAGGTGATGTTGGCTTTTCTGAACTGCTAGGAGAATCTTCAATAGATAGCCGGGCCCTAAACTTTACTAGGTCATCTTGCCACAGAAGGCTTTCTGCTAAGGAGCAAGGCTAGACATCCCTTCTCCTTAGGAATCCACCACACTGCGTGTACTGACAAGGCCCCTCAAGAAAGGCTGCATGCTTTAGAGACTTTAGAAGCAGTATAAAGCCTGTCTAAATAGATTGACACAGTGGGGTTATTGGTTACTGTCCATTCTTACCTGTGAGTGAGTATTCTGCTGTGTGATACACTCTATACCATGCCCTGTGACTCTTCTATACCTGTGACTTCTATACCTGTGACTTCTAGACCATGCCCTGGGAATTCTATACCCGTGACTCTATACCATGCCCTGTGACTTCTATACCTGTGACTTCTATACCTGTGACTTCTATACCTGTGACTTCTATACCTGTGACTTCTATACCTGTGACTTCTATACCTGTGACTTCTAAACCTGTGATTTCTATACCTGTGACTTCTATACCTGTGACTTCTATACCCGTTACTCTATACCATGCCCTGTGACTATACCTATGACTTCTATATCATGCCCTGTGACTCATCTGAATTCTTTTGACAGAAGTCACAAGGGCACCTGGGACCTGAGGAGAGTTCCAGCTTAATTCCAGCTGATATTTCTTCCCAACTGCGATCACATTTCCTTCATCTTTATTGTGGTAAGTCATGGAGCCCCTTCCTTGTGTTGCAACCAGGGACATCTCTGCTGTCCCCCGTAGATAGATGCATATGTGGGTCAGGCACTAGGATCTGCCCCGTTGCTCCACTTTGGAGGATGCATGCTTACTGCCCTTGGGCGTCGGTTGACTGCTCTACCCGTGCTAACCCAGCTCAGGGGTCTCACAACAGGTGAGGTGGCTGCCTGCAGTGAGGAAGTCTTTCCCAAGTGCGTCTATTGCCAAGCAATGAGCTCGCAATACTTTCTATGATGGATGAGTGAGGTGAAACTAAACCCCAAATGGCGGGTCCTTGTGCTTCATTTGGCAATTTATTTTGCACAATATACTAACTGGGTCAAAGGGGAACTCAGAAGCTCCCCTGCGACCCTTAGTTTGTAATACACATGGCCAGGATATGTGGCTCTTTCTTTTTGGGTTTAGTTTTGGTCTTTCTAGAAACTTTTAGGAAGGAATCTTGTGCTGTGGCTGTGAGTCAACCTTGCCTTCATGATATGCTGAAAGTAGTTTCTAAGGCAACTCTGGATATAGGCAAGGTGTCTGGCATCTGGTCCCCAGGATCCCCAACAAAGGGGCCCCTGATTTATTTCATTGGTTCGTTCTATCTATCTATCTATCTATCTATCTATCTATCTATCTATCTGATTTTGAGACAGGGTTTCTCTGTGTACCCTTGGCTGTCCTGGAGATTGCTTTGTAGAGTAGTCCAGGCTTGCACTCAGAGATCTACCTATCTCTGGCTCCCCGGGGTTGGGATAAAAGGCAAGAGCCTTGGTGTGTGTGTGTGTGGGGGGGCACTCACTGGTGCTCTGCTGAGGCTGGGGACACTCACTGGTGCTCTGCTAAGGCTGGGGCAGAAGGTGTGGCTCTTCTATGCACTTCTTGTAGCCTCCCTCTTCTGGTTGGGTAACTCCCATTGGATTCCATGGATGGGACAGGTTTGGTCCCCAAACTTTCAAAAAAGAGAAGCTGACTTGGCCTGAAAGGTTGATTTTGTAGGACCTTTTTGATTACTGCAGAAACAGTCAAGAGTAAAAGATCCAGAGTTATACAATGTAAACAGATGATTTAAAGAGACCAGATGGGTGGTGCCTGGCTGCTGTGGGCCTGAAACCTAATGGAAACTCTATTGCTGGCTAAGGTGCTCATGTGACTGCGTTCTGACTCTTGGGGCTATATAGATTTGCCTTGTGGAAGCAGGACACAGTTGTGAGGTCAGTGCTCTAGCTACAATGGTGGGTCATCAGGATGAGACTGTGTCATGGAGAAGGCAGAGAGGTGAGATGGGTCTCTGAGGATTCCCCACATCCCCCCTGCATGCTCTATATCTGGAGTGTGTGTATATATGAGGCATGTACATATGCATAATACATGTGTATATATGTATCCAATATACATATACACATGCATATACACATGGGACCAGGTGGGACCAAGAAAAACATCCAGCTACATGTAAATGTGTGTGAGTGCTGGTGTCTGTGGAAGTCAGAAGAGTGTGTTGGATCCCTCGGAACTGGATAGCTGTGAGCCTCCATGTGGGTGCTGTGTACCGAGTCCAGGTGGTCTTAGCCACCAAGCATCTCTTCAGGCCCCTATTTATTTGTTTTTGAGACAGAATGTCCCTATATATTCCAGGCTGGACTTGAATATGTCATTCATCCTCTTGCCTCAGTCTCCCAAGTGCTAGGATTACAGGCATGCGATACCATGACCAACAAGAGACAGACATGTTTAATCTTGTTTTAGTGATTATCTTCAGGTCCCATCATTTGTAGCCATATGAACCCCGCCCAGCAGCAGCAGGGACAATGGAGCAGACTATTAGCTGGAAGCCACGGGCTACTGTGGTCATGATCAGCGTGGAGCAGTCTCTATTCTTCTCCCACTTCCTGCCCTTTGAGGGCAACTGGATGCTCTCTTTTTAGACGCAGTATTTGAGTAGCTTTAGGAATAGCTTCTGCTGACTTTAGTGTCAGTGCTGATAATATGCACAGCTGTACTTCATACTGCTTGCCTAGATTTTAAAAGATTATAACCCATTTAAAAAGAAAAGCCTTTAGGAAAAAAAAAAAAAAAAAGAAATAAAACCTTTCCATAATGCTGGGCCTTCCTTACTAATCAAAGAATGCAGAAAGTGCTCACTCTGGGAAAACCGGTACAAGCTTGACACAATGTTTGAAAGCAGTTTAGACACTCCCCAGGTGAAAGTTAACATTGTTGCCAGCACTAGCTTTTCTGTTCCTAGTGTGAGCCTGAAATGGGTGGCTGAATGTTGATCAGAATGGCGGTTTTCTCCCTGAGCAAGCTTAACTTTTCCCGAGGAAGCCAGCTGTGCGTGACATTACCTCTTCCTTTCCCAGGTCTGATGGCTAGAGTGGCAGGGATTCTACCTGAGCTTCAGGTCTGGGATGAGGGAGAGTGGAGCCGGGAGAGGAAGGTAAAGATCCTGGCAGGACTGAAGGCACAATAAGCTGGTGCCAGCCAGAGGGCGTGTTTGCTTCAGGAAAAGACACTTCACACACTCCTGAGAGCTTCAGGCAACCTTTCAGGGGAGTTTAGAACCTAGATAATGATGGGCTAGGGATGGGAGGAGCCACATTTTACCAGGCCTGCTTGCCCTCCTCTATTTGGACGTAACTCCTGAAGAAGATGGACTTGGGGACAGAGTCACTGGACCTCAGTGTTCCTCTTCCTCACATGCTTTCTCTGTCTTTACTATCTTTTGTCTATGTAAATGTTTATTTAAGTGACCTACGGAGTATGCATGCATGGCGTGCCGGGCTAGCAGGCCTTAGCTCTGACCCCCCAATTCCTTAACAAAGGAAAATCTTGTAAAATGCGGTTCAGCCTCAGCTTCGGCCAAGTCTGTTTCCCAGCTGCCGCACCCAGCTGTTCCTGTCTCACTGGTGTGCAGTGCTGAGGGAGGTGGTCCTGGCTGCGCCCTGCCATTCTGCGCACATCCAGAACTTGAAGGATGCGTTTCGGGTGGTTAATAATAGACTTCCTTCTCTGGGCGCTTCTATTTTCAGCCACTGAATACAATTTATAAAGGAAAAAAAAATTATCCCATCCCCATCCCCGATCAGATCTCTTATAATTATAGAATAAGGCGCCTGAGAATTCACAGGGTGCTGGTTTCCATGGCAACAACAAAGCCATTCTATTCTAAAGGGCAAGCCAGAGCTCCGCCCCCTCGTCCTCACCACTGCTGGGTGTCTTATTGCAGCATTCCAAAATAAACTTGCTGTCTAAAGTAAATCCCGTATAATTAGAGATGAGCTAATCGGTGCCCGGTCGCCTTGGTGCGGCCCACGCATCATGGACGCAGATTGTGGAACGGCGACGCTGCATGGCAGGTCTTCCTCAGGGCCTGGGAGCAGCAAATTCCACATGTGTGGTGTGTCGCACCCTCCAACCGGACGGCCTCCCGATTTTCGTGACTTGCTGCGTGCTGGCAGAAGGACAGAGTTGCGTGGTAATGCCTGGCCACCAGAGTTGTGTCTTTCTCTTGCTTTCCTCCAAGAGGGACAGACCTCTGTCAGTGTCCCCGGTGATGTCAGCATCGGTTGTTTTTACCCCTCCTGCTCCGAGCCCTGCCCTTGGGCTACGCTGGAAGTGGGCTCAGCATACAGAGCCCTGTGAGTTTTGTTTCCTCTTTCAGTCTAGATTTTAGCAGGTGGGGACCCCACCAGGTTAATCTTAAGAGAGGGGTCCTTGCGCAATTCCACTCTCATAGGCAAATGCTGGTTTATGGAAGACAGATGTGGTGAGGAAATCCCAGGAGATTTATGACCTGGGGCCCCTGAGAGTCTGCAAGGACCTGGCAGACAAGGAGCCTGATTGGCTGGCCTGTTCAGGAATTGGTTTTTACCTAATCACCCGTGAGGGATAGTGGGTTTGCTCCTGTACCTCAAACAAACCTCAGCTTGGTGCTAGAATCCCTCCTCTAGCTCTCCAGACCCATAATCTTTCCTGGGTCTGACTTCATGCTTCAGCTGGCTGAGAATTCGAAGGAGACTGTTTCTGGGGCAAACCTCACCCTGGAAGGTTCTTGGGGAGCTGGCTGCCTGCCTCCACAGAGACTGTGGGTGACAGCAGGTGGCTCTCCTTGGGGTTCCCTTTGAGCTGGCAACACATGTCAGCTCCCCACTGTTGCTCACCCAGAAACACTTCCTCGTCTGAGATGGTGGTATCACATCTTCCTCATCCCTGATGTATTACAGCCCTCCTCCACACAGGCTTGAGCCGGCCAGCTTACCCAGCAGCGTGAGGCTGGAGGTCTCTCCACTTGACCCAGCCTCATCTGAAGCTCATCAGGCCGACCGCTCACACCGACCGCTCACACCGACCCCTCACACTGACCCCTCACACCGACCCCTCATACCCACCCCTCACACCAACCCCTCACACTGACCCCTCACACCGACCCCTCATACCCACCCCTCACACCGACCCCTCATACCCACCCCTCACACCGACCCCTCATACCCACCCCTCACACCAACCCCTCATACGGACCCCTCACACTGACCCCTCACATGGACCCCTCACACCAACCCCTCACATCCACCCCTCACACCCACCCCTCACACCGACCCCTCACACAGACCCCCTCACACCAACCCCTCATACGGACCCCTCATACCGACCCCTCACACCCACCCCTCACACCCACCCCTCACACCCACCCCTCACACCGACCCCTCACACGGACCCCTCACACCGACCCCTCACACCGACCCCTCACACGGACCCCTCACACTGACCCCTCACACCGACCGCTCACCACCTCTGCTGGCTGTTTTGATTTTATGCACACAGACCTTGGCTCATGTCTCCCTGCTTCTGAGCCACCCTTCCTCCCAGCACCCACTTCTCTGAGGACAATTGTCCCCCTCCTGCCCATAGCGTATCCTTATTCTTTACAGTTTCTGTCTACCATTGTAACCGCCTCAGTTAGACTCTAACCTGCAACGGCTGACAAACACCATGGCAGCGCTCTTCTGAGCGTGACCCACTGGCCATGAAGGGTCTGCCTGGATCCACGTTGCATGGGTTGCCAGGCTGCGCATCTCAGCGTAGGGACTTGAACTCAGCTGTTTTATCAGCGTCTTGCTGAGTGAGTTCTTGGTGAAATGCCTCATGTGGGTGCTATGCTTTTTTGTATGTGCATGTGCATGCTCATGACAAAGCTCATTTTATAAATTAAAGACACGGGAGGTCAACAGTGACAAGTGATAAAAACGGAGTGATCCAAACAGTGCAAGGGTGATTGACATGTGGATGTGGCCCGTTCCTTGGTAGAGTCTGGACAACAGTAGCATTTCTCTGTCTGTGTTGATCACTCTGGCCTACAGTGTGACTATTTCAGCTACTGTGCTTTCTTTTTATGTCTTAAGATCATTTAGTGGGGGCTGGTGAGGTGACTCGGGGTGAAGGGTGCTTATTGCCCTTCCAGAGGATCCAAGTTCAGTCCCCAGCATGCACATCCGGTGGCTGATATCTACTTGTAACACTAGTTCTAGGGACCTGTTCACCCTCTCTCTGCCTTCTGAGGCATCTTGTGCATACTTGCATGTGTGTACACACATGTACATTCTCTCTCTCTCTCTCTCTCTCTCTCTCTCTCTCTCTCTCTCTCTCTCTCGTCTGTCTGTCTTAATCTTCTTTTAAAGTCTTAGAGGAAAAGATATTCTAGTAGGTAATTTAAGGAACGGCGATTGTATTGAAAGCAAGCAAGCTACTCAGGAAATGCATGCAGTCCAAATGCAAACTCTATCCACACAAAGAACAAGCCACAGCATGGTCAGATTTTTCTTTGGGTCTCAAGCTCACAAATAACATGCAAACTTATTATTAATTATGAAAGCTTGGTCTTTAGCTTAGGCTTGTCTCATCCAGCTCGTATAACTTAAATCAACCCACTCATAGTAATCTACTTTCTGCCTGTGGCATTACTTCCTCTCCACTTGAATCTCCTTTTCCTCCCCATCTCTGGCAGGCATTCCCTCTCTCTGACCGGGACGTCTCACCTATGCCTTCTGCCTAGCTATTGGCCATTATACCAATCACAGCAAAACATCTTCACACAGTAAACAAATGTCCTACATGTCCCCCATTCTGTATAAATAAAAAGGAAAGGTTTTAATTCTAATACAGTAAAACTATATATAATGAGAATAGTTGTCAAGTAAGAATTACATTTATAATGTTCAGTCCATCTATATTTGGCAAATTTGGAGAAATACTGAATCATCTATCCTATTGTGATGATACATTTTGTATCTAAACCATTTTTTAATCACAACTTTATTACCATCTAAAATAGCTTTTTAGTTCTTAAAACATCTTCTTAGATAAACAACTTAAACTTTTATGTTTCTCAACCTTATAAACTTTACATCTCCTGTGTAATTTTTTTTCTGAATTTGGCAACAAGGAAAACTATATGTAACTAGTATTCAACCTGTCAAAGACATCAGAAGGATACAATGTTACTTGAGTGAACAGGAAGCGCAGAGCAAACAACTTCCAAAACTATACAAGTGACAGAGACAGCCGGCTGCCTGGACAGGCACCCAAGGTTCCTGCACAACATTGGGGCATCCATCTTTGGCCTACGGGTCTAGCAAGCATTTCTGTGACGCGGGAATATTTGAAGGACTGTCCTACTTTGTCTTGGCGGAGTTTGGCAATTGCCTTTTTGACTCCTGCTGGTCCTATTTGGACAGTACATTGTCAGCAGTTGAGGCAAGGGCCGTTTCTTGACTAATGATTAACTTTGTCACAATAGAAAGAAACTCTATCTTGAGGATCTTGAGGATCTTTGATGCCCATCATCCTTTTTTTTTTTTTTTTTTTTGTAGTAAATTGGTGCTTCCAGGATTAGATGTGTCTCACTGTCAAGAAAATCCTTATGATATTAAAACATTTTAAATGCCATATTCTGTGGGTCTCTGTAAGTTTGATGACTACCTGTTTACTTAAAATATATCTGTTTGACCTTGAAAACATACCTAATATGACCACAAATTAGATTGTTAGAGATGATTAACTACTAACCTGTATTTCTTAATTAAACATTGCATATTTAAATGAGTTACATAGGTACAATATCTTAAACTAGAAACTTATTAGTTTCTAGACTAGAAACATATTAGTTTAACAAAAATAACCTTAAATTTGTATCAATATACAGAATTCCACACCAATGAAAAATATTTAAGACTAGTAGTTGCTTTTTTAGTTTAAGAGAAGAATCAATAATCTATCCCTTTATTCTATCATTTCTGTATCCCCCCTTTTTCTTAGAATGAGATCCCTGAATCTAATCTTTGCTCAGCTTCCTTCCTGAGCATGACCAACAATAGCTTGTAAACAACTCCCCCTAAACAATGATAAACATTAATAATCCATTGGACAACCAAAGACGTCCACCCCACCTTTTGGGAATGTGGGCATTGTGTTATCTGGACTGCTTCCTGTTATCCGGGAGTGACGGCATCTCCAGAGGACCCTGAGAAACTTGAAGCAATGACCAAGTCCTGGGAGAGCCAGCTGCCTTGTTTTTGTCTATTTGTGTGTGATGGGAAAATGCAGAGCTTATCTGAAGTCTTGGCTGAGCAGTCTGTGAGGCCGGACCGTCTCAGCCAGCAGCTTTGAAGTTGTTCTGATGCAGAAGTTTGAAACTGCAACAGAGGCATCTGAGAGGCTGGGTCACCTGGGCTACTTGTTTGCATCAGTATCTGGTCCTTGTCTTTTTTCCTGAAAACACACAACATTTAAACACACATAACACACACACACACACACACACACACACACACACACCCTGCATTAACATAGATATGGAATGTATGGTGTGCACAAGTCAATTAAAGATTATTTTTTGTTTTGTGTTTAATCAGGTAAAAGGCAACCTGTCAACTTTGTAAGTTTGTTTGGATGGCATAACCAAACCTCTATCCATGTCATATGAGAGAATGGGATGTAATAATAAGTCATAAGAACTCTGTAGCCAACAAGAATTATCATGTCTCATCCAGTCTCACAGCTGTTCCCATGTAGAGGGATCAGCTTATACATCACATCCTGTCGTCTTTCCTCCCTTCCTCCCTCATGTCTGTACCCAAGATTTTCAGGAAGCCTCCCCTGGTCAAATCTGTTCTTTGTTAATTTTGAAGTAATCCATAGCTTTTGCTTCCTGTGAAAACAAGAGTGAAACCTTTCCCCAAATGCAACATATTTTCTGACTTCCATTTGGAAGTTAAGACATTCTTAAAATAATGTAGGTTAGTTTAATTGAGCAGTTTCCATAACCCAATGTCTCTCAGCAGCTATTATATTTTATTCATTAGCATTTAAAAATCCAAAGTCAGCAAAGCACCATACAGGATCCAGATAGATGCCCTCTGTATTTTCTATCTTTACTTGTCTTATTTTTTTATATTACTTTACTTTTTCTTTAAAGACTATTATTTTTAAACTATTTGTTATTTATTATGACTGCCTATATTCACTATCTTTTTTTCTTCAGTACCTAAGCATATTCAAACATGCTGTATCTGTTTAGAGGTTTTTTTTTTTTTTTTCCCCTCAAGCTAGACTTGACTTTTTGTGTGTCTGCAGTGTTTCCTGACTGTGGGAGCCAAATCTTAAAGGCCAGCCTATCTACAATGTGGTACTTTGCTGGTGGATTGCTCAAGCCCACAGGCAACAGCTGGCAGCCACACTGATCACCAGCCCACCCGAGAGACTGCAGAATTAGGAAGCCACATCTGGCTCCTTGTCCTTTCCTTAGCTCCTCAGGCCCTGTGTTTGGATATTTGAGCCTATCTTCAGACCACCAGCCTGCAAATAATTACCCAGAGACTTATTGTTAATTATGAAAACTTGGCCTTAGCTTAGGATTTTACCCAACTAACTCTTATAATGTAATTAACCCATATTTTTAAATCTATATCCTGCCACATGGCTGAGTTAACTTTTCTGAGTACAGCACATCCAACTTGATCTGAGTCTGCTGGCAAAATCACATGCCTACATTCTGCTCCCACATTCTCTTTCTCTGCCTGGAAGTCCTTCCTATCCTCCCTGCCTAGATACTGACCATTTAATCCCTCCCCCTCTTTTTATGATTTTTCGAGACAGGGTTTTGTTATGGGCAGGTTTAGTAGACGAGGAGAGAGGAAGGAGTAGGTAGGAGTCAAAATGTAGAGACTGGAGAGATCATAGGTCTGGGCCCTCTCTTCGTTAAGATGAGAACACGTGGAAATATTTAAATTAATAGAAATGGGCTAATATTTAAGGCAGAGCAAAGCAATGCTAGTAACAGGCTAACAACATTATCTCAAATACAGAGTCTCAGTGTGTTATTTGCAGCTGGCCCAGCTTGGGACCAGACTGGCAGGAAAAAAGCTACTCATAACAGGGTTTCTCGGCTGTGTACCTTTGGTTGTCCTGGAACTCTCTTTGTAGACCAGGCTGGCCTTGAACTCAGAGTTCCACCTGCCTCTGAGTGCTGGAATTAAAGATATGTGCCACCACACCTGGCTTTTCAAACTCTTTAGAAACCAATCAGAAGGTGCCTTATGCAGAGACCATCTTTGCAGTGTAAAAAAATATTTCACAACCCCATGGAGAGATGAGCAGGGCGTTGCAGGAAAGCTGGAGTGTGGGTGCAAGTGGGGGGGCTGAAAAATCAGCAAAAGCTTCTGTGAAATCCTAGTGCCCAGCACTCAGATCACTGCGTTTGTATTTCCAGAGTCTTTATAGTCCCTAGAGATAGAAATGGACTGGCAGGTCTTCCTTCCTTCCCTCCCTCCCTCCCTCCCTCCCTCCCTCCCTCCCTCCCTCCCTCCCTCCCTCCCTCCCTCCCTCCCTCCGCCCCTCCCTCCCTCCCTCCCTCCCTCCCTCCCTCCTTCCCTCCCTCCCTCCCTTTCCTTTCTTTTCTTTTTCTTTTTGGTTTATTGAGATGAGTTTCTCCGTGGAGCTTTGTAGGCCAGATTGAGATCTGCCTGCCTCTGCCTCCTGAGTGCTGGGATTAAAGGCGTGTGCCACCACTGCCTGGAAATTGACAGATTTTATTGCTTCTCTGTACTGGCAAGAAAATGTAGCTATATTTTAAAGTGCTTCTTGAGAGCAGCCTACTGAAATGTGGGCTGACAAAGCTTTGAAGGCAAGTCAAATGCTTGGGGGCGGGGGAGGGGGTCACTCAGAGCCCGCTCAAACACTGGGTTTTAGAAATTAATTGGCACAATTGTCTGATAATTGCACCTTGATATACAGTTTTTTTTTTTTCTTCTTCTTCTTCTTCACCTCTCTTGACTGTTCTGATCCTGCTCTGTGCTCAAGATATGTGAACAACCAATGTCAGACTCTGGCAGCCAGGGTAATTTAAGGTTTCACTGGAGTGGGACAGGTCACTGAAGGTTGTACATTAACTCCAGTGTTAACATGCTACAAAGGGCTTGCATGGTTTGCCTCTCGAGATTAAAAATAATTCTTTGGCTCTGTTTGCAATTGTCACAGGAAAGCAATTTGTGAGGTGGCCCTTCTGGACAAAAGGCCTTGTCTAGGTCAATCTCCAGATTTAATTCAGATGTCTTTCATGGGACCAGGGTTAGAAGGCAGCAATGATCTGGGACCTTCTTAACACATTTGCCTGCTTCAAGACGCTGCAGGGTGTGCTGGGTGCCCACACCCCAGCCCTGCTGTCTACATGGCGCTGCATGCCAACAGAGGCCCTGAAATGGGCAGCCACATCCAGCAGCTGTGAGGTTGTTGTCCTGTCTAGAGTGGCACACAGAAGCAGTGGGGGCCTATAGTAAATTGGTGCAGCACACATAGTGCAGGGAGCTGGATGAGCACTTAGTGACGATGTCAAGCTACCCAAGAACTGTTGGACACAATATCTGCAATGCCCCAAGTATTTGAAGTTGGGAGACTTTTTGCGTTAGCTGAGCCCCGTGTGAGCAGATGGGCCTGAATCAGGGCAATGTGGCTGAAAAGCAAATGTCGGGAGGTTGTGATGATAACTGAAATTTTGTGCTTTGATTTTAAAATGGCCTAGACATCCGATGAAGCATTTAGTTTTAATTTTTTTTTCTTTCCGTATTGTTTACTTACGTGTGTCACGTGAGCCGTATGGAGGTCAGGGGATGATCTGCAGGAGTAGGTTCTGGGGGTTGAAGTCAGGGCATCAGGCAGTGCCTAACCCATGGAATAACACTGCAAAGCCAGTACTTAGGCTTTTTAATGACATACTTTTAGTCTCAAAAGCATGCAGTTCCCCTTTAAAGAGAACTGTTTAGACATGAACCAGCTACTTAGACGCGGGTATAAACTAAAGTTCTGCAAACAGGTCTTGGCAGGGAAAGGGAGCCAGAGCTGTCACAGAGGAGCCTGGAGGCACCGAGGCCGATAGTGCTGTGGGTCTGCACTGTGTTGTCCCTCCCAGTCAGAGCTACCCTCACTCTATTCCGGCCTGCGGGAAGCCATCCTACCCACACATCTTTAGTTCCTGCATCCTGTCGTAATCGCTAACATTACTTTCAGGTTTGGGATGTACTATTATTCCCTTTTGTACCTTGCATCTTTATCGGCCTATTGACATGGAATTTGCGTATCATGTCTTTACCCATATTAAGTGCGAAATTAGACTGGATGATTTTGAGAACTTTACTGAGTCACACACCTGTCATTACAAACCCTGTTTTAAAATATTTTCTTGAGCCCAACCAGGTGTCCTGTACCCACAAAATGTTACTTTTCAGTGCCGGTATGATCTTCACCGTGGTGAACAGAAGTTTAAACCCTACTCTGCTTTCTTCAGAGGAGCAGAGTAGAAAAGATCACAGGGAAGTCTGGCTTTGGGAAAATTCCGAACCTTATCCCAGATCTCAGGGTTAAGATGGTTGTTTAATTACTTTATTTACCTGTTCAGATGTTCAGCTCACAAATGAGATTAATAATCACAGCACACACATGCAAAGGGCTTGCTTGCCTCCTAGATTTTTGGTGACATCATGGAACTGTTTTAATACAGATGCTTACAAACAATAGAAATTGATTATGTTCTGGGGACTGAATTGTGGGGTTCATTTACTTTCATTTTATAATTTAAGCCATGGAACAGGGTGAGAAGAATAAAGCAATTTATTTGTGATAGATACTAGCTGCTTGAAATAATCCAATGAATTTTAAAATCTGTTTTTTTTTTAAATTTAAATTCTCAAGAGTTATTTCTCTAAAAATCTACTCAGAATTTCTTTCCAAAGAGCTTTTCCAAATGGCTTCAATCCCCTTGAGCTCTACCCAGCTCCTCTCTGCATTCTACAATTTTGTCTTGCTTTCTCCTGAAATAGATTGGGGCAGGGGGGAGGGGAGAGAGAGTCCTGTTTTCAAAGTGGAATGGTTTTTCTCTTCCGGTTGGTTTGAAATTTAAGACACATGAAATGCAGTCGTTTCCTGTGGGTGTCCTGTGTCTGCACTCGGCCCCAGGCAGGTTCACAATAAACGGTGGTGTTGCACTGACTCACTGCTGGTATCTATGCCCAGTGACAGTGGAGGAATCCGGCTCCTGGCTGGATGCCATCATTAGGCACTTGGAAACGAAATGTGAGTGGCCACCAGGGGACGCCATGCTCCCGGAGTCTTGTCTGGGTCTTCATTTGAGCAGCAAGAGAGGTGCAGAATAGTCTTCAGCATTTCCCTTTATCTGGTGTCTCACGGGTGAGGAGTTTTGTGACACCTGAAATTTGGGGTCCCCCCATGGCTTCTCCTGTGATTGATGTCTTTGCCTCTTTTTTTGAGGGGGTTGTTTTCTTAATTTTCTTTTTTTCTAAAATCACTCCCTTCCTCTCTCCCTCCCTCTCTCCTTCCCTCCCTTCCTCCCTTCTTCTTTCCATGCTAGAGATTGAACTCAAGGCCTTGTGCATGGAGACACATGCTCTGCCAGTGAACAACGCCTTTGGCCTAATAAAATTCTTGAATTTTATTCTCTATGGATGAGGATCAGGTGTTGCCCTCGCTTGCTTCTTTCTTGCTTTGATAAAACACGGGCCAACGCCAATTTGGAGGAGTAAAGGGGTTACCTGGCTTGGCTTACAAGTTTAGTCTGTTACCTAAGGAGGCAGAGACCCAGGGGGAGTGCTGCTTTTTGGGTTGCTCCCCATTGCTCAGCCTGCTTTCTTACAGAACTGAGGGCCACCTGCCCTGGGGTGACACTGACTGGTGAGCTAGGTCCTCTCACATCAATCAGTAATCAAGAAAACGCACACAAGACTTGCCCATGGGCCAATCTGATGGAGACAATCACCCAGCCAATCTGATGGAGACAATCACCCAGCCAATCTGATGAGGACAGTCACCCAGCCAATCTGATGAGGACAGTCACCCAGCCAATCTAATGGAGACAGTCACCCAGCCAATCTGATGGAGACAATCATCCAGCCAATCTGATGAGGACAGTCACCCAGCCAATCTAATGGAGACAGTCACCCAGCCAATCTGATGAGGACAGTCACCCAGCCAATCTGATGAGGACAGTCACCCAGCCAATCTGATGAGGACAGTCACCCAGCCAATCTGATGAGGACAGTCACCCAGCCAATCTGATGAGGACAGTCACCCAGCCAATCTGATGGAGACAATCATCCAGCCATTCTGATGAGGACAGTCACCCAGCCAATCTGATGAGGACAGTCACCCAGCCAATCTGATGGAGACAGTCACCCAGCCAATCTGATGGAGACAATCACCCAGCCAATCTGATGAGGACAGTCACCCAGCCAATCTAATGGAGACAGTTACCCAGCCAATCTGATGAGGACAGTCACCCAGCCAATCTGATGAGGACAGTCATCCAGCCAATCTGATGAGGACAGTCACCCAGCCAATCTGATGGAGACAATCATCCAGCCATTCTGATGAGGACAGTCACCCAGCCAATCTGATGAGGACAGTCACCCAGCCAATCTGATGGAGACAATCATCCAGCCATTCTGATGAGGACAGTCACCCAGCCAATCTGATGAGGACAGTCACCCAGCCAATCTGATGGAGACAGTCATCCAGCCATTCTGATGAGGACAGTCACCCAGCCAATCTGATGAGGACAGTCACCCAGCCAATCTGATGGAGACAATCACCCAGCCAATCTGATGGAGACAATCACCCAGCCAATCTGATGAGGACAGTCACCCAGCCAATCTGATGGAGACAGTCACCCAGCCAATCTGATGGAGACAGTCACCCAGCTGGGGGTCCTCCTCCCTAACGACTCTAGGTTGTGTCAAGTTAACAACAACAACAACAACAACACACACTCATACACACACACACACACACACACACACACACACACACACACACACAAAACCCAGTCAGCACAGGTCTTCATTCCCATCATATTCTCAGGGTGATTTTAGTGCCTCTAAGCTAAAACCCTAAAATGCAGATGATGGGGGACGTCTTTCTGTGTGCTGTGAATATGTTTCTCCTGTTGGTTGATGAATAAATGCTGATTGGCCAGTAGCCAGGCAGGAAGTGTAGGTGGGGCTCCCAGGCTAGGAGAATTCTGGGAAGAGGAAAGCAGGGAAGCAGTTGCCAGGGAGAGATGACATGTAGCTACCGGGAAGGTAGGATACCTGGGCATTCTTTGCTAAGCCAAGACCACACGGAGATACACAGATTAATAGAAATGGTTAATAATCAAGAGAGAGCTAGCCAATAAGAAGCCTGAGCCATTGGCCAAACAGTTTATAATCAATATAAGCCTCTGTGTGTTTATTTGGGACTGAAGGGCTATAGGACCAGGTTGGACAGAAACTTCCGTTTATAGGTAGACTCCTCTAACAAAGCACCTCCTACCAGCCTTTCTTGCAAAAATCCAAAGCCGTGACAGATGTCTTTAGAGCCACAGAATATGCTTTCTCTGAGGCCTCCAAATCCATTTTGCCCTCCCTGGGACAGGGCTCCCATCCCTGTCAACATCACGGGACGCTCAAGGATGGCCTGGCATTTTACAGGTGAGTCTCAAGAAAAACAGAGATGCCATGACCATCATCATATCAACTCTAAGGTGTAAATGTTTTCCCTTTAATGTGGTGGATTGGGATCCAGGAGAGTAAATAGTGGGAACTGATTTCCTCACGGTTATGGAGGCTGGAAGCTGGGAGCTGAGGTGTTGGCAGAACTGTGTTCTCTGCACAGACCTGGGAGAGACTGCCTTTCTCTTAGCTTCTTGTGTGTCCTGCAATTTTGGCATTTTATGGCTTATGGCTTACCCAGTTCTGATCCTGACCTTCATTCATCTATGGTCTGTTCTTCTGTCATCTTATCAGGACACCAGCCATATTGATCAACACCCAGCCAGCAACCCCGTCCATACCCAGTGACACCTGTGAGGACCTCAGACATATTGATCAGTACCCACCCAGAAGCCCCATCCCCACTCAGTAGTGCCTGTGAAAGCTCTGTTTCCAAGTAGGAAATACATTTTTAGAGAGAGACATGGTTAAACCCCCAATAAATAACAGTCTCTGCAACCAATATATTTTCCTGTTTACAACTCACCAAGAAACAAGGAAGAACTAAATTTAGTTCAGTCCAGGAAGCTGAGCCCTGTGCAGGTTTAAAGTCCTCTTGTCCCCTAAAGGCATGACTCAGACCATCTCATTTCCTTCCTTAGGCCTCCTCAGGATGATGGGCAGGGGGACAGAGGGTTGCACTGAATGGAAGACAGGGCCAAGTCAACCATCCCCGAGTCCTTCTATCTTCTGCTGTGGGACAATAGCTCCTGTCACACTATCACCCCTAGAGGCCTCACCAGAGTCAGTCTTGAATGTCTAGGAATGTTTTTTTTTTTTAATTTGGTTTTTTGAGACAGGGTTTCTCTGTATTTCTTTGGAGCCTGTTCTGGAGCTTTCTCTGTAGACCAGGCTGGCCTCAAACCCACAGAGATCCACCTGCCTCTGCCTCCCGAGTGCTGGGATTAAGGGTTTGAGCCACCAACGCTCAGCTTGTCTTAGAGTTTGTATACTGGTATATCTACTATAGCTATTAGTTGAAGTCTAGAAACATCTTCCTGGGCACAAAGACTCTATTATTTTTATTAACGAAGGTGAGAAAATCAGCTTGAAACTGAAAGCTTGTCGATGGGCTTTAATCAAGCTTGCCTCCTGGGGGAGGCAGCCCTCATATTTCATTATCCTGTCAGCAAGAGAACACGACGTAAGGACCAGGGAAAGACCACACAGTTTAACAACTTTGCTGTGTAATAAAGCATCCAGGGCTTGCTGGCTTAAGACAGGGAGTTGACAAACTATGGTCTGTGTCATGATTTTTAGAGGATATACAGAGAAAGGTCGGCTTCACATCTTAAAGATGTCTTTAAGGAATGTTCTGCAAGCACAAGGCTATACAGGCAGACCGCTGGACTGGTCTTGGCCGCTCATCCTCCATGTTTGAGGCTGGCTGCCTGAAGTTGAGCTGGAATGCCTTCAGCTGGGGCAAGCTCTCCCCTGACTTCAGGCTTGCTCATCCTATGTAGGCTGTACCAGCCTTGTTTCTGGTGGAGGTGCTTGTCATGGACAGTAGGAATGGGGAGGGACCCCTGGCTAGAGTTGGACCTGGCACACTTTCTCTTGAGACAGTCTCTTGGCTAGAGACCCCAGCCTGAAATTTAAGGGAGGGAAATAGGCTTTGCTTCTTTCTTGGGAATTAACAGAGTGTCTACAGGACACATTGGATACATTTTGTAACCAATCTACAGCACATGGCTTGTTATTTCCAAAATGGCATACTGGTAGCTATGAAGATAATTTATTTACCTATTAACATTTTCCCCAATAGTCCTCACCATTTTCACATGCTTGTGTGTAGAATTAATTTTAATTGGATTTAGTGTGCACAGGACCTCCCAAGCCTTCTTAGAAGAACTTGTATTCTCAACCCATTGGGCTAAAATTTTAAAATTTTGAAGTAGCTTTGTGTTTTCAGTAAAACTTCTTCTTTCCATCTTCTGACTCTCCTACTCAAACGAGAAGCATGTTTGTTTTCTTTTGTTTACAGGTATAACCACAGCCTGATTTTCCTGACAGCACCACTAACTTCTAAGCTCTGAGCTGCAGCTCCGAGCTATTTCCCGTCTCTTACAAGGCTGCCGGGAAGCACCTGTAGTCCCAGTTTCACTCCTGACTGGTTCTGCAGCCATTCAGCTCCCATTAAGCACACAGAGTCATATTAATTAGTAAACTGTTTGGCTGACAGCTCAGGCTTCTTACTGACTAGCATCCTCAATGATTAACCCATTTCTATTAAACTATGTATTGCCACAAGGCTGGGGCTTTCCCATAGTCCCACATGTTACACCCTCGGCAGCTACATGTTGTCTCAGGGTCTCAGGGATCCCCCCTCTGCCTCCTCTCCCCAACTTTCTCCCCCCCTTACCCCCCCCCCGGTCTGGTTGCCCCGCCTATACTTCCTGCCTGGCTATGGGCCAATCGGTGTTTTATTCATCAACCAATAAGAGAAATATATATAGAGAAGGACATCCCCATCAGCACCCACTCTAAGAGGATTTGCCTTTTGAATTTCTAAATTAGTGCCCAGAAGAACCATCTAGTATTTATCCTGCCCGACTGTATGTCGAGTTTACCACACTTCCCTAAATGCAAACTTCCAACTCGGTTGCCTCATGTCTTCACTTGCTAGGAGCCCAGGAGCCCCATAACTCACCTTGCTGCTGTTTGTGGAAACAAGCAAAGCAGGAAAATCCAGCTTGGCTCTTGTGGTCCAAGGGCTCAGTCAGTCTGATGCCCCTGCTGTCACTTTAGACCTGGCTCTTGTGGGCCACTTCCCACATTGTGGAAAGACTTCCTACTGAGAGATTTTGACCACAGGAGATTTCCACGCTGGTCACTCTGTGTTAGAGCATCCCTCAAACTTTTATGGTGTCTCCAGGATGCTTGAAGGGATATCTAGGTCCTAGCAGCCACTTGAAGTTAAAGCGTGGCTTAGGAGTCGGCCACCGGTGGGTGAAATAGAACTGAGGGAAAGCCCCCTTGGGAGGGGGTGGATGGTGGCTCCTGCTCAGCTGGAGAAAGGTTGTGTTCTGGAACATTCTTTCCAAATTCTAGCTGTAAAAGTCAAGCCTCGCCAAAGCCCTGAAAATGGAGCCTAGGATATAAATTCTTTGTTGGTTTCTCTAAAAGTGGAGGGCCTGGTGCTGGGACCCTCTGCTGTGGTTGGCAGGAGGGGAAGGCTGGGGTCAGGGTGAGAGGACTTACAGGGTGAGGCTGTGGGCAGGGCCGGTACTGGAAACTCTGAGGAGGCTGGCGGGCTTGAGAAGTCACTTTCGAGGATGTAATGTAGACTATCTACCCCATTTACTTAAGTCCCAACTCCCCACCTCACCAATGGAACCCCAGGAACACCACTTACCCAGAATCTCTTGCAGCTATAGGCGCCATGACAGGCTGAGTGCTAGAAACTCGGAGTTTTTGTGTTTTTGCTTTTGTGTTCTCCGCCCCACTTGTCATGCAGATGTGAGACTCAGAGGTGCTGTGTGTCTGGGGAGAGGACAAGCCACAGACAGGAGTCTGTGTACGTCCTGGCCAGCCTCACCAGCCCAACACTTCCTGGCCCTCTGCATGAAAAGTGTTGGCTTCTCTCCTCTTCTCCCCATCCCTCCCCTTCCTCCTCCTCCTCTTCCTCCTGTTTCTTCTTCTTCTTCTTCCTCGCCTTACACAGTATCTACCATTCACAGTGCAGTGTGGCTGAGCACATGGACTCTGGAGTCACACGTGCTGGGTTCAAATCCCCAGTCTGCCCCTTGGTTGCTAAGGAATTTGAGGGTGAGATTTAACTTCTTTCTGGCTCACTTAGTATTGGTAAAGCAATGGGGAGAGGCAGCCAAACTTCAGAGGACAGCTGCAAAGGCAGGAGAGAAATGTAAAGTGCTGGCTGAGTGCCTGGTGGCGACTCAGTGAGGGGCGAACTGGCGGGTAGGGAGAAGGACTCATTGTCAGTCAGGTGCTCAGCACAGCACAGTGAGGCATGCTTCCTGCTAAACCACAGAAGGGGCATGTGAGAGAGGACCGCTGGAAGCCAGAGGCAGACTCCCTGCTGCCTGCCCAGGGGGCCGCAGGCACTGAGCTTCTGCACTGCTCCCTCTCCCTCTGTCTCTCTGTCTCTCTGTCTCTCTGTCTCTCTGTCTCTCTCTCCCTCCCTCCCTCCCTCCCTCCCTCCCTCCCTCCCTCCCTCCCTCCCTCTCTCTCTCTCTCTCTCTCTCTCTCTCTCTCTCTCTCTCTCTCTCTCTCTCTCAACTTATCACCGCATCACATCTGTGTGTTTTGTTGATGCCATTTAAATTCTGTTGCTATTTAATACCAAGAACATCTAGGGGGAACATTTTGAGGGACTTGAACAAATCCAATTGTTCTCTTGGTAATTGGGTTTGCAGGAAATGGAGAGGACAGTATTCAGAATAGAAGGCTTTTAAATGACTCATGCTCCCTTTGCTGCAGAAGCAAAGGACAGGCGGCTGGGGGAGCCTGCTCAGTCCCTCAGGAGGCAGTGGCACAGCCTGCTTTGGCTAGGAAAAGCCAGCTGCGCGTACCAGGGAGCCCAGAACAGCAGTAGCTCCAAACACTGGTGCCCCTTGTGACTCATGAGAAATGTGAAGACAGCTTACAACTGGCAGGGTCTCCCTCAGTCCTCCTGTGCCACCGCCATCAGGATGTGACTTCCTCCACTGGAGAGAGATGCTTCCAGACCCTACCATCCCTCCCATGTTCAAACCCCTCTCAAGCAGTGCCCAAGGAATCTTGCATCACGCCAGTGGCTGGTACTCAGCCACACGGCCATGTCAAGCTGCGTCAGAGACCACGCTGCCTAGGTGCCCAGCTGCTGTGGGCTCTAGATAGGGGTGGGGGTGGGGTGAAGGGGTAGGGTGGGGTGGGGGACGAGGGAAGATTACCAGTACTGAGCTTGCCCAACACATGCCATGATGGCGGCAGAACCAGCGGCAGCCGGCGGGGAAACCTGCTGTAACATAATGGTGTCAGAACTGGTATTGAGAACTTTCACTTAAAACTTAACAAATGCTTAAAAAGTAGTTTTTAGAAACAAGGGAACAGAGATTAGCAAGACTTCTTGGTAGCAGCATTTTCTCATTTGGATTTGTTTTGCTGTAGAAGAGATTTGCACGGCTCCTTTAAGGGAGGTTTCCAAAATTAGCATAAGTGGCAAAAAAGCCGCCTTTTAAAGAGCTCTGCTAACAATTCATTGGTGTGTACAAGAGCTACAATGTAGGTTTACACTGTGTTTTAAAAAATACGCTGGCTTGGGAGAGAAAAAGAAACGGTACGATGGTTTAAAAAAGAAAAAAGAAAGTAGAATGAATGGGTATAATGGCACAGGCCATTAATCCCAGCACTCGGCAGACAGAGGCAAGCAGATCTCTGTGATTTCAAAGTAAACCTGGTATGCAATGAATTCCAGGACAGATAAAAGTTACACAGAGAAACCCTGTCTCAAAATATGTAAAAATAGAAGTAGAATAAATAGAGTAATAAAAAAGCCACGTAAAGATGGAAAACACAGAGAAATTTTGGATACTATACACGATTCTGTTGTCTTTAAATTATTTGATTGCTGAGAAAATAACAACTACTAATAAAAGAAATGCTGCTGGATTAATTCAATTTATATATTTTAAAAATGCTTTGACTCCAAAATTTAAGCCTAAGGACAAGTTACTGGGGAAAAGGATTTCTATTTTTGTTTCCACAGAAAATGGAAAGCTATGGATTTCTTCCAGACTTATGTGGTTTGATCAAGCCAGACCCCCTGAAACAGCTCCCCAGGTGATCCAACATTCAAAGCAGTTGAGACAAAGCCTTGCAGACTACTGCCAAGATTTCTGCGTCTTCTTTGGACCCCCATGACAGTGCCCTCTACCAGCAGGAAGTAGTTTAGAAAGAACGACGCCCAAATTCCCAAATATTGTTTATAAATGTTTGTTTTCATTTAAATGGGCTTGATTATAAATGGTTATAACCACAAGCAATCTTTTTAAAGGTAAAAAGAGAATTATGGTATAGATATGAATACTTTGCTTTGAAATGGATTTTCTTTTATTGATACAATTTAAGGTCAATTTTGTGATATGTTGTATATTTCTCCTCTTGTTTAGGTATTGTGTTTATATAGCTCATTTAGAAATGTAATGTATAATTTAATACAGATTATAGAGAGTTACCTTGATAATTAAAACTTGGTGTTAAGTTAGTTAGGATTTCTAGTTATACAGAGATGTATTTGAGGTGAATAGGCATTCTTCAAACCTTTCAAAGACCTACAGAATATGGCATTTAAAATGGTTTAGGGTTTTTCTTGACAATGAGGCACAACTGCTCCTGGTAACACCACCTGCATCAAAAAGGAAGATAGACATTGAAGAAACTCGTTATGAAGTTTGCTTCTAATATGGCAAGACTAGCCATTTGAGCAAGGTACTTCTCTTGTCTAGACTGTTTGACTTTATGTTGTAGAAAATGGACATGCAGGACCCAAAAAGGGTGACTACTGATGCAAGATGGACATTGCTACAGGATTCCTGCTTCATGGAAGAGGCTGCCAGACAGCCAGACAGTCTACAGAACACAGAGAAAAATGACTGACACTCTGTCGATGCAGGTGGACAGTTTAAAGTTTCCTGCCTTGTTGAGGAGTCTGGACACACACTATGGCCTATGGGCTGAAGATGGAACATTACAGAAGAACTTCAGGTGACTGACCAGGCAATGAGTTGTCTCTGTCATTTCTAGAGTTTATATATTATCCTTCTGTGGTCTTTGATGGAGTTGAAGACAGATAGTTATGGTTATAGTTTTCCTTAGTTAGGATTAAAGATAAGTTACATATAGGACTTCAGACTCACAAAGCTAGGATAGATGATATTTTCTTTAAGTCTTACAAAATGTTAATGGACTAAATATTGTTTACTGTGATTCTTATTTGATAACTGTTGTATGATATATTTTGCTATGTTAAGGTTAAACCCCTTCTTTTATTTTAGACAGAAAAGAGGAGATGATGGGAGATGTTATTCTGTAAATATGTTTCTCATACTGGTTAATAAAGCACTGTTGGGCCAATGAGATAACTAGATAGGCGGGGCTAGGAGACAAGGAGGAGGAGAGAGGAAGTAGAGGGGAGGAGTCAAGATGTAGCCCAGGGAAGACGCAGGATGCCTGCCGTGCAGCTCCCCGATAAGACGACCACGTGGAAATACTTAGATAAGTAGAAATGGGTTAATAATTAAGGCAGAGCTAGCCCATACACAGTAATGGTAACTGGCCGACAGGATTATATCAAATATAGAGTCTCCTGAGTGTTATTTGGGGCACATGTGGTTGCGGAACAATGGCGGCAGAACCAGCGGCAGCCGGCGGGAAACCTGCTGCAACAATGCCACAAGACATTTCTGGAGATGAGTCACAGCCCTTTCTCCGCTTTCAAGTATCTTAATTTTTACTTAATAATTATAATTTTTTGAGAACACGAACCCTGCACCTGTATCACTCCCTCCTTTCTGTGTCCTCCACCCCTGCCCCCCCCATCTCCCCTCCTGAAACCCACAACCTCTTCTTCAATATTATCGTTACACGGGAGTCATATCGTCAATATCATTGTTACCTGGGAGTCATATCCGAGCTGCAAGGCAGGACAGTGATACTGCAGGATGGCGTGCACTGAGGAGGTAATGGTCTTAGCAAAGGTAGAGAATCAGGAAAAGGGTAAGAGAGCTATCTCTCAGATGTCATCTGCGCTGAGGTTGACTGTCTGGAATGGGGTGGGGGGGGCTGTATGAGGGGTTGTCGGAATCACTCTCATGTCTGGTGATTTGCAGAATCCACAGAGTGCTATACTCACAGTGACTATTTACTGGGGTAAAAGATAAAAGGTTAAAGTTAAAATTAGTAAAGAAGGGAGCTCCCACAAGAATGTTCCACAGAAGCCGGGCACGAGGCATTGGCTGTCTTGTCCTGTGACAGAGCTGTACTCTTACAGCTCCAGTGTGTGTGTGTGTAGTATACACAGGTCTGCTCAACAGGCCCTGTGCCTGAGCCTTGAGGTCTAGGAAGTTCTTGGGATGGTTTGATATACGCATGTGAGCCTGCAGCTCCTGAGGGACCAACCCCCACCTGCCCAGGCCAGCTGATGCAGGGAGCTCAAGGGTTGGCACATAAACTGTGTGAGGCTCAGGACCAAGGCGTCCACATGCCATCTTAAGAAAGATGTCCCAGAGATGGGAGGCCAAGGGTCCAGGCAGAGTTGGTTCTCACTTCCCCTTTGCCCAAGCCCACACAGAGAAGAACGAGATGCTGACTGTTTATCACCTGGAAAGTCACAGGAGGAGACTCAGTGGGCTGCCCGCTCCCCCCCCCGAGGCAGAGTGGATTGAGAGGATTTCCTCCTGACCTCCATCCAGCCCAGGGTGTAGTGAAAGTGTCACATGGGACATGTTACAGAGCTCTCAGAGAGTAAATGGCTGTGTGTGCTAGACACCAGAGAGACGCTCAGTGGGCAGGATGCTCAGATCCCAGCACCCACATGAAAAGCTGGGTGCGTGCTGCTCTTGCCTGGAGTCACAGCGTTGGAGCACTGGGGTTGGGGAGGGGCTTGTGAGGTGAGCCTGCCAGCTTAGCTCAGGGTCAGTGAGAGACCCTGACTCACGGGAATGAAATAGAAGTGATGCAACAGGACACTCAGGGTTCTCCCATGGCCTCTGTATACACACACGCACACAGACTCACACACACGCACACAGACTCACACGCACACAGATTCACACGCACACAGATACACACACATGCATGCATGCATGTGCACACGCACACAGATTCACACACACAGACTCACACACATGCACACAGACTCACACACACGCACAGACTCACACACACACAGATGCACACACATGCACATAGATTCACACACACACAGATTCACACGCACACAGGTTCACACATGCACACATACACATACACAGATTCACACACACAGATTCACACACACATGCACATAGATTCACACACACATGCACACGCACACACACGCCATTGCTACTCAGCGTTTCGAGCATCTCATATGTGACTGTAAACAAGACATTATTGTCACCTTGCAGTGCTCCCATGAGAGTTAGGTAAGGTACAAGTGTAAGTCCCCTAGAATAGTTTAGCACACGCCCTCCATTGGAGAAAGCCATTCTGATATTCTCTGCACCATAGAGATGCTTTTGGAGTCTTATACACATGCAGAGCCTTGAGGGGCTGGCTGAACCCTGACTGCTGACAAATATGCTTGACCAAGGCAGAATGTCCTAAGCCCCTTCCCTCGAGATGCCCAGGAAGTCATAGACCTTCTGTCTCACAGAAATGGAAATCTTATTTACTTACACTCAGCCGAGCTCCCTTGGCCAATCTCTCATCCCAAGATCAGGAAGGAAAACTGAGATTCCTACATTCTTCCCTCCTGACATCTGATGAGGGGCATTCTCCAGCCATTCTCCTGTTTAGAATGACCTCAGATAAGCCACTCCCCAGAGGTGATGCTGCTGCCCAGCTCCCCAGCTTCTCCAGTGTTTGTTGACAAATTCAGCCCTCAAAGGCAGAAGTCACTGAATTCTGGCTGTCAACCTCAACTCTAGAGGAAAGGGTGTCGGTCAAGGTTCCTTCTCCCTCTGTGTCTGAAGGCAGTGTGACTGTTGTAGGCTTTCCAGTATGATACACGTGTGTGTGCGTGTGTGTGTGCGCGTGTGTGCGTGTGTGTGCACGTGTACGTGTGTGCATGTGCATGCGTGCACGTGTATATGGAATTACACAATAATTTTTCTCATCTGACTTCTTTCATCTAGCATCATTATTCTGAGAATCCTTGATGTCATAGCATGCACCAATAGTCCTTTTAAATGCATAATGATCTCCATTCTATGGACACACTATTACAGCTTGTTCATCCAGTCAACTGTCAGTGGGCACACAGCCTTCCTCCAGCCTTTGGGTCTTACAAATAGGAATACTATGAAACCCTCACTTAGATTTCTCCAGAGTAAATAGGAATGGAGCAGCTGGATTTTGCATTTAACTTTTTTTCTTTTTTCTTTTCTTTTCCCTCCTCTGAGACAGGGTCTTGCTATGTAGCCCAGAGGGTCATTACTACATAGACCAGGCTGGCTTTGAACTCAGAGATTTGTTTACCTCTGCCTTCTAAGTGCTGGGATTAAAGGTGTGTACCACAATGCTCCAACTTTCCAAAGTGATTGCACCATTTTAAATTTTCCATCAATCATATGCAAGTATTCTGGTTCAATAGCTGATGGGGACAGACTTTGAGTTTCAGCCATTGTAACAGGCACACAAGGCATTTAGTTACAGTTTTGAGCGACATTTCCCCACTAATCACTGATGCAAGGACCTTCCCTGTCTTTGAAGAAGGGCTATGCATATCTTTGCTCAGTGTTTCCTTTTTCTGGTTGTTGGCTGTGGAAGCTTCTCTCTGTAGTCTGGAGTTTACATACTGTGACGAGCAAATCTCTTCTCTGTCTCACCATTCTCTTAGTAGCGGTTTCCAGAGAGCAGAGGTTTTAAATTACAGCTATGGCTAATTTAACCACTCTTCTTGTACTCACTTTTGGGGTATCTTATCCAGAGAACCGTTCTCCTTAACAAAGACCGCATATTTCCTCTTAATGTTGCAAATGTTTCATAGCCGTGTGTTTCGTCCATGGACTCCAGGTCAACTTTAAGGTGGGGTTTCCACCAAATCGTTTGCTTTGGCCTGTAGAGACTCAGTAGCTCTTGGAACATTTGTTGCCTTTCCTTCTACTGCAGCTGGCTGAAAGCTACCTGTGTGCACCCGTGAGCTCTATCCCAGTTGTCTCAACATTGTAAAAATTGTTACATTTTTTGTTCTGGCATTACACGGTCTTGGGATCTGTGGCTTACGAAAGTCCTGGGCACACACAATGTGCTCTTCCAACTTTGCTTACCATTTTCCAGTTCATTTTGGCCATCCCATCTGCTGTGGTTTCTTAGGTAGACACTGGGTTTAACTGCTTGGGAGAATGGTGGATACCTAAAGTTCTCCGTAGCGCTGTCTAAGGACGCTGGCTAGCTCGTGCCAGGGAGATGGAGCAAAGGGCTACGTGAAGCCAAGATTCCCTGTATTCAGTCAGCAGGGGGCCTGATGCCCAGGGTTGACGCTTTTTGATTAATCAGAAGGCCACCATATCCACAGCCAGCCAGTGTAGGCCAGCAGCATGGCTTCCAGATCCAGGCAGGAAGAGACACGCTAAGCACAGGTGTGCAGGAGGCAGCCTGCTTCGTGGTACCCCTTTTGATGACAGACAGTTCACCCTGAAATAGTAGCCACATGTGACGGAGAACCTGCAGCCCGTCCTCCTCCATTGCTAAGGCTGTACATTCCGTACTTCCTCCAGGCAGCACAAGAGGTTTGCTACCCTTCATCCTCAGACAGGTGAGTCATCTGCACGTGACATTCCTGATTGGCCAGCGGAGGCAGGAAGGTAGGCGGGACTAGCAGACGATGAGAATGCTGGGGACAGAGGAGAAAGGCCAGGAAGAGATGCCTTGTAGCCACCAGAGGAGTAACAGGTCTCTACATTCTCCAGTCAAACAAGACCACGTGAAAAAACATAGGTTAATAGTTATGGGTTAATAATTAAGAGAGAGCTAGGCAGTAAAAAGTCCTAGCCGTTGGCCAACAGTTTAATAATTAATATGTCTCTGTGTGCTTATTTGGGACACATAGGAGGCCAGCGGGACCTGGCCAGACAGAAACTTCCATTTTCATTTTCATGTGTTCGCCTGCATGGGTATCTGTGCTCTACTAGCGTGCAGGGCCCACAGAGGCCAGAAGATGGCATTGGATCACCTGGAACTGGGGTGACAGAGACGTGAGCTGTCTTATGTGGGTGCTGGGAGTAGAACCCAGATCCCCTGCCTGAGCAGCAAGTGCCCTTGACGCCTGAGCTGTCCCTGTAGCCCCAGAGTGTTCTGATTTAACAAAGCATTCCAGCCAGGTATGGAAGACACAGCTTAAGGTCAGTGTCCACATTGTTGACCAGACAATCAGATGTTGCAGAATGTCTAAGCCTGTACCAAGGCCATCACTGTCAGCTGTAAATAGATACTTAGACAACACATCTGGTTAAATTTCAATAAGGCTTCATGCAGTTCAAGTTTGCCGTGGATCAGGGAAAACATGTGTCCAGGCTATGAAAGAATGGGTCAAGGGACCTGCTTAAACCTTTCTATTAATCAGGACTCAAAGGCCGACCCAGAGATGAGGCTCACTGGCTTCATCCGGGCAGTCAGGGAAAGGGTGACGGGAAAAAGGGAAGAGCTAAGAACAATGTCATCCCCCACTGGTGAGGGCATCCGGGTTCAAGTCTGTGGTCCTCTAGGAGATGGGTTGAGAGCCCCTCTGCCAGCAGGGGGGAGGCAGGGGGCACCTCTCACGTGCCCCACCCTTCACCACGTGCCCTCTGACATCCCAGTCTGCAGGTGGCTGATGGGAGACAGCGGCTTCTGCTGCTCTGAGGAAATGCTACTTCAGCCCCCGGGAGAGACCAGATCCTTCACACGCTCTGCACAGTTCTCACCTCTTTTAAACATTACCATGGCAACACACACAGAGTGGGAATCATTAAAATTCCAGGAAAGTGGTGGACTATAGGGGAAAGATTTGCATTTCCCTCTGATAAGACAGTTTTTCAGGAACAATGCGATGTCATCGAGGGCAGCTCACTCTGCGCATGTGTCCGGCGGGCGCTCTCTTCCCCCCAGGTGGTGCGTTGTTGCCTTTTGGGCCAAACTGAGCAGCTCTTGACTGCTGGAGCTGGGTCTGAGGGCCTGGGGACAGCCACACTTCAGTTTTAGTGTGTGTTTACCCATGAAGGAAACAAAGGAAGCAATGATCTAAGGAAGGTTGAATTCAGAAAAACATGATCATGAAAACATGTGAATAAACATCAGTGAGCACATACTAAATATTAACAGAGCAGCCCGTTCCCAGAACTTTCTCAGGATTTAAACACAATTGCCTGGCACATAGTGTAGATTATATTCTGGAAAGCGTGGAGGCAAGGCTGAGGCCGTATCCAGATTCGGGATACGTTGACCAGATTGAGTTCTATAGTTATGTTCTGACGTCCAACAAGAATAAACACGCCTTATACATTAAATGCAAACGTTTGTCACAGGAGGCATGAAATCACCTCCAAGAACAATCCAGGGAACAAATTGCTCCCGAGGTGAAAAGCCTCCTGCCTTTCCTCCTGGAGCCTCTCATGGTTCCCCAAGACAGTGCTCACCATGCACCATTCTTTTATCATGTTCCAACATGCATGCGTGTAGCACAACACTGCACGGGGAACTGACAGAGGCTCAGGGCGGTGCTGCATTTGCCTCTCATCAGAGCTGCACACCCTTGTTTACTATGTGTGTGTGTGTCCGTGCGTGTGTTTCTCCCTGAGCGTATGTATGTGTGTGCGTGTGTGCGTGTGTGTGCATGTGCATGAGTGTGCACGTGTGTGTGTTCTATATGATTTTATCCGGTGTGGATTTTTTTTTTTTTTTTTTTTTTTTTTTGTGACTGCCATGGTGAAGATACAGGGCTTCTCCCCCAAGAAGAAGGAACACTGTCTCCACCCATTTGGCCTGTGGGTAAGTCTGTAGGGTGTTTTCTAGATTAACGATTGATGTGGAAGGGACAGCTTACTGTGGGTGGTGTCACCCCTGTGCTGATTGTCCTGGCATGTATGAGAAAGGAGGCTGAACAAACCACGGAGACCACGCCAGGGGGCGGCACCCTCCATGGCCTCTGCTTCAGCTCCTGCCTCCAGGTTCCTGCCCTGGCTTCCCTCAGTAACGGGGGTGGGGGGGAAACCTTTCTTCTGCGGTTGCCTTTGGTTAGTAGTTCATCACAGCGACAGAGGAGCAAACCGCAACAGTAGTTAATCATCTCTCACACCTTTGCCATCTCACCAACATGGTACCAACAGACTCACATAAGCAACCTTTGAGGTGGTTTATATTGCTGCTGTGCTCAGCCTTCTGAGGTGTGTGTGTGTGTGTGTGTGTGTGTGTGTGTGTGCATGCGTGAGAGTGTGTATGTGAGTGTGTATGTGTGAATGTGTGTGTGTGCATGCGTGAGAGTGTGTATGTGAGTGTGTATGTGTGAATGTGTGTGTGTGTGTATGTGTGTGAGTGTGTGCATGCGTGAGAGTGTGTATGTGAGTGTGTATGTGTGAATGTATGTGTGTGTGTGTGAATGTATGTGTGTGTGTGTCTGTGTGTGTGTGTGTGTGTATGCAGCTGACCCCTTTCCTACCAGGCAGGATGTCATGGCAAAGCTCTGTTTAACCATTCACCAAGCCCTCTGTGGTTAGTGTGTGTGTGTGTGTGTGTGTGTGAGTGTGTGTGAGAGAGTATGTATGAACATGTGAGTGTGTGTGTGTGTATGTGTGAATGTGTGTGTGTATGTGTGAATGTGTGTGTGTGAATGTGTGTGTGTGTGTATGTGTGTGTGTATGTGTGAATGTGTGTGTCTGTGTGTGTGTCTGTGTGTGTGTGTATGTGTGTGAATGTGTGTGTGAATGTGTGTGACTGTGTGCATGCATGAGTGTGTATGTGAGTGTGTATGTGTGAGTGTATGTGTGTGTGTATGTGTGAATGTGTGTGTGTGTGTTTGTGTGTGTGTGTGTATGTGTGAATGTGTGTGTGTGTGTGTGTGTGTGGCTGACCCCTTTCCCACCAGGCAGGATGTCATGGCATAGCTCTGTTTAACCATTCTCCACCACAGGAACCACAGCTTGTTCCTAGTTTTGTGATTACAAACAAAGCTGCTAAGAACACCATGTTCAGGCTTTTGGATGTCAAAACCTCCATTTCTCTGTCATAAATGCCCATAAATGTTAGGTCACATGTCAAGTAACACGCTTAGTTTATGGAAAACAGCCACCCGAAGTGGCTGCTCAGAGGTGCAGCTGCCTCATGATGCCGGGAACCCAGTTTCCTGTCTTCTCCAGCATTTAAAACATTATTACTTCCGTTCTCTGTGTATGAGTGTTTGCCTGCGTATGTGCAGTGCATCAGAATGAGCAGTGGATCATTCTGATGATCCACTGATGAGCAGGGGGCGCTGGATCCCTCTGCAGCAAGAACTGTAGGTGGCTGTGTCACCGAGCAGATGCTGGGAACTGGCAGGTCGCGTGGTGTGAGGGAACCATCTCCTCAGCCCCTCTCCAGAGTTTCGAGTTAGGGTCGCCTGCCCTGGGTCATGGAATCAGAGAGGAACAGGAAGCTGCCTGAATCCCAGGTCACTCAGATGGCACTGCCCGCAGGTCTCACTTTTCTGTTTTTCAGGATAACAGGGGGGTACTGAAAATAGCGGTAAAATAGCCGTTACTGGTAGCATGTAATGGACACTGGGATGCTTTGCGAGATGAGCTAACGATGGATGTGAGCAGAGCGTTTGCCGTGATGCTGGGTTGGGACCTACTTTGGGAGAATTGCTAGAACGACGTGATTTGGGTCGAGAAGGACGCATTCTACTCGAGGTTTAGATGCCATTTCAGGTCCTGTTGACACTTTGGAAGCAACATAACTGACACCCAGGGCAATTAGACTGTTTTGTAAGCCACCCCAGGATCCAAGCGCTGGCCCAGGCCACAGCCACATAGTGCATCTAAACAACATTTCGGTATGACTGTGCTGGTGTGTTTGGGTCACAGCATGCCCTGTGCTCCCTCCCAGGGCAGGTCACCTGGTGTGATGTGGAAGCTTCTGTCTGGTCCCATCAGCAGTTCTCAGGGTCAACAGCAGAGGGGTGCACACTTTTCTGTGGATAACGCTTATTCACAGACGCCCTCTGCTCAGGTGGATGTGAAGGCTCAGGAGGACAAAGAGGAGCCCATAAAACAAAACAAAACAAACAAACAAACAAACAAAAAACCCAGAGTAAGCAGAGGGGGTTTTAACACAGCAAGACTTAAAACGAGTCAATGTCAACTGAATGTTGAGTGAGGGACAGGCCAGGAGTAAATTGAATGAGTGAGCATGGGATTCCGGGTAATTCTTCTGTGACAAGAATGGAGTTACAGAGCTGGATGCAGACAGAAGGAGGGAGAGGCAGCGCCCTGCCCCGCATGGAAACAGGTGAAGGGAGCCCCTTGGTTTGTTGGGAGAGGCCTTAGCCTGGTGGTGGTTCTTTTTCTTTAACTTTGTGAAATGGTATCGGTGAGCCCCAGTGTTTAAAACTTGAAATGTGTGAGTCACTCCATACACACACAGACAGCTCCAAACCCTCTTTGATTTGGTGTGTCTTTTCTATGCGGCCCACAGAGGCTGCGCTTTGAATCTGGACCAGGGTAGTGCCGGCTTGGACACGCAGTCACCAGAGGAAACACCTGTCACTCCAGTGTGCTGTGTCACTGACCTAGTTTTGGCCAGGATATTTCTAATTTACAATATGATTATTGGATGTAGAACCATTGTAAGTCAAAGAACAACTCATATAAACACATAAAGACATCTATGTATGAATTAATTAATGAAAAATTACTGTTTGTAAACACATGACAAGAGCTGAGGGTACTTGGGTATAATGGTTGCTTAGTATGCCCAAGGCTTTGGGTTGATCCCCAGTCCTACAGAAAATGTACATGTAAATGATAGGACCACAGCTTTATAAATGGCCATAATAAAACTTAATGGTCCCTGAGCACTTGCCCACTATAATTTGGAATTACCCTGTATTTTATTGAATAAATGTCGATATACTTGGTAATATTTTCCTCTTAGAAGCAGCCTATAGTGCATTTAATTTTTGATCATATAATGTCATTAAGTTGTATTATTATCTATTTTGGTAACAGTTGGAATTCCAATGTTAAGTGACATGTGAAGATTTTGCATTTTAGTATCTAGTACCAAATGGTCAACTCAAAAAATTGGTTTCGATTGGTCTCCTACCAAGTACTGATAGGATTTCTTTCTAGAAATATGTTTTGCTATTTTTTTTCTGAATGGCAAGCTTGAAAACAAAGTTATTTCTATTTTTAAAATTCCACCATTTTGATCAATTGGGATAGTATTTCTTCAAACAAAAATGAGCATATTGACAGTCTGTCTTTCTGTATTTGTGAGCTGCCCATCATGCCCTCTACCTATATCTTGTGTGGTGTGCCTAGCTTTGCACTGATTTTATTCCTTTTTTCTGAGACAAAGTCTTCCTAAGCAGCCCGGAACTTGTGGCTCCCCTGCCCAGAGCTGGCATGGGGATTGTGCCTCCTCAGCTGGCTTGGCTCTTTCAGTCAATCTGAACCTTGACTGTCCTCAGTGTTTTCTGTGTTGTCATGAGTTCTGGCTGTTGGCCTCAGGCTTGGTGCATGGGCTTACCGTGTCAATGCATGTGTTCTGGCTGTTGCCCTCGGGTGTTGTGTGTGGGCTTACCGTGTCAATGCATGTGTTCTGGCTGTTGCCCTCAGGTGTTGTATGTGGGCTTACCGTGTCAATGCATGTGTTCTGGCTGTTGCCCTCGGGTGTTGCGTGTGGGCTTACCGTGTCAATGCATCTGTTCTGGCTGTTGCCCTCGGGTGTTGCGTGTGGGCTTACCGTGTCAATGCATGTGTTCTGGCTGTTGCCCTCGGGTGTTGTGTGTGGGCTTACCGTGTCAATGCATCTGTTCTGGCTGTTGCCCTCGGGTGTTGTGTGTGGGCTTACCGTGTCAATGCATCTGTTCTGGCTGTTGCCCTCGGGTGTTGTGTGTGGGCTTACCGTGTCAATGCATGTGTTCTGGCTGTTGCCCTCGGGTGTTGCGTGTGGGCTTACCGTGTCAATGCATGTGTTCTGGCTGTTGCCCTCGGGTGTTGCGTGTGGGCTTACCGTGTCAATGCATGTGTTCTGGCTGTTGCCCTCGGGTGTTGCGTGTGGGCTTACCGTGTCAATGCTTTTGGAGGATGTTCTAGTTTTCTTACATTTGCTTGCTTGTGCTTGGTTTTAGGAAATGTGTCACTGCTGCAATTCCTGGCACTTTTGCCAGAGCAGAAGACCACCCCACTGTAACGAGTCCTTTTCTGTCCCTCTACCAGCTCCCAAATAATGACAGGGAGACTTCGTATTGATTATGAAAGCTTGGCCTGTAGCTTCGGCTTGTTCCCAATTAGCTTCTATAATTTAAACTACATTTATATTAATCCTAGTTTGATCATTCTCCCTCTTGTCCCTCCTGTTTCCTCTCTCCGTCTCCGTGCACCCCTGCATGCCTAGCTTCCTCCTCCTCTTCCTTTCTCTCCTGGAAATCCCGCCATACCTCCTGCCTACCTATTGGCCATTCAGCTTTTTATTACAGCAATCACAGCAATACGCCTTCCCACCGTGTACAAATATTCCACAACACCCTGCTCTCAGAACATATAACTTACTCATTGTAACTTCTAGTTTGGTCTTCTAAACATTAAGTCATTTAACTTTGCAATTCATTTTGGTAGAAGAAATCAGGAAACGTCTTCAACATATTGTGTTGTCATTTACATTTGTAGAACAGCCATTAGGGTGCTTAAAGACCAATACCGTTACATTTCTACAGTGAATACATTTGCATACATTGCATTCCTACTGCCAAATGCCACCATGCACACCTGGGCTGGGGCTCTGCGAGCATCACTGTTTAATTGCCTCAGAATCAGGGTCTGTCTTGGGTTCCATAGATGCTACTCAGGAAGACCACTCTCTGACGCTGACTGGCAGGCTTAAGACATGGAGGGATACTCCCTTAACCTAGAGACAGGAGAGAAGTCCTAGTCCCTACTTCAAATGACTTGACAGATTTACATGACCCCACCGGTTGACCAGTGTGGCTAACTGGTGAACTCCGTCCACCTTAAAGGCTAACGTGGGGAGTGAGAGTAAAAAACATGATATGAACATCTGGCCTCCACACACAGGCACACATATATGTACACACATACACACACACACACGCACACACACACCAGAGCCCTCCTGCATGGCTGCTGTCCTTTTGCAGTTTAATTAGTGGGGTCTCTCCAGTGATGGGGACTAATACCATGCATTTTCTAAAATATCAGGCTAAATGCGTTGCCAAAGGTAGGGTATCAGTAGTTTTTGATATACGGAAGTTATTCTAATACACCTCCCGCACACATACATGCTCACACGTTCACATATCCATCTCGAAAGTGCTAGGTTCCTGACACAGTTTTAAAGAATCACTTCAAGGGCAGATGGAGACATTTCTCGACCCTGTTCATGGGTCGCCGGGTTGTCAGAATTTAGGGCTGAATCTTCTGCGAACTGTCTCCACTCGGTGCAAAGGAAGCCATGGGACTCTTGGGCTGCTCCGATCCATTTGCAGTAGAATCATGTTGGTGGAAGTTTCTGTTCCGCAAGCCACTCCCAAGCAACCACACACAGGCTTCATATTAATTATAAATGTTAGGTCAGTAACTCAGGCTTCTTACTAGCTAATTCTTGCATTTAAATTAATCCATATTTTTTATCTACACTTGCCCCGTGGCGTGGCATGGCATGCCCATCTTGCTTCTCTCTGTCTGCTCGAGCCTCCTCTGACTCCACCCTACTTGCTCCCAGCATTCTGTTTGGCTCTCCCTCCTAACCTTATCCAGGCCAGCCATTGGCCAGTCAGCGTCTTCATTAAACCAATCACAGTGACACATGTTCTCACCGCGCCAAGGAACATTCCACGTGGTCGGGTCATGTTCTCCAGCGGAGCTGAGATTATAAAGCACGAATGTGTATGCAAGGTGTCCTGATCTCTTGTGAAATTCCAGGACTGCATGCTTCCCTTGGTCTTACAGATGTCCCTGGGAGCCGTAGTGCTAAAAGCTATCTACCCGCGTCAAGCCTGTTTTCTATTTCTTGGGGTCTTCTTCTACCTCAACACGACTTACTGAGGGTAGGAAAAGTATTTCCACGAGGGACTTCCAGAAGTTTCCTCTGAAAGTGGGAGCCAACGGAAAGCATCCGAGTTTCAGAAAAATGAAGGCAGTGTGGCCTGTGGGGAAAATACCTTCCTTCTCCAGGGGCAAAATCGACATATGCTCGTGTAGCATCTCAGGAGGGCTGGGAGAGCAAGGAATCCACCTCAGTGAGCTCAATGGGTATGAGGTGTGCACTGCCCAGATACCATTCCTGTACTCACGCTCAGGTCCTAGCACCGTTCCATACCGGGTTCCATCCTCATTGACCACCTCACCTGGCTTCCACCGAGAATTTGGCAATGAAAAAATGTGAGTTACAGTGGTCACATGACTACCATTACCACAGAGCTGACTCAAGGCCCTGCTCTGGGGTCCCTGGGAAGAGGGCAGTGCAGCTGATAACAAGGACTCTGGAGCTGATGACGGGTGGATGGGTGACGTCTAAGGAATGGCGTGGGCTCGGGACGGGGAGTCAAGGATGATGCCCACATTCTGTACTTTGGAAGACTGAAATTATCTATGGAGAGAGGCAGGTGCAAAGGTTTCTGTGGGCTCTGTTTTTTCTATTTTACCAGGGAACAGCTTGCCTTGCTGCACTGGCAGGAACCACTGGGCGTATGCATGTCTGACTGCACAGAGGGTCAGGGCTGTGCGATCCTGGCCAATGGGGCTTTAAGTCTGCCTGCCTTGCAGTGTGGCCTGTGTCTTCTTGCTCATCATTTTATAATTTAAGGTGGCTCCCGTGACCCCTCTCTAGTGCCTTGATTCAGAGCAAGAGCTTTACCCTAACAGGCATTTCCTTTTCTCGGGATTTTTGCTCACATCACAGTGGCCTTGACTTCCAGCTAATGGAGGCCTGGAAAGCTGGTGTGTCAGCCTCCAGCCTCTGAAGACAGAGGAAGACTAAGGATAACAAACAAGGGCCAGCCCGGGACAGCCAGAGTCACGCAGAGCTTGAGGACCCTTGTGTCATCCATATACAGAGCCAGGACCTGGAGCTGTTGTTTTTTCTCATAAGGGGAGGACCATTTTTATATTTTAAATTATATGTGTGTGTATTTTAAATTATATGCACGTGGGTGTAGCAACTTGCCAGAGGTTTTAGATTTCATGGGGCTGGCGTTGCAGGTATAAACATCTGACATGGGTGCTGGGAATTGAACTTGGGTCCTCTGCAAGAACAGTATACAGCTCCTGGCCTCTGAGCCATCTCTCCAGCCCTGTAACGGTAACACTGTAACACTTTCATATCAAATGGTGGGTATCTTACCTGCTAAGCTAGTACTGTGAAGAGACACCATGACCAACAACTTTTAGAAGAAAGCATTTAATTGGAGGGCGGCTTGCTTGCAGTTTCAGGAGGTTAGTCCATGATCACCATGGTGGGAATCATGATTGTAGGCAGGCATGGCACTGGAGAGTAGCTGAGAGCGTCATCGTGCTCTACAGCCTGGAGACAGAGAGACTGGGCCTGGCAGGGGCGTTTGAAAGCCCACCCAGTGACACCCCTCCTCTAACAAGGACACACCTCCTAACCCTTCCCAAACAGTTCTACTAACTGTGGGCCAAGCATTCAAATGTATGGGCCCATGGGTTCTCAAACACCACAGTGGGTTATTGGCGAAGGTCACTAGGGTGGCTTTTACAAGGGACACAGCAGTTTGGTTTGTTGTGCTGGAAATGCCAGACTGGTCCTCATGGCCTTGCAGGGAGAGACACGCTGGGGTCACAGCTCTGTCAACACGTCTATCTCAACAGTGGCAGCAGCTTTCTTAGACTACAGGCTGGCTCTCCGTTCTCCCTGCCTGTTCTTTCTCCAAGAGGAGCAAGTGTGAACAGTGGTGATCTCACATCCTAGGAGATCGTGGCCACAGAGGAGGCTGTGGGGCTCTCTGGGTAGAGTAGGGCGTAGGTCCAGTGCCCAGCAGAGCTGGAGGAGAGTTTGTAGGAGAAATAAACTCAGGGACACGGTTGGACATCGACACAGCAATCATCCACTTCAAAGTTTGAAGCGAAATGTAAAAGGGAGCTCATTTCGAACTTAATCTCAGTCTTTGAAAGGTTTATATTCCAGGAAGCAGGCAGCGATACTTAAATACCAGGAGGGAATCGAAAGGTGGTGGCAGCAAGTGTGGTATGGATGATGATTAAAGTAGTGTAGTGGCTGGGGGCACACCCACCCCGGGACCTTTGACACCCTGCTTCCCCTGAGCGCCACACAGGGAGAAGTGCCTGTTTCCCAGGCTGAAGCGTGGATCGAATGGTCAGTAAATGGGTACAAGACACTTGGACGGGTGTGCATGAACTACTACTACTGATGTCAGCCATTACTGTTATTGTTTGAGAGGTGGGACATGAAGCGAAACTTAGGGTGTTTAAGGCTGTATCGGGAAGGTTTGGGGGTTGTGAGGAAAGGCAGGAGTGTGAAATTAGGGAGCTGACCAGTTGGCTTTTTAATGAGCTATAAAAATGCTCCTGAGAAGCTGATTAAAGCGTGATAATTATAGTCCTAGTTCTTGGCTTCTCAAGGCTACTTTGCCTCTGCTTTTCTCTCTCTCAGACGGGGACAGAGATGTCTCTGTCCGCAAGGTCACGAGGCCATGAGGACCAGTCTGACATTTCCAGCACAACCACTCCAGACGGCTGTGTCCCTTTTTAAAGCCACCTTAGTGACCTTCTGTCACAATAACCCACTGTGGTGTATGATGCAGAATGGCCCCCACAGGTCCGTGTTTTGGAATGTCCGGTCCACAGTTGGTTGGGCTGTTTAGGAGGATTGGGAGGTGTGTCCTTGTTGGAGGAGGGAAGTTTGTCCCAGGGCACTGGGAAGGCAGTCAGCCACCACAGTTGGTGAATTCTGCTTGAGCCCGCGGGGAAACTTGGAGAAGGTGGGGCTTGTGCTTCTCCTGATGGAGCTGGAGCAGTTAGTTACACCCCAGCCCCAGGTGCATGGCCAAGGTGAGTCACTGGCTTCCCAGTTTCTTAGCTTTACCAACTGAACACGTGGGCACAGTGGATGTCAATGTCTACAGGAAGTGTAGACAGAGACGCAGCTTGTCACTGGCGGAGGTTGGAGGGGTCCTGGCCGCACAAGCTACAAATCTTCCCGGAGGGCAAGAGCTCCTTCTGTGGTGCTCCCTGGAGCTCTGACGGAACAGTCCTTACTGAGATGCGTGTGCCTGTGGCCACCACAGACCACGCGCTCTGCAGAATGAGTGGATCAGACGGGGCTAATTTAGTGGGCACAGCACCCTGCCCAGCGCTGTGCAGAAACAGCCCTGTGCTGAATGGATAGCTAGCTCTCTCCTGCATTTGCATGGCATCACAGGACAGGCTAGAATAACTTCTTCTGTGTCACAGAGCATGGGCCAATGTTATCATCATGACGTCATCATGGCAAATTTGCGGCTTTGGTCCAGCTTTCTAGCAGTGGGCATTAAATGGAGGTCTGGGAGCCCAGGGCTGAGCCACACCCATCAAGGCGGGTGGACATTTGACAGTTTTGTTAGCGGGATCAACTCCGTTAAGAACACCAGGTCTCCAAATCCTAGAACTGTTGTCACAGTCTTAGACCTGGAGTTTCCTTCCAGTGCCTTCAAAGCAGGATGGTCTGAAAACACGGAGGGCCTGTCAGGGATCTGAGGGCCAGGTGAGGTTTCTGAGGAGGGCCTGTCAGGGATCTGAGGGCCAGGCGGGGCTTCTGAGGGCCTGTCAGGGATCTGAGGGCCAGGTGGGGCTTCTGAGGAGGGTCTGTCAGGGATCCGAGGGGCCAGGTGGGGCTTCTGAGGGTCTGTCAGGGATCTGAGGGCCAGTCGGGGCTTCTGAGGAGGGCCTGTCAGGGATCTGAGGGCCAGGCGGGGCTTCTGAGGGTCTGTCAGGCATCTGAGGGGCCAGGCGGGGCTTCTGAGGGCCTGTCAGGGATCTGAGGGCCAGGGGAGGTTTCTGAGGGTCTGTCAGGGATCTGAGGGGCCAGGCGGGGCTTCTGAGGAGGGCCTGTCAGGGATCTGAGAGCCAGGCAGGGCTTCTGAGGAGGGCCTGTCAGGGATCTGAGGGGCCAGGTGGGGCTTCTGAGGAGGGCCTGTCAGGGATCTGAGGGCCAGGCGAGGCTTCTGAGGGCCTGTCAGGGATCTGAGGGCCAGGCGAGGTTTCTGAGGAGGGTCTGTCAGGGATCTGAGGGCCAGGCGAGGCTTCTGAGGAGCCTTGCATTTCATCCAGTGCAGAGGGATGGGCTCCTCTCCTGTGGCCGGCACCCCGCCCCAATGCATTTTTATTTGTTTCCATCTGTTTCATGTAAGCGACTCAAATTCCCAGCAGCCATTCAGATAATCTGTGGGCCCTTTTCTTCCATGTGGCCTGAAGGCGGCGGTCAGACAGAGTGGACATGGTGCGAGCCTCCTCCCTCACTCCCTGAGCTCCCTGCTTCTCTGACCTTATTCTATACCAGGGAAGATAGCCACAGTAAATTGCAAAGATTATTCCATTTCTGCTCACTTTAAGTGCCTTTCAAGGGAGGCGGCACTCATGACTTCTCAGGAGAAAGGGATGCTCCGTTACAGATAAAGTGCTGGGTGGGTGTTTCCAGGTGCAGCCAGGGCACTGGCACCGAGATGGCCCTCCTCCTCAGCCGTGTCACCGAGTGCTGGGTGTAAGTTAGGGACACCCGAGCAAGCTTCCTGAAAGAATGACAGGCCCAATAAAGATGTCTGTCAAGGCTAATCAGAATGGCCTCAATGTGGGAAATTTACCATCCTTTTAGCCCCCCCCCCCCCCAGTTTGGTTGATGCTTTCAAATGACTTTGCGACTCTCCATCCGTTTGCTGGTCGGGTTAGATAGTTTTCTGTGTGCTCCTGGGAAAAAAACTTCTTCAGTTTGCAATGGTCCTTATTGGACATCACTGTTGTTTACGATGCTTGGATCATAATTTGGCCAGATTACTGAGGATGCTGAGACCCACAGGGCTGTGATAGAGACCACCCACGGTTCCGTATCCGTGGCGTTTGGCTCCATAGAAAGGGAGGGTAGGAAAAGGGAAGGAGGTGGGAAAGAAGGCAGGCAGACTATAATTGTAGAGCGTTTCAAATAGAAATTCTGTATGCAATGGGAACATAACTGGTAGAGGGACGTCGCCCCATCCTGCCCTGGGAACACCGTTCCTTTGGTTGCTTTTCTCATTGCGGGCGGTGGTATGTGCCCAGGGTCTGTCGTCTGTGGGCCCTTAAATGTTTTTAAAATGGGTGAATTTGAAATGAAATCTTCTACGCAGAAGAAGTGGCTCCTGTCCTACCCTGGCTGCTTCCTTTAACGTCAACAAGTACCCACAGTGGCTTGAGTGGGGATTTGCATGTCACTCTGTTATCTTCCTCACTCATCCCCCTGGCTGGCTGGCCAGGATTCTCATCGGATGGGGCAGACTTGCTTGGTGGGCACGGATGCAGAGGCTGCTTATGCTTAGCATGAATGGGAGGACTGAAAATAGCATGGAGTTAATGCATCGTATGTCATGCTTTAAAATGCACTGATAACTTAGACCCCGTGCATTCCTAAGGCATCTTTGAAATCGAAATAAAAGAAACACAAGTGATTAAACTCATTTAGCAAGGATAAAAAGTTAGAGGTGCTGTCAAGTACAGAGAGAAACCAGCCTAATAATAGCTGATGCTAATTTTAGTAGTGGGTTCCCAGGCAATCAAAACTTTAATGCAGGGAGGGCCTGAACCCCCACACCTAGAACACACCGGGGTTCATTTGCAGGTGAGCTCTCTGCTTCATCCCTGACGCTCTCCTGGAGCTGATTCTGTGCATCCTGTAAAAGGACTAACAAAGAAAAGCTGTTCCTGGTGACCTTTTAGAAATTGTACTCTGCACGTGTCTGTGCCTCATAGCATGGAAAGGGCCTGGCTGGTTGGAACGGGAGAACTAAAATGCTTTGTAGCGGCACCATCTGCTCTGAACTGTGTCTTCTCCACACCTCATGCAAGGGCCTGAGCCGCACGCCAGGAAGCCCAGCCTTGGCCCACTTTATCTCGGGTAAGGAGGTTTATATCTCCAGCTTGCAAGGATTTACCGTGTGCTGAGTCTCTATGCTTCTGATGTCTGGTTCTCATAGTCTTTCTGCTCCTCACCCAACTGCAGCCCTGTTAGTGCAATCTCTAGACCAAGTCCTGTGAAATGTCTGCAGAGCTGTGATGCAACCCTGGTCTTTGTGACGGCTGCTTCTCTAGTCTTACAGGTGGCAAGAGCAAAGCTTTTGGAGACACCCTCAGAGTCAGGCATCACTCCCTTTCACAGCCAACAACACAGCTGATGTCACAGTCTTCAGCATCGGACGGAGGCGCTCCTCGTCATTAATGTCTAGAGAATTTGATTTCTGACATTCTGTGGAGTGCAATGGCATCACAGATGAGTGGCCCTGGATACTCTGACTTCAAAAGCGACAATTTAATGAAAGCAATAAATTGAATCTGGCCAGGAGCCACCCAGGCAGCATACGTAGAAGCCAGATGTCAAATGTCAGCTGTCATTTAAGACTAGCAGAAGGCCAAATCTGCAGAACATCTTACCTGCAGAGGCAACACTGGCCCAGTTAGCAGAGGACAGAAGAAGAAAATGCTCTGTGGATGAAGACACATGCCAAGCTGCCAATACTCACCAGAGCATATGGGAATTAATGGTATTCAGAACTTGATGAGTACCAAGAGTTTTCAGCTTAAAATAATCTTCCTGCTGATGTGCAGTAACTGGAGGGCTCCCAAAATGCCACAGAGAAAAATTAGATGCAAGCTAAAGAAAAAAATCTCAGATTCAGCTTTTAGTTTTACGGAACACGGTCCGATGAGCTGCAAAGAGCTGAGGAGATGGTGAGCCTGTGCCCTAGCTATGTGTTAACGCACACCAGCTGCCCTTGGGAAAAGCTCCTGTCCAGGACATTTTTTTACCTGTGAGAATTTGAATTCTAGAGGGTTGAATTTTATCACATTCCACCAAAAAGGCCTTTGGCAACTTGCAGATCAACAACTCTAACACTGGCACCAGAGACAAACAGCCCAGGGAAGCCTGTACCCGACCACTCCAGCTGTCAGCTTGCTGGGACTACAGTACAGGAAGTACTCCAGCTGTCAGCTTGCTGAGGCTACAGTACAGGAAGTACTCCAGCTGTCAGCTTGCTGAGGCTACAGTACAGGAAGTACTCCAGCTGTCAGCTTGCTGAGGCTACACTACAGGAAGGCTGCTGCTGCGAGCCTGGGAGGCTGTGATGCCCGGAAGAGTCACTTCTCTGTTGACAGGCACCCATGGAGCATACCAAAGCCACCCGGCCCGCAAGCCCACTCCTGCTAGCCTAATCCTGGCTCTCCCAGTTCACTGGCTTCCCTGGCCCCACCCTGCCCCATCCCTGGCTTCACCCCTTCTCTGCTCCTAAGAGAGATAGCTCTGGCCCTTGCCCGTCTACCCCTCTCCTCTCTGCTCCAGACAGGTAACCGTGGCTGCTTGGACTTCCCCCGTCTCTGGCTAGTCCGTCTCCCATATCTAAAATAAGCCTTCTTCCTACCCATGGACCAGTCAGTGTGGTGGCCCCTCTTCACCCTTGCTAACACTGCCCGCCCATCTGCTACTACCTTTCTCCTTGAAGCAGAAGGGTTAATCCCCGAGGTCTCACCAATGACAATAATAAAGGAAGGAAAAAGGTATCCCCAAGGTCTAGGCGGATGCTCCCACGGTGACACAGCTGAATCTCTTACACTCATCTACTCTAATTGAATCAGAGCCCAGAATCCTTGAACTCTGCCTCCCATTTAACCTCAAGACCTTATTGGCCACTAAGACGCTTCTAGAAAGAGGACAGACCTAGAAAGCTTTTAAGTTGATGGCAAATTCAGGAGTGGCACAGCCTCTCTTTAAGGAGCTCCGAGGCCTACAGAAACCACAAGAGTGCTGGGAGGTCACCAGCCAATTTTTGAATTATTAACACGTGTTTAACAATTAAAGGAAGACATATTGATAGGCTATTGGGGCAGTTAATTATTTAGTTGTACAGAGTACAGAGTGGGAGATAAAATATTAAAATGTAGTGGGGATGGATGGGTCTTGGTCTGTAAAGGCAGGTAGGTATGAAATTCCAGTCGTAAAACTATTTGTCTGAGATAAAAATCAAATCTGACTGCAATTCCTGCTTTCACTTGGTGCAAAATAAAATCCCAAAGAGCATGAATTTCTTCCAGTGCAGAAATCTTAGAGATGGTGGTGGAGATGTGATTGAATGGGCTTGCCTTGCAAAAACAAGATCAAATTAACACCGTGACAAACCACCCCACCACTCTTCTCGAAGTGCATCTTGGGGACCTTCTGCCTAGACGCCCAGGGTCCCCCCAAAGTCATTCCCACCTAAGAGCTGGCCACAGTCTGTAGGCCTATTTTTGCTTTCCAGAATTGGACAATTAGCTATGAACACTATAGTGCAAATGAGAAGGAGAGGCCCATTGAAGAGTTTGTAAGTAGCAATTGGGATCAACTATTGCAGAATGTTGTGCCTCCCTGGCTGGTTGTGATTGTAGACTGGGCTTTTGTATGACTGAAAGTCAGAGGAACTTTCCAGAATGCCCACACGGTCATAACAATTAAAACACAAAGAAAACTGCTTAAACCCCTAAGCTGAAGCTGAAACGATCGCTACTCCCTCCCTCCCTTTACTGAAATTCTCTGACTGCGAGGTGTTTATTCTGCAGCCCTTGGAAAATAGTAGACAGAGAATTCCTGAAGTAACACTGGAGGGACATACCTCCCTTCCTCTTTGCCAGGACCTGGGAGTCTTGTTTGACCTTTTAAAAACCAGTTCCTGCTGCACATGAGCAAAGGGGTCAAGACCAGGCTGCAGAAACACACAGAGACAGCTGACCTGAACAAGGAGGAGCTCATGGACCCCAGACTGATAGCTGGGAATCCAGCATTGGACCAACCCAGACCCCCTGAACATGGGTCTCAGCTAGAAGGCCTGGGCAGTCTAAGGGACCTCGGACAGTGGAACCAGGATGTATTCTTGGTGCATAAAAGGACTTTGGGAGCACATTCCCCATGGAGGGATACTCCCTTAGCCTAGAGGCAGGAGGGAGGGCCTAGTCCCTGCTCCAAATGACTTGACAGATTTAGATGACCCCTCATGGAAGGCCTCATCCTCCATGTGCAGTTGGGGGGCGGGATGTGATGGAAGGGGGGATGGTCGGGGGCATGGGAGGATGGGAGGGAGAGGGAACTGGGATTGATATGTAAAATAAAAAATATAAAAATAAAAAACAAAACAGACAAAATCCAGTTCCCCCATCGCAGCATCTACCTCAGAGCTGAGTGCATGGCAAATTCTTCCTGACTGAGTGAATTCACAACCCAAGCAAAGCTGCATTTTTGTTCTAAAGATTCCTTGGAGTGAGGGGACACCACATCTTCTTTTTGATGTCAAGAGCACTGGTTTCTTGTGCCAGTCACTCAGTTGTCACTAAATGCAAGACGCCTTCTAGTCCTGACTCCCCAGTGTAAGTGTTCTGCAATGCTGCTGTCACTCTGTCCTGGAAGACAGAGGAAGGCCACATAGGGCCTTCGTAGGTCTGGGAGGGCAGAGAAAGACCAGAGAGAGCTGACTTCCTTAGAAATGTGCACAGCACTCCCCCTTCTCTTGTAAATGGTCCTGGGGGTGTGGTAGAAGTCTGCTCGCTTGAATTCACCTGCAGGCATCCCTGCTATTGAAACCACACATGTATGTGTTTCTGGGAAGAAACTAGGGATTTTTCTAACTGTGCTTGAAAAGCAACAGGGCTTCTGGAGAAATAGAGTAGGCGCAGGCGTTCAGAAACTGTTGTGAGTAATCCACCAGAGAAGGCTTCTGGGACATGGGTTCAAGCAACTATACTGGGTGTTCAAGACCCCAGTGCAGTCCCAATCCTTCTTGAGGGTGGGTTAATAAGCACAAAAACCATGTCCTGGCCTGATACATTCAGTTAGCAAGAACAGTTAACCAGAAGCAGAACCACAGACGGCACAAGGCAAGGTCCTGAGACCATCCCTCTCCTGCCCAGAAAAGCCCAGTCATGAGCCACCAGCAGAGGGTACTATAGGGCTGCTGTGTGTGTGGTGGTGGTGGTGGGCTCTGCGTATATTTTACTCTGAAAATGGAGCCAAGAGGGCTCCTGTTGACAAACAAAGCTGTCAGATTAGGAGTCCTTTCTGGCCCAGGAAATTCCCCTTTGATTGTAAGGAACTGGCCTCCTGCCTGTGAGCTTCTGAGGTATACACACAATGGCAGCAACACGTCCTGTCTGATTCTGGCCTTAACTGCACATCTCTCAATGTTCTAGAACATGCTTCTGTGGTGACATATTACTTAATGATTTATTAAAGCTTGCCTGGGGATTCAGAAAGCAAAGTCAGCCTCAAGCTATAGAGATCAGGCAGTGGTGATGCACACATTTAATCCCAGCAGGTAGAAGCTGGGAGGTGGTAGTACACACCTTTAATCTTGGGACTCAGGATTAAGAGGTAGACGGATCTCTGTGAGTCCAAGGCCACCCAGACCTACATAAGATTGATCCAGTCCTAAAGAGAAACAGTTCACACAAAGATGACTTCAGCATCTGGGATCACTTTGCCTTTAATCCCAGAATTAAGGAGGTGTATAATATAAGTGAGGTCTCAGTATCAGGAATTCTATCCACATTGAGGATAGGAAGACACTGAAGTCTCCAGCCACGCAAAGGAGAGGCTTCAGTCTGAGGTTTGGGAGAGCTCATGGATCAGCCTTTTCATTCTGAGGTAGGGTGAGAGCTAGTGGCCAGCTGCTTTGCTTTTCTGATCTTCAGCTTAGAGTTTGAACCCCAATATCTGTCTTTGAGTCTTTATTTATCATGTTAATATGCTTCCATTCAGAAAAAAAAATGGTTTATATTGATAGCTTTAAACAACTAAAAGTGGCAACATTGTATTCATGCTGACAGCTGCGGTGAGAAGCAGCTGACATAGACACCAGTTCCCATTCAGGCCAAGCCTGGGCTGAAGATACTCATGCGTTCTGGTCTCTGATTTGCACACATCACTGGAGACTGTGGTCTCGCCAGGGTCATGCTTGCGAGATAAGGTGCCCCTCCTTACCCTCAAAACTGTGATGGGGGCTGGTGAGCTCACGGCTCTTCTAGTGGGGACCCGAGTCACCCAGCACCATGTCAGATGACTCACAACCACATGTAACTCCAAGCTCAGGATCTGATGAGTCTTTCGGTACCTGTGAACACTGCACTCATGCACACACACACACACACACACACACACACACACACACACACACACACTGTGCTACGTAGTGAAAACGTTTACAGATGAACACACATGTGAACCCTGACCTCCATCTTGGTGGATTTGCACTGAGCGTCAGCTGGGTCAAGAGTCCGTTTAGCTGGCCAAATGCATCCTCTTTTTTCGAGCCATCAAGTCTCCTGAAGCCTGGAATCTCCCAAACCATGCCCTTTGCATCCAGCCAACCCCGCTGAGGCCTCTCCTGTAGTTACTCTGGAAGTGATGCACCAGCCTCTTCCCCTGAGCCATGCTGGACTCACCAGGGGCTGACAAAAATTAAACTTTGTGAAGGCGAAAGTTAATTAAATTTCTCCTTTCATGCCAAAAGCAGTTTGTGAAGATATTAGACAGTGAATTACAGTTTTCTTTTTGTCTGCCAGTAATATCTATTTGAACACCCTTTGCTTTTAATTAGGTTATCACATGGCAGCCTCTACTTCTGATGCTGTAATAGGAAAACCCTGTGGGTTGATTAGCATCACCATTATTCTGGTATTCACTGGAGAGCGTTCTGGAAGAATAGGTGTTGGTCCACAGCCTCTGCCAGAGGCATGAATAATAACTGAGGCGATCTAGTGGGGTGCCATGACCCTCAGAAACTTGTGCTGAAGCCCATTCCCTAAGGTGATGACAGGTTTGTGGTCAGTAAGTAAAGCCATCCTTATCACTCAGTGGCTACAGTGGGAGACCATCATTATAAAAGAACCCCGAGAAGTGTGACCACTCCCTCTTCCCCTTAACAGCACAGGAGAACTCAGGGAGGCCATTTCTAAAGAAAGGGCTTCATTACACAAATGTTTTGCTGCCTGTGTCTATGCTGCTAACCACTGGGCACTCCTTAGCCCCGTGCTGATGTCTTCGTCTTGGATTCCCAAACCTCCACCCTGAGATCAGTACAATCCTGTTAAATGTTGAATTTGGAACCTGTTTCTTTGTACCACAAGAAGAGATTTGAGACAGGGCTGAGGTACACAGTGTGACCAAGGCAGGGTGACGGGTTAGAGTCAGAGGTAGATTTACAGCACATTCCCTGAGTCACCTAAGTCACCTCTGGCCACAGCAAGCTCACTAGAGTGTTTGTGGCTTCTGGGAGCCCTGCTGGTCCATCCTCTCAGTCTCAACAAAGATGCTAATGTGTTTTGTTGGCTACTTTGAAGCTGGGCCTTCCTTTCTCTGGGTCTCCTTGTCTTAGCTGAGAGTGAAGGTAATTCTTGTGCACAGTGGGGCCCACAGGCAGCTCCTCACAGGCTCACAGCTCTCCCATCACCTCCCTTCCATACCCAATGCTGCCCCTGCTGGGATCTGCCCAGCTTAGGTTGGCATTTATGGCCATGTTGCCTCTGGGGCTATCACAGCACAGCAGTAGAGGCAGCACGATGAAACAGGTTTATAGTGGCAACGCAGAGAGTCCTTTCCGTCTGACTATGGGGACAGATCAAAGTGCACACATGTGGCTTTAGGTTTTGAAAAATATCCTGAATTAGTTACATAGGTTGAAAATTTGAAGCTGGAAGCCATTACCTGGCAACCTGAACTTGCTAAAGCTGAGTCTCAGCCCCAGGAGACTGAGCACAGTGCAGCGAGGCCTCTGCTTTGCAGGGAGCCAGAGGGTGAAGGCACTTGTCACTCACACAGCACCAACAAAACTTACTCATGCATATGCATTATTTAACTGAATAATATGGCATACTTATGTAACATTCTCAGAGATTAAAAGCTAGCCTCAAACTTGTGATCCTCCTGCCTCTGCCTCCTTCAGCAAATCCTACTGGCAAGCACGAACCACCACAACCATCCTGAGTGAGGTAACCCAGACACAGAAAGAAAAACATGGTATGTACTCTCTCATAAGTGGATATTAGACATAGAGCAAAGGATCACCAGCCTACAATCCACAGCCCCAGAGAAGCTAGGAAACAGGGAGGACCCTAAGAGAGACCTGCATGGGCTCCCTGAGAAAGGGAACAGGACAAGATCTCCGGAGCAAATTGGGAGCACAGGGCAGGGGGAGGGAGGGAGGAGAGAAAGGAGGGGAGAAGGGGAGAGGGGAGGAGAGCATGAGGGATCAGGAAGGTTGAGCTGGGGGAAGAATGGAGAAGGAGAGCAAGGAAAGAGAGACCTTATAGAGGGAGCCATTATGGGCTTAATGAGAAACCTGGCACCAGGGAAATTCCCAGAAATCCACAAGGATGACCCAACTAATAATCTAAGCAACAGTGGAGAGGCTGCCTTAAATGCCCTTCCCCTATAATGACATTGATGGCTACCTTAAATGTCTTCCTAGAGCCTTCATCCAGTAGCTGACTGAAGCAGAAGCAGAGATGCACAGCCAAGCACTGAGCCAAACTCCTGGAATCCAGTTGCCTAGAGGGAGGAGTGATGAGCAAAGGGGTCAAGACCAGGCTGCAGAAACCCACAGAGACAGCTGACCTGAGCAAGGGGGAGCTCATGGACCCCAGTCTGATAGCTGAGGAACCAGCATAGGACTGACCCAGACACTCTGAACGTGGGTGTTAGTAGGGAGGACTGGGCAGTCTATGGGGCCTCTGGTAGTGGAACCAGTATTATTCCCTAGTGTGCAAATGGACTTTGGGAGCCCATTCCCTATAGAGGGATGCTCTCACAGCCTAGACACATGGGGGAAGGACTAAGCCCTGACCCAAATGATGTGACAGACTTTGATGATCCCATATGGGAGACCTCACTCTCCCTGGGGTGTGGGTGGTGGGTGGGATGGGGGGTTGGTGGAGGTCATGTGAGGATGGGAGGGAGAGGGATCTGGGATCAGTGCATAAAATAAGATTGTTTTTAATTTAAGTAAAAATTAATTAAAAGAGAATGTGTCTGTTATTATTCTTTTATATCCAGCTTCACTGCATTGTAAAGGCTATGAGACCTGCTCCAGCCCCTACCCAGGGTTCCAGAGGTGAAACGCTTCTCAGGAGGGAAGGAGGGAGTGAAAGATTCCTGTAGTAACTTCACACACAATTGAGGGTCATGCTCATAATTTCCTGTGCTTTTTATTTCTCCCTTTCTACTCCAATAATCGTGTCCTACTTCTAACTTCTCCATGCTTCTTAAATTCTAAAAACTTCTCTCCTTCAGGAGCCTTGAAATGATGAAGAAGTTTCTCTCATTGGTCAAAATCTCATTCCTAGAAGAAGCGAGAAGGAGCTGAGCCGTTTACCATGGTATCACAAGGGTCCAAGGCCATAGGAGCAAAACAGTGACCAGGGAGGGAGGGCACAGTGCCCAGTGACAACCTTGCAGACACAGATTTGTTGTTATTAGGCTGGCAAGTGAAGAATTAACATGCTTTCCTTAGTAACTTTGGTAGATACCTGTGACTCTGACCTTCTGCAAGATGTAAAGCTTTCTTTTTTCAAAAAGCCTTTAGTCTGGTTTGAACTTGCTCTGAGGTGAAAGTCAACTAATTGTGCGTAGTTAGCCTGAGCAAGAGAACACGGCAGGCTGTTGAGAGTCCACAGTTCTGTGCAACAAATAGATCTAGTTATGAAGCATATCCACATATATATTCTATGTATCAAAACTATATAGCTAAATGAAAAGTCATCTTCCAGACCGTCCACAGATATATGAGTCCAGTAAAGAGTTAATAGACTGTAGTGCTGTGTGAAGAATCCCCAAGCTGTAATGTGAGGGAAAGAGCTCCTCACACAAGAATCTGTCATGGGGACAGCTAGCACATTCAGAAGGCAGCATTCCTTATCATCTTGCAGATAAGGTTGAGATATGCGTCCCTGGTGACAATATTCCCCGTCACCTTGCCAAATGAGGTATGTCCTTCACGAGACAGCAATGTCTGGTGGATTGACCGCTGGAGTATGCGCTTAACTCTCACTGCATAATTCCGTGGTCCATAGCAACTCCATAACACGGGTGAGGGCAGGGTGTGCTTCCCTCATCTCCATGCCTGGAGCCCTGCTGGGACTGCAGTTTATATAGTCTTGGGGCAGGGGGCAGGGAAGTCCTCTCCAGGGGTCCGAACCATGATTCCCTAAGTTTTGTTTCCTGTCATCCTAAAAATTTGGGGAGTTTTGCAAACTCCTCTTCCCTTCCTCCCTCTGTCCGTCCCTCCCTCCCTCCCTCCCTCCCTCTCTCTCTCTCTCTCTCTCTCTCTCTCTCTCTCTCTCTCTCTCTCTGTGTGTGTGTGTGTGTGTGTGTGTGTGTGTGTGTGTGTGTGTGCATGTGCATGTACGCGCGTGTGCACATGCAGAGGTTAGAGGACAACCGTGGGAGCTGTGTCTTTCCTTCCACCACGTGTGTCCCGGGGATCAGCCTTAGGCTGTCAGGCTCTGTGGCCAGCACCGTTACCCACTGAGCCATTGTCTTTAATGATTTTCCTTCCTACTTGTGCCAGCCGGGCTTGAAACTGTTATTTTCACATGAGAAACCTGAATGATTTCTAACCTACTAGGAGTGGTTGTAAACGACTGGCTTTCAGCGCACGGAGGGGAGGCTGGGGTTTAAATGCGCTGTGACGGGGGCGCGGAGGCCTACAGTCCCGCTGGCTAGCCAGGTGTACTGAGCCATCCTCTAAGGACAGATTTCTGATGAGATGGGAAGACCCTGGGGCTGGGTGGAGCCCATGCATCTCTTAGCAAGTGCCCTGGATCTTGTGTGCTCGCCCAGGGATGGGAACTGCTTCCAGCTGCTTGCTTATTTTAGTGCCTGGGATCTGGCGCCAACGGTGGCCGTGCTGAGTGAAGAAGAGTGCCAGGATTCTCTTTGTTTTTGTAGAGGAAGGAATCCAAAGTCTTTGAAGATGAGAATGTGTGAGTGGATGTAGCCCATATAATCTGCCCACCACAACTACACCCCATTGGTACGGATATGGAAAGAAGTAGAAAAGGCAGTCCTTTTCCTTTTAGGTCTCCGAGCCTCTTCTCTGGAAGAGGTCAAGGTTCAGGAGTGTAGATGGGTTCTCTATTTTTATTCATCTCACACAGCGATGGAAACAGTGTACCTGGACTGAGTTACCAGAGCAGTCTCTCACTCAGCCCTGCTGGGTCTGAAGAGACAAAGCTCACCTTGGAGAGGCCCCTGCCATGGAGGGAAGAACTTTATTCCTTTCATTGCTTTGGAGAAGGCACTTAGACCACAGCCTGGGGTGGCGGAGAGGAAGGCCCAGGCCTGGGCCCCCTGAGGTTTCCTCAACCATTTAGGACTAGTGGAGAAGCTCAGGAAGCCGCTGGGTTACAGAAATGCTCTCTAGTCCCCCAGGGCCCAGCACTGGGTTGGCTTAGGGCAATACAAAGTTTGCTGTGTGTGAGAGCGAGTTTGGGGTCTTAGATCCATACCTTTGTGTGTGGAAGGCAGCCCCTGGCCTGAACGCTGCTGTTTCTGAGAACTGTTCTGCCCTGTGAAGGGATCTTCTCTGCCCACAAGACATTGTTGGTTTGTTTTTCGGACAGGGTTTCTCTGTATTGCTTTGGAGCCTGTCTTGGAACTATCTCTTTAAACCAGGTTGGCCTCGAACTCACAGAGATCAGCCTGCCTCTGCCTACCAAGTGTTGGGACTAAAGGTGTGTGCCACCAATGTCTGCCTGGTGCACGCAAGACTTTTAAGACCTCTAAACATCACGAGACACATAACATTGAAAAGCATGGTGTTATAAGTACCTATCACATGCTCGAGTACATGTCAGCCTTCTCCCAAGACAAGGGAGGCCAGCCTCAGAGCACAGACCCAATCACAAGTTTGTACCATGCTCCTAGATGTCGTTAAAGAGGCTGCCAATATGTATTAAGAACTTTGAACTGTGAAATGTAAAGACCTAGGCCGAGTGTTAGTAAACCCGAGTCTACAGGACCCCAGGAAGGGATTGTCCAACGGGCTTTGTGGGCCTGAAGATGAGTGGAGTCCACTGTAGCGTCTCTGAGATGCTGAACACAGTTTCTGGTGATTTCTCTAGTTGCAAGGGCCTCTGTATAACACCCACATAGGTCAGGAGGCAGGACCTCTACTGGGGCTCTCTCTCCTGTAACAGTGAGCAGTTTGTGTCACGGGACACCCACACAACTTGTCTCTTCTGAAGGGAAGTCAGCCCATCACTACTGGAAAGGTGACAGTTACAGTTTGCCCTCTAGACCTGGCACACAGGATGCGGTCCTTTCTCTCGCCACGGCCCATGTCTGTTGATGAGGCTTTCTGCTCAGGAAGTGTGTCTGTTAGCATTCGGGCATCTGTGCTGGCCTGTCCTTGGGGTTCTGACAGGATACGCCCTCAGCTCTAGCCACTAAGAGCACCACCTGTGCACATTCACTGTGTTCCCTTTTAAAAGGGCCTGACCTACCTCCCTTCCTCTCTCTCTCTCTCTCTCCCTCTCCCTCTCCCTCTCTCCCTCTCCCTCTCCCTCTCCCTCTCCCTCTCCCTCTCCCTCTCCCTCTCCCTCTCCCTCTCCCTCTCCCTCTCCCTCTCCCTCTCCCTCTCCCTCTCCCTCTCCCTCTCCCTCTCCCTCTCCCCATGTCCCCCTCCTCCTCCCCTCCCTCCCTCTGCCTCCTGCTGCTGCTCCTGCCCCCACAGGCCAGTCTCCCCCCTCCCCTTTTCCCCTTTTCTCCTAATAAGAAATCCCTCTGCTTGAACCCTGTCGCACAACTGTCTTTCTCTCACACGCTGCTTTTCTTAAATTACAGCAGTGTCTTTGTAGGTTGTGGCGATGCTGCCTCTGTGCCCTCCTTCCTGAACGATACCAGCTCAGCCTGGCTGACCATGCAGTCACTGACACAGTGGGGTTCTTCTCCTCCCAGCAGTCACCAAGCTTTGAGAAGACTGGCTAGGAAGTGTTTGTGGCTTGTGGATCCATACACACTGTGGGACTGGTGTTCAGCTCTGGTTTGACGGCCACATCCATTGGGTGGGTGTCCCCATCACTGGCATGGCTTCCTGCCTCTGCTCCAGCAACACTCACCAAGTAAGCCATTCTTCTTTAGCCAGGTGGGACAGCCGGGGCAGTGAATGTGGGTTGTGATTGTGTCCGGACACATTTTAGGATAATTTGGTCCAGAGATTCCAAGGCTCCTGTCCAGAGACATCCACCCCTTCATCACAGCTCAAAGCTACAGAAAGCCAGCATCATGCCATTTGCCTATTAAAACAGAGCCACGAGAAAAAAAGGTTCACTGATACTTTTCCTTCAGAAGTGAAGCTTTTATCACATCCATATAATTAAAGGTTCTGACGTCCGTGACTTCACTAAGCACAGCAACCTGATATAACGAGCAAATCCATCACTAGAACACACTTCCAGAAACCTGCCCCTTCAAACTAGGAGTTCTTCCCTATTTAGCCCTGAACCGGATTCTGTGCTGTGCATCCAGACATGGCACAGCCATCTTGGCTGAGAGGTCTGAAATTTGGTATTGTCTTAGATAGACACCAGTCATGGAATTTTGCCTTTTGCGTGCCGACCTTGACACTCTGGTTTGAAAGGGAAGGGATGTGGATTTTGTTCAGTGATTGCTGTACTTGGGATGCTGCTCTCAAAATCTCATGTCAGAATCGGTTTCAATTAGTTTTTATTTTTAAAGGTTTTATGTTATTCTAAATTACTCATAAATGTGTGTCTGTGCTTGTGGGCGTAGGTGGCCTCAGAGGCCAGGAAAAACTGTCAGGCCTCCTGGTCTCCTGGAGCTGGGGTTGCAGGCAATTGCGACCCCCTGATGTGGATGTTTGTGCCAAGCCTGGGCCTCTGCAGGAGCAGTGCACACTCTTACCTGCTGAGCCCGCTCTGTGGCTCCAAGTGTTGAAATCCTAATCCCCAGGGCAATTGTGGTGGGAGCTGAGCCCTCACTGAGATAATGAGGGCATGATGGGTTAGTGTTTTCACCCAGGAGCAGCCATCTGTCTTGAGAGGGGACTGCCCCAGTGAGTCTGTTCCTTGTGCTTTCTCTCGTGTACCTGCTGCTTGCTGCTCCTCTGCTGAGGCTGTGGGAGACTGTCTTCTGAGAATTACAGCCTTTGCTCTCTTACCTGGAGCAGCTGTGATCACCACAGAATCCTCAGGGTCAGGCCGTGGCTGTTCCCTCCAAGGAGACCCTTGCCCGAGTGAGAATCCAGCCTTCTCTGCAGGTGACACTTGCAGTAGAGGGCAATTCTGCCCACTGCACCTGGTCTCTGCAGAGACCCCATCTATGCAGCTAAGGGAACCGGTTCATCCATGTGAGGATGGGGTCACCTGTGTTTCCACAGGAACCCCTTGCATGTGCTGTGATGTATAAATTCAGGCGTTCGCAGGTTCGACTTAAGTGCTTTTTCTCCTCTGACTATCTGAGGCAAACAGCCATGTTCTCATGTCCATCTAGGAAAGTTTAACATGGCAGCAGCGATGTGTATGGCGGTGTAGCATGGAGACCCTCAACAGGTGTCAGCTCCGTGATCGTAGATTTCATAGCTTCAGACTCATGCACACAATATTGCGGACTGTACTCTTAAGCCATGACAACAGAAATAGACTAAGAAGGGAACATGTTTCTAATTCTTTGTTGGGAACTTTGCTAGTTCAGCCATTGGCTTCCTAACAAGCTTTTCTACTGAAATCTACTCTCTCCCTGACAGAATTGTCATTATGAGCTACTGCATGGCTTTACTGTTGGTCTCTGCTAAACTACCAACATGCTCCAAAGAAGCAGGCACCTTGGATGCTGCCAGGCCAGCATAGAGCCAGAAGAAAGCTGACTGCTGGTCCATCAATCATTTTTCTAGACCATGCTGTGAGGCTGTTTAGCATTATCACTTATTTACTGTGTAAAGCCGATGTTTTATAACAGCAACTGAAGGCCACTGTGACCACAATGCAGAGGAAGAGGCCCTTGGGGTCTGGGGAGGCTCTGTGGTCAGATATATATTCAAGCCGCTGTTGTCTGAATACATCTCGCTACTCGTCCCAAGTGACCCCATTGCCCACAACACTGAAGTGATCAAGCTTGCCACAGAGTGACTAAGTGGGGATGCACAGGCCACTTTGTGATTAAGCCCTTCCCATGCAGCCCGTGTGCTCAAACACCTAAGAGAGATTTCCCCAAGTCCCAGACTCAATCCCCGAAGCTTAGCAGGCTTAGTTTTCAGACTTGGATTCTGCTTTCTAACTAAGTTTGCTAAATGCTAGAGTCTCCTATGTACAAAGCATGATTGTCTCAATACACTGAATTTTTCTCCTAAGCCAATTTGTGGTAAAGAGTAGCTAGTAACTTATAACGATGGGGGGATTAGAGAGAGAGAGAGAGAGGGAGAGAGATAGAGAGAGAGAGAGAGGGAGAGAGAGGGAAGGAGGGAGGGAAAGAGAGAGAAGGAGGGAGAGAGGGAGGGAGGAGAGAGAGGGAGGGAGAGAGAGGGAGGGAGAGAGGGAGGGAGGGAGGGAGGGAGGGAGGGAGAGAGAAGGAGGAATGGAGAGGGAAGGAGAGAGGGAGGGAGGGAGGGAGGGAGAGAGAGGGAGGGAGAGAGAGGGGGAAAGGAGGGGGAGAGAGAGAGAGGGAGGGAGGGAGGGAGGGAGGGAGGGAGGGAGAGAGGGAGAGAGAGAGAGAGAGAGAGAGAGAGAGAGAGAGAGAGAGAGAGAGAGAGTACTGAGAGCGAGGGAGTCCATGGTTCCTGCTCTACTCCTGGAGGGTCAGACAGGGTGAACATTTTGGTCATTGTCAGGTCAGTTCAGGGGCAGAGGCTGGAGAGATCTACTTTCTCATTAAAGTGTCCTCAGATATCAGATAAGGACAAATAATTTAGAGGTGTGAGCCACAAGCAGGCTGAAGATCCTCAGGTTAGTCAGTCTAGAGACAACTTCCTGTCCACCAGCCAGGATGGGGTGCGGGGAAAAGGCAGGGAAAGGGAAAAATGTCCACCTGTGGCAGGACCAAACACATTTCCCGGGTTAATGCTGGGGTTGGAACAAAAGAATTAAATGCACCAAATTTAGGGCAAACTCATCTGGCATCATCAGGCAGCCATCCTTGCTCAGTCCACGTGGACCACAGAGTGAAACAGGATTCTGGAAGATTTCTGTATGGAAAAGCAAACAAAAAGGTCACTAACAACTTTAAGGGAAATTAAACAAGCAGCAGCTGCTGCTAGGCCTGTTTCCTTGTTTCAGCTCTGTGACCGGTTGATACCGCATCAGGACCGACCTCCCCTTCTAGAGCTCATTCTAGAACATCCAGGGTCATTCTGAGTCTCAGGGCCACACCCCTATCTCTCAGGTCAGGGGAGCCACCACAGTCTAACAGGTACTTGTCCCTGCTGCCCAGTGTGAGCCTGTGACTTTCCAGCTCTCGCGTAACTCGAAATGGCCAGTGGGAAGAATCAGCTCTCCCATCCCTCCACAGGTTGACTAGGCAGTTGTGTTGGGTCTCATCGGTGCCCCTGGCTGTCTCAGGGTAGCTTTAGATATTTGCAAACACACTCTCCTCTTCACATCCACCGCTCCGATAGCCTAGGACATCAGCCCATCACTCGGTAGGGAGGGGAAGGGCTGCTGCCCTCAACCCAGGGTACAGCAGATGTGTTTGGTTAAGGAAGAGCTGCAATGCATTGTTAACTTTAGTCATCCTCTTGACTGCTAACGATGGAGAAGGAATTTGTCACTGGGTAATTAATAAGCTTTCGTCTTCCCAGTGGCAGCCTTCTGGTTCTTTTGAAACCACAAAAATGCTCCTTTGTAAGACGTAGTTGCAAGCATTGTCTTATTTATTTTTCTCTTACTGTGACAAGATTCCTGACACAAGAGACCTAGGGAAGGAAGGATTGCTTTCGGCAGATGTTTTGAGGACATCACAGGGGCAGGAAGGAGTCTAAGGCCATTCTGTTTCAGGATCCGGAAGCAGAGAGCTGAGCACCGGCAGTTGGTGAGATGCTTTGTTTTTCCACAGTTCATGAGAAGTTCAAAGAGACTCTCTTTCAAGTTAACGTTCTCTGGATAAGCCCAGAGGTGCAAATCCAGTCAGACTGACGACCATAGTCACCGACACCAGGGGCAAGCCTCTGAGCTCTGCTCCCCGCCCCAGCCCTCCATCCTGAGATGCAGATTTGTCTGTGTTCAGGGTTCTCAGTGCTTGCAAAGGAAAACAACAGAAAGAACACAGGAGGCAGGAGGAGGAAGAAGCTTGGTGAAACCTGAGCCTCCCGAAGTCATCAGAAGTCAGCCAGCCTTGCTGGTTTCGTACCGCGTCAGAGCAATTGCTTGTTTACGTTAAAAGCATCGCCTCTGCTGCTTGGCAGGTATTCCACTGTCCCTTTCGTTGCTTGAGAAGTTTATAAGGAGAAAAGCCAGCTCCCATGATCACAGTTAACTCTCACACCGAGGCCGGATGACTAGGAGGAGGTAGGACAGAGTCTTTGAGCACAGTCCCTTCTCCGCTAATACAGACACAGCTGTCACAGAGACGGTGTACAAGGTAGTGAGGGCTCAGTGTTGAGTGGCTGGGGAAAACCCACACACAGCATCTCAGGACGCAGGAAGGGATAGTGAGTTAGGTGCACAAGACATTCCGATCGTCACAGGGCGGTTGACGTAAGCGGTGGGGGCTGGGTGAAGGGAAGGGTACCCAGTGCTGTGGAATACTCATCGCTGTTTCTCAGACTTCTCTGCTGACAAACTGTGTGTGCATCTTTGCACGTGTGTGCATTTGCATGTGTGCCTACAGCATCTGAGCTCACACTGATGCAACCCTGTCCTTGTCAGGTGAACCAACACAGTTTTCTTCCCTTGGGTTCGGTCTTCTGCTCTTCTGGGGAGAAGCCTGGCTCCCTCCATCTGCCGTCCATATACTTGTTTTTTTCATTCCAGTGTATAATGATTCCTTAACACTGGGGCAGGGATGTTCTGAGACCCCTGCTGGGTACTCATCACAAAACTTCTGTTCTTTGGTCTTTATTTCCCTGTACTACAATGAGGGAAGATTAATATACGAAATTAACCTTGCATTTTTTTTTCTCTTTTGAGCCCTCTGCTGTTCAGTACCTACAAGCAACCACTCCATGCTGTGCCCCCATGAAGACAGAACACCCAAGTTCTCTCACGGATGAAACTTGGCATAAAAAATAAGTTTTATTATTTTATGTGTGTAGGTGCTTTGCCTAAATGGATGTCTGTGTGCCGCTTACGTGTCTGGGATCCTCAGAATCCAGATTTGGGCATAAGATCCTCTAGAACTGCAGTTACAGATGGTATGAGCTGCCTTATAGGGGACTGAACCTAGGTCCTCTGGGTGGCCAGCCCGTTCTTTTAATCGCCGAGCCTTCTCTCCAGTCCCTCATTTTATTAAAAAGCCAGCTTCAGTATAGAAAAGATCCAGCAAGATGTAGGCCTCTGACTCAGCACATGTTGCTGAGTTTCTGGCCTTCTGATTGATCCCAGTCACTAGGGGTCGGAAACCCTCCATGTGGCAAGGAACCAATCAGAAGTTAGCTGGTGGGCCCTGGATGTGCTTTATGGTAACATTGGTTACCATAACAGTGGTGTGCAGAGCATAGCAACCACCTGGGATGGCTTATAGGCCATAGTAACCAGTTGGCCAATCGCATAGGACAGGCCAGCCAAACCCGGAAGTGCATCAACCCTGAGATTGTTGTGGACCCCTAGACACTCCCCTTGCACACCCCAATAAATTCCCTGCCTCATGGTTTCTCTGGGCCCTTCTCGCTCCACCTGCCATGTTGGACAGGCAGAGGACCTGAGTTAATACAGTTAACTTGTTAGATTATTAAAGACTCTTTGCTTTTGCATCAGAAGGGTCTCTGGATTTTGGGGTTCAGAATTTGGGGACAACACCTTGTCTCCCTCCCTTTCTAAGCACACACTTTGCCACAATATTACCTACTTTACACGGCTGGTACAAAGTAGGTGACTTAAGGAGGGGTTGTTGTCCTAACAGCGAAGAACACAGTCTATCACGGTGGCAGCCATGCAGTAGGAGCCTGAAGTTTCAGTCACATTGCAAAGAGAGACGGCTGTGTACACAAAGTTGTTTGTCATTTGTCTTTAGTCCAGGACCCCAGGCAAAGGAATAGTACCACATACAGTTAAGGTAGGTCTTTCTTCTTCAGTTAACCTAACCCAGACAACCCCTTACAGGCATTCTTAGGAATGCACTTAAAGTGCTAATCCCTCATGGTCATGCCCAGAGACACATCTCCTTCATGACTGTAGACACTGCTTTATTGGCCATTTTCATTATCACAATCACTAACCCTCAGACCCCCTTTGAGGAGGGGAGTGATTTGCAAAAGAAGGAATGCCTAGGAAGTGTCCCTGGGAAGTGTCCCAGGGAAGTGTCCCTGGGAAGTGTCCCTGGGAAGTGTCCCTGGGAAGTGTCCCTGGAAAGTGTCCCTGGGAAGTACCCCTGGGAAAACCTTGCCACTGTGGCTGCTGACAGAGCCATGAGGGAGGTACATGAGGAAGCATGAACCAGAGGCACCCGCTGTTGCTGGGGAAGGAGAAGAACTTGAGATAAGAAGAAAAACACAGGCTTACTTGAACATGGCGTTGGGATGGTGTTACAGATACTGAGAAGGGGCAGATGTTACAGAGGGAACAGAAAAAGACTGAAGAGGAGAGACAGGCAGACAGAGGGGAGGGAGAGAGAGGGGGATTCAGAAAGGATCACAAAGACCTAGGGGAGGAGAGAGAGAGAGAGAGAGAGAGAGAGAGAGAGAGAGAGAGAGAGAGAGAGAGAGAGAGAGAATGGGTGAATGAATTGCAGAGTATGTGTCTTTTCCCGAAAGAGTGGTGGAATATGAAAAGAATCCAGAAGCCTGGCAGATTAAAGATTGAGGCATTTACATAGTGGGATCAGACCTGTAGTTCATCCATCTCTACGGACTTCTGAAGTTAGAATGGCCACAGTAAAGCTGGGGGTGGGGGGGAGCAAGGAGGATAGTGGAACAGAAAAAATAACACAACAAAACAACATCAACAAAACCCAACCAACAAAGCAAACAAAAACCAGAGGAAATTAAGGAGTTGGGAATCAGAGGTTGCAGTGTGTAGTTTATGGTCTCACTGTCAGAGGTATTCAAGGAAGACTCTGGTAGGTTTGTAGCTCAAAAACAATGGAAAGCAAACTATCTTTTGATTCAATGTTGCCCCGACCTTCGGGGCCTAGTTATTCGTGGGTCGAGGTGGGCTAGAACCTGAAAATAATGGGAGAGAAAGAAGGAAGGAGACCAAGCAGTGCATTTGTCAAGGTCTAACTTTATTGATGTAAAAAGGAGTTTTTAAAGCAAACCTGGGAGGAAATGGGAAGGGGTAGCAGGCAGGGAGGAAATGGGGAGGGGTAGCTTCTGCTAACTCCGGGGTCCTGGTAATTATCCCAGACAGTAAACATCAGACAGTAAACGTCTGCTTATCTTAGTTCCTGGGCCAGGCCCATCTCAGTTCCGGGCACTCAGTACCTGGAATGGGTGGAAGAGACCACCTGTTAAGCAGGTTCCTGTATACCAAGATAAGGCTTAATTAGAGTTCTAAGGTGTAAGCAATTCTGCAAGAGAATGTAACTCAAGGTCGGCTCCCAACACAATGTGGCTTTAAAAGATTTACATCTACCTGACAGACATGTATAATTCACCTGCCTCAGGTAGGTTCTGTCTCAGGAGATCAGGTTGAGCCCAGGAGTTCTGTGTTTGAAACAATGTCCACAGCTGCAGCTGTTTAGTTAAGTCTCAACTCTGGAGGGTTTGGAAGCTCTGACTCCACTGGCTTCCACCAGAGGCTTCAATGTGCCCCACTCTGCAAGTAAAACACATTTGGGGGACCACTGAGAGGTATGGTCTAGTGGAAGGAAGTCAGGCCATTGGGATAATCCTTCAAAGGAGGTGTTAGAATCTCAGTCTTTCCTGTCTTTGCTGCTGGGACAGTTTTCTTAGCTGTGTCCACTGGCCATGGTACCCTGAGCCACCACAGGCCCAGTACAGCAGGGCCACACAGACAGGTCTGAACTTCTGAATTTGTCGAGTCAAAAATCGATCTTCTCTGTTGGAATCTGAGTGTCTTTGGTGTTTTGTCACAGTGATGGAAAGGTGACACATAATTTATCCAAATACATTATCCCATTCTCCTCAAGCGTATATGCTAGGCCTACAAACATTTTCTCTTCTATTCTTATGGTATGTAAGTGTAGATAAGCCTCAGATCTGTCTTTTTCTCTGTGACTTTGCCATTGGTCCCTGTGATGGGGCTCAGACATGACATAGAGCAGCATGTGGGCCCAACAGATTATACTGTATTTCTCTGTCTGTGTCTCCACTGTGTTGCTGAGATGATTGTATACTCCGAGTAGAAGGCATCAGAGGGTTTTATTACTGTTGACTTAATAATGAGAATCTCTTCCTGTTTGTGAGAACACATACGCACATACACTCATGAGGACTTTGTGGTTTCCTTTTCCATGGAAGAGGAAGAAAGTCGGTTGTGTAGAGCAATGGAAGGGCTCAGTTTAGATCCCCATCTCCAAAGGGACGCTTCCATGGTGCAATGCTATTGTGGGAAAGGAGCAGAGGAATCAGATGTTCGTGGATTTCTGTTAGAATGACAAGAATTTAACACACATGCCAAGACTCAAGACTGCAAATATTGCCTCATTCATTCATTCCCTGGGGGATTTGGAATCACTTGTTATCCTCCGTTACTCCCATTAGTTCCTACAGAGTAAAATTCTGTCTTAGCTCCATCCCTAAGTTTTCACAAATGTTTGAAATACTTTGCCCTGATTCCAAAGCCTTCATCATTAAGAGGCAAGGTCTCTCTCTCTCTCTCTCTCTCTCTCTCTCTCTCTCTCTCTCTCTCTCTCTCTCTCTCTCTCTCACACACACACACACACACACACACACACACTTGGAAAATTAGAATTAGATTCTTATTGGCATTTCAAACCATCCGGCAGCCTCATGAAGGCACACCTGTGAGGATAGAGTTGGATAAGGGAAGCAGTTGGCAGTAGAGGGAAAAGGCAGAACTAAAAGGTAGGCATGAGGTAGCCAACAAAGCTCTCTTTGGAGGATGCTACCAACCGAGTGTTTTCTGAGAGACGAAGCAGGGAAAGATGTCTTTGACTGACAGCACTTTATGTTGCCCGCTGTTGCTGCTGGATAGAGCCAAGGGAACAGCACAGCACAGGTTAAGAGGGACTCACCTGTCTTCTCCCTGCTGTTGCTGCTGGATACAGCCAAGGAAACAGCACAGCCCGGGTTAAGATGGACTCACCTGTCTTCTCCTGGTGCTCTCACTTGGCTAATACTGAAAGAAAAACAGAGAGCCAGTTCTGCCATGTGCGGCATCAACCACGGCATCAGGAGGTCTTCTGAGACCCACCTGGTAAGGATCCCTGCCTGGACCTCTTTAAATATCCCGATGAGCCCCTGGAGTCAGGTAGGACTGGCTTTGATTATGCTAACACAGTCTAATCTTCCTCATCTCATATTTGTGCTGTTTTCCCTTGGCAGTTCCTTCTCATCCTTTGGCCTTTCCTTTGCCTCCAGACCTCAAGGCATCCCACTCCCAGTACAGGTCAGCATAAGGAGACGATGAGCTGGGGAGGAGCGGTTGGAGATGGTGGGGTGTGGAAGGGTGGGGTTGGGGATGGCGAGGTCAGGTGCTCGGATGATGAAGTTCAAAAACTTGCTTCGATTGTAAGAATATGGATGTTTGAACCATAGGAGCCCCGAAGGGCTGCAGAATGATCTTTACCCTAATAAAAGTCAATTGATTTTTAAATTTCCAACTCCCCAATGAAAGATAAAGATTTCCAAGGTTGCGCGATGCTGGAAGGGATAATGAGAGTTGGTGATGCTCACCGATGCTCTATGTCCTGCCCCCCCCCCATTCTGCATGAATCTTCATGGGGCCTCTTGAGAGCAAAGATGACCCAAGCTACCCTCCCTGCTCATATTATGTCATTGTCTGGAACGAATGGGAAACCGCAAAGTATAATTTTTAATAAGTTGAAAACATAGTGAGCATGTGATCAAGGGATTATCTGTTCTGTTGGGTAAAACATGTTGCGAGTTCACTGGCTAAACATAATGAGTTAATTGTTAGTAAGGCACCACGGTTTCCATCTCTGGACTATAGAGCGTTTATTAGTGTAGTTGGGGCTTTGTTACACGATACCCTGATGTCTGAATGCAACATACCTGGATGATATTTGCTCTTCCTCCTAGTTCTCCCATCCTACGTCATCACCCTCCCTTTTACTTTCAACCCCCCTAAATTCTGCATGTGACAGAAATCATGGGGTCATCTTCCTCCTCGAGGTTTGCTTATGTGGCTTTGACCTTCCTTTCCATCCATTTTCTCCCAAATGACATGGCTGGACTCTTTATGGTCAAGTGACACTCCACTGTATCGTTGTCTTTAGCCATAAAGGCCCTACTCTACCCCTGAAGGGCCCGGGGCTCATAACTTGGCTGTGAAGAGTGGAGCAGTGATAAACATGTGTTTGCGGGTTCGATGATAAAATGACTTGGGTCCTTTGGGGTTTGAACCCAGAGGTGGCATGGCTGGGAAGTACTATATTGTAGTTCCATTTTATTTTTTCTGAGCAACCTCCATACTGACCTCCAGAGCTGCTCCACTGACTTACATGTCGAGCAACCGTGTGTAAGGGCCCACTTTGCCCCGCATCCTTGCCAACATTCGTTAATTGTTCTTAATGATAGTCACTATGACTGCAATGTGGTGTGATGGCAGACCAGTTTTGATTTGCATTTACCCGAGGGATAGAGATGTCAAGGTTTTCCCGTGTATTTTCGCCACGTGCGCATCACCTGAGATTCCCGTGTATTTTCGCCACGTGTGCATCATCACCTGAGATTCCCGTGTATTTTCGCCACGTGTGCATCACCTGAGAACAGCAGTTCAGTTCCTTTGCCTGTTTGTTGACGGGATTATTTCCTCGCAGCTGGTGGAGATCCCGCCCCTTCCTTAAGGCTATGATGTCTCTCTACTCTGGGAATTGCTTTCTTTTCTGTGTGGGGCTTGGTGTTTCACTTTTGGTTATTTTATGGGATAAATGTTTTGCCTGCATGTGTATGCACATCGCATGCCTGCAGTGCCTGGGGAGGCCAGAAGGGGGCGCTGGATCCCCGGGACAAGGCTTATGGATAGTTGGTGGCCAGCATGTTCTTCTGCATGAGCCTAGAGGCGAGGAGTCCCCAAAGTCAGCGGAGCTAAAGATGTTACTGCCCAGCAAGGAGAAACTGCGACCCCACCCCAAGCTGGCTGCGTCTATTGGGCATCTTGGGGGAGACTGAACTTGACAGAAGGATGGAGAGTTCTATGATGCGCTTACTGAAGGAGTCAGCGAGCTGGGCTGCTGTTCCCTGAGCTGAGGGGGAGGAGGTTGCCTTGGGGAAGATGGAGAGGGGCCTTGGCTGGCTTGAGTGGCCCCTTCCATCTGTGGGTGGTGCTGTTCGCTGGTGCAAACCCGAGAAAGGAATTTCTTCAGGAAGGGATTTGCTGTAGCAGCAAAACATTTGTCTTATGAAGGAAACTTGACTGGAAAACACGGTTTACAAGATTTTAAACAGAGACACTTAACAGGGAAACACAATGTGCTCGTGATGGCTTTTAGACATCTGAGCTCCTCGGAAAGGAACCATTCCCTCCATAAATTTACCGCAGAGTAATTTTTGAATTCGGTGGGACAGACATTTAAACGGTACAACACAGTGTGGAGGAAAACCTGGGCTGCTCAGTCCTTTAAATTATTTGGGATAAGTTCTGCATTTATAGATGCAGGAAATACTTAAGATTTTCTAAATCCTCAACATGGAGTCAATAAGGAAATGGGAGCCGTAGTCTTAGTAGTCACAGAGGTTCTTGGTTTTCCCCGAATTGAGAAACACCCAACTCAAGCTGATTTCCTGTTAGCTGGGGCCCTGTGTTTGTTAGTGACTCGGCTCGTGTTTTATGAGCCATCTGCAGACCCCACAGTGTTGTGCCGTGTCAGCCTTGAGATCTTTTCTCAAGACACAGGGGTTGTCTGAGGTCTCAAACTGTGACTGTTTTATGTCACGAGGCTCTCGGGAACAGAATGGGAAGCACCTGGTACTGTACACAGATGGACAGAGACATACATACATAGAGACATAAATACACACACATGCACACACACACACACACACACAGATAGATAAATACAGACACACAGACACACACATTCATATACACATAGACACACAACTGTATACACAAACATAGATACATAATCTCACATAGATACATAATCTCTCTGTCATCACACACACACGCACACACACACACCCACAGACACACACACAGACACACCCACAGACACACACACAGACACACACACAGACACACACACAGACACACACACAGACACACACACAGACACACACACAGACACACACGCACATTTCCTCTCCCTCTCCTCCCCTTCTTTCTGGCTCATCCTCTCCCTCTCTCCCTCTCTCCCCTCTCCCTCTCTCCCCTCTCCCTCTCTCCCCCTCTCTCTGTCTCTCCCTCTCTCTGTCTCTCCCTCTCCCTTTCCTTTGCCTCCCTCTCCTCACCCTTCCTCTCTCTCCCAGTACTGTTGTCCTGAAAACAGCTTCCACATATTTTTTTTCTGGGGTGGAGAGATGCTCACTGGTTAAGAGCACTAGCTGCTCTTGCAGAAGACCTGGGTTTGGTAGATGATTCCCACGTTGCAGCTCACAGCCATCTACAACTATACTTCCAGGGAATCTGATGCCCTCTTCTGGTCTCTACAGGCACTGCATACTATGGTGCACAGACATTCATGGAGGTAAACACTCACACATAAAAATAAACCAATGATTAAAAACTAATTTTCTACCTCCATCTTTATGGCCAGCTACCATGAAGCAATTTTATGATGTTTGGGAAGAAAAAATTTAAAAGGATTGATAATACAGATAATGAAATAAGGCTCTTAGAAGTCTAAAGCAGTTTGCTCAGATCCTAAGAGTTGATGGTAGAATTTGGACACGGATGCTTGTGATATTGGTGTGATGGGGGATGCCCTTCTGTATGCTGTGAATATATGTGTCTCTTATTGGTTGATGGATAATGCTGTTTTGGCCAGTGGACAGGCAGGATGTAGTCAGGCAGGAAGTATGGATGAAGGCCAGGAAGAGAAATGCAGAGAGTTGCCACGTAGCCGCCAAAGGAGTAATATGCCAGAGTATCACAAGTGAGCCACAACATTGTGGCATAATTTAATAGAAATGGATTAATAATTAAGAGAGAGCTAGCCAATAAGAAGCCTGAGCCATCGGCCAAACAGTTTATAGTTAATATAAGCCTCTGTGTGTTTATCGGGACTGAACGGCTGAGGGACCCGGTGGGACCGGAAATTGCGTCTACACATTAGTGCAGGAGAAACTCACGGGCAAGCATCCTGCTTCGTGGCTTTTATGTTTCTGTTCGATGGATGGCAAAGTGTTTGCACAAAGAAGCGTTCTGAGACTTTCCACCATTCTCAGCTGAGTCCAGGTAACAGGTCTACGATGTCTTTGTGGGTGTAGAAACTAGCTGTGGATTTTCTACAGCTATGAAATATACACATAGTTTAAAAGACACAACAGCAAAAGCTATTTCATGTCTTAGCTGACTATCAGTATGCCAGTTCCCTCCTAAGGGAACCGCCTTTCTCTATTTCTTTTGACACGTATGCCCTTTTCTCTCTACAATGTTCTACTCTATAAAGTAGGAGCATGTGCAAACCCTCATTCCTCTGAAGCAGCTGTTAGTTTTCTGTGCTATTTTAGGGCTCTGAGTTCACTCAAATAGAGATAACTGACTTTTATCTCTATTCTGTTTTGCAGCTTAAGGTTTCCTTGGTTTGAGCAGATACTGTGGGGTCACTCAGCTTCTGATTACGTGAGCCAATGTAGTGTTGATTCCCTCCACAGAGACACCTGGATACAGTGTTGTTAGGCAAGCCCACATCTATTCTATTGTGACCTGAGTCATTTACAGACACTCAGTCATGTAAGAACCACATGTTTGAGATATGTGTTGCCATTCTTGTTTTTCAGTGTTGAGTGATGGGATACAAGGAGCTCAATTCCAAAGTTACAGAACTTGGAACCGCAAAGAAAGCCTGTTCTCTGCCCGAACACCAACCAGCCCTCAGCGTTCTTTGCTGCCTATACAAGATGTTCCGTGCCAATAGAATGGTTTCCTGCCCTTAACATGACTCGACTATGGCTTTACCTGCTCCCCAGTTCGTGCCCTGGAGACCTGACCCTTACTGTATCGTTTTAATAGGGGCTGAGACCTTTGGTGTGTGATCAGACCTAGGGACTCTGTCTCAGTGAATTGTCCAAGGTACATTGAGAGCTGTTTGCTACAAAGAAGGTTACCCTCCTCTGTCCCCCTCCCTTTTTTTCTACTTGTGAAGAATCACTGTGGTCCTTACTACAAGCCAAATGTCTGACACTAACACTAACACTAACACTAACACTAACACTAACACTAACACTAACACTAACACTAACACTAACACTAACACTTTCTTGCCTTCCAGATCATGAGCCTGGTCTGCTTTTTTCTCCATTTGCTTTTAAGAGAAGGTCCCACTTTGCAGCCTACACTGCCCTGGAACTCACCATGTAGCCCAGGATGGCCTTAAGTATAACTAACTGCCCCAGTCTTCCAGGTATTGGGCTATGGACTTAACTACTATGACTGGCCAGGCTCTTTTCTTTGTAACCTCCAGTCTCAAGTGTTTCATCATAGCAACACACAATACACTAAGGTGAAACTCTTTAGATGCCCTTAGATATGACGGCACCCGCTCCTTCCTTTTTAGAAGCACATTTTTGCCAAGGGAATTCTGAGGGCCAGTAGAACTCTAAGTATCACCCCATGTGGGGTTTGGGTGATAGGAAGCCTGCCGTCTTTTGGTGGACGATTTGAGTCCCAAGCCATCATGCGCTGCCCACTACAGACTCCAAACAACAGGGTCTTCTCCACTCTACGTCTATATGGAGTACACACCCAGTGGAAACTGTGGTTTGACTTTTGAGCTCAGATCTGTTCCAGACCTGGTGGTAGGTCCTACAGTATGCTGCCATGTGTTGGGTGTTGATAGTGAGGGCTGGTTTCCAGTCACTACACAATCCCTAGAGGAACAAAGACACCCAGAATGCTGGAACTCAGGAGGTTACGTATGGTGGATATGTTTGGATTGCAGATATTTAAAAACAGATTTCATTAACTCTTGAGAATTACATATTATATATTTTGAACATTTCGTCCTCATCCCTCTTCCAACTCTTCCTCAATCCATCTTACCTTCTTGTTCTCCAAACTTTGTGTCCTCTTGTCTTCCACATAACCCTTCATTCCAATTTGTACTGCCCAAGGCTCCTGGGTGCCGTCTATCTGCCGGGGTAGGGTCAACCTTTGGAGAACACGGACTCTCCTGTCCTGAAAGCTGCCAACTGTCCTTGGCTTCCCAGTTGTGGGTGGGAGCCCGTGCATCCCTTCCTGTTCCACGTTAGAATGCCGACTGCCTCGATTGTGTGCAGGCAATCACTACACACAAGTGCTGTGTCCTCATGAGTGTGGTGGACCTGTGCACGGGGACATTTTCAACTTGTGATGGGTTTATCATTCTGCGGCCCTCCTGGATGAAGAGAAACACCTAAATTAGGCATGTGCATGGCTGTCAGGCCATCCAGAGGCCATTCGGTGTTCTCTGAGGGCTAATTCACTAAAACAAATGAGGATCAGACTTCATCCCTCGCTCATGAAGCTCTGTAAGGCAGCTGATCACTTCTTGCCCCCAGCAATGGAGGCTCACTCCTGTTGTCATTCATCCCTCCCCCCCCCCATTGTCTTCTGAGCATAACGTTATTAAAACGCTCAGGACAATCTCCTTCTCATCAAAGTGGTTTGATGCCCGTATAATGGTGTGTCGTGGGAGTGTCCCATGGCCAAGCTGGAGGGACAGGTGGACACAAAACCCATGCAGAATAGAATCCAGGAGCCCTGAGCAGGGAAAGGCTGGTCCAGGCAGGAAGAACAAGGGAAGGAGGCAAGACTGTGAGTGGGAGGGAGGACCACAGCTCCTGGTTTTCCAGTGACATCCGGCAGAGTTGTGTAGCATGAGCACAGGCTAACAAGCAGAAGCTGCCACCTGACGTCAGGAGGAGGCAGGGGGAAAGTGATGGATTAGCCTGAGCTGAATTAGGGAAGAGTTCTCGGGTTGTTCAAGGCCCTCATGCATGCAGAGTCACAAGAATGCTGGGGTGTGGCTGAGAACACGTTTGCAGTCCTGTCTGTGAAGACTCATTGCTAGCACAGACCACTAACCTGAATACTCTGGGGAACAAACCTCCCCTGGTGGAAAGACTTCTATGTTCTGTATGGAAACTTAGTGTTGCCCCCATTTATATTTTTGAATCAATGATTTCCCTGTTGTGGAGCTGAGCTGTCACCAGCAGTCACAGCTTTCTTTACTCTCTTCTGGGGTCCTCCACATGTCCAAGTGACCCCATGGTCTCTGGGACAGTAGGTGTAGAAGCCATGCTGCCCTGAGGGTCTGAGAACACTTTTCCCCAAATCCTCACCTTGGAAATCTTGGTCCCCCGAGTTAATGATATTCAAAGATGATGAGGCCTTTGAGAGTGCTCCAGAAGGGTCATCACGACCTCATAAAGGATTCAAACTGATCTTTAACATTTTGGATTAGGTCTCTCAGAAGATGACTTCTTCCCAGAGGAGAACAGGCTGCTATGAGAGGGAGGCCAGCCCCTCCCTCAGGTCTTTCTTTCTCTGCCTCTGTCTGTCTGTCTGTCTCTATCTGTCTCTCCCTCTCTCTCTTACACATACATACATACATACATACACACACACACCACACTGTTATTTACCATGGATGTTCTATTCTCTCTCTCTCTCCCTCTCCTTCTCTCTCTCCCTTCCTCACTCTCCCTCTCTTTCTCCCTCCCCCTTCCCCTCTCCCCCTCCCCCTCTCCCTCTCCCTCCCTCTCTTTATCTCCCTCACTCTCCCCCTCCCTCCCTCCCTCCCTCTCTCTCTCTCTCTCTCTCTCTCTCTCTCTCTCTCTCTCTCTCTCTCTCTCTCTCTCTTTCTCTCTCACCAGATCTGAGCAGGTGGCTGGCAGGAAGCTGTTTCTCCTCTCAATAGTACTTGATTCAGTTTTGTTTGATGTCTCAACTCACTTAAGAGCTCCCGTGTCCTCTCAAGAGAGAGAAGAAATATCCATCAAAAGGGGCATAAACACCCGGGATTCAGGACAATTCTGGCAGAGCCTCGAGTCTGGCCAGAGAATTCAGGAAGGTGTGCGTGGTTTAGGGATCTGCTCCGTGATTTCAGCTTGGCTAGCAGGAGCTGCTAACCTTCTCATCTCTGAGGGTTTGAACTTTGAGGACCAACCACTGTGGTGCCAGACCCCGAGGCCCTGGGGAACCCTGCAGAATCGGAACCAGGCCGTTGATGTCCCCCACCTGTGTGCTGTTTTGCAGCGTGACCGAATTTGCCTTCAAAAGGCTGGATCTTTGTTCCTCTCCCCTCAAATCCTGGCTGCCTCCCCATGTGACTCTCCTAAAACCAAGAGGTGGTGGCAGATGTGACACTACTTGGCGTCCACAACAAAGGGGGGGGAGGCCACGCAGCTGGTCTGTTGCTCTCCTGGGATACTCAATGGCAGGGAGCCACGTGGAGGAAATCCCGTCACCAGACTGTCAAGAGGGAGAAGACACACACTGCTTCTGTGTCCTTGGTCCAGCTGAGATCCCAGCAACACCCAGGCTCATCTGCAGGCCACATGCTAGCTGTTCATCCTGGCCGTTCACCCCGTGGGGTCTCCAGATGTCCAAAGTCCGAGTCAACGTCCAACTCCAGCCCTCTGGGAAGCGGAGGGAGAATAAACTTAGCCATTCCCAAATACTTGAATCACAAAGTCACGAACTAAATCAAGGGGCCACTTAAAGCTTTGGAAATCATTTGTTACACACATGCCCCAGAGTAACCTTCCTGGGGAGGATGCTGAGTGAGTTAAATGTCACTGTGCCTCTGTGGTCACCAGATGGGGCTCAAGCTGGGATGCAGAATGCTGGCTGAGAATGGGCTGGCTGTGCAGCCTGCTCATGGTGCCCGTCAGGAGGCAGGGTAACCTCTGTACCATTGTCTGCCCCTGCGGACCCCGCCAGGGCCAGGCTGGCTGCACGCAGCCCAGCAAATGTTAGTTTCCTAGACTGGTGTTGGGAAAGGGGAAGAACATGGAGAGGGAGATTTGGGCTAAATTCGAGATTTGGGAATGAGGCAAAGAAGCTGAGTACCAGCAAATGCTGTAGTTTAAAAATAGGTATTGCCTGTATCAGCACAAGGAAAGCCTTTTATCTCTGTTCTCTCAACCAGAGGGGGCTCCAATATTCTAAGACAAAATTTTTAAAGTTAATTTCACATATAAAGCTGATCTTGTTTTGTGTTGTTTTGGCCTGCGTGTGTGTGTGTGTGTACCATGTTCATGATGCCAGAAGAAGGCATCATGTATGTGTGTGTACCATGTTCATGATGCCAGAAGAAGGCATCATGTATGTGTGTGTACCATGTTCATGATGCCAGAAGAAGGCATCAGAGTCCCTGGAACTGGAGTTACAGATGGTTGAGAGCCACTGTGTGGGTGTCAGGAATTGAAACTAGGTCTTCTGGAAGAGCCCCCAGTGCTCTTAACTGCTGAGCCATCTCTCCAGCCCTAGAAACTCCAGTTTTTGTGTGAGAGGGAAATCATGAGTTTAGTTCTGGGATGAATCTATCAACTGAGTGAGGCAGAGGCAATGTCAGATTTCTGGTTCTATGTCCCTGTCCCCGTGGGGCACCCCCCTTTAGCAGGAAGATCATCTATACACCCCTGTCCCCTGTCCCCAGTTTCACTACAAACTGGTCTAGCTCTCTGTATTTATTAAGAATCTTAACTAAAAATAATACCCCAGGCAGCTAAAGTGTTCCATTTGTATGAAACCTAAATAAAATATCCCATTTCCCCTCCACAAGGTCTTCTGCTTACCTAATGACTCAGTCCTTTCGAAGAATGCCGGGAGAAAGTTGCAGACATTTACACGAATGCTGTGACCAGACTCACTGTCCAGAGAACGCAGGCCATTCTGCACACATGTTTTACAACCCTGACTTCTGACCCCCAGCTCCTGGGGAACAGTCTGGGTTCCTATTATTGTCTTAACATTTTCTGCTTGACAGCAAGGGAAGCTTCCGGTGGCCAAGGACTGCTCCTGGTGGGCAGAGGCGTCCTGGTCCTCCGGTTCCCACACTCTTTCTGCTGCCTCTTCTGTGACACTCCGTGAGCTGCGAACAGGGCCTGTACTGCTGACCCAGCTCTTTGCTGTGGGCACCCCGAGGTCAGCTGTACTCTGCAGTTTGAGCAGTTGTGGGTGTCTGTGAGAGTGTGTGTCTGCAGAACGCACCTTCTTTCATGAGAAGTGACAGCTACACGTAGTCTGCATGGACAGGGGCACGCATCTAGAACAGAACGCAGCTATGGATTGCACAGGCTTAGGAAAGTGTTTCCCGTCCAGAACCTCAAGAACCAGTCATAGGTAGTTGGCTACTTGATACAAGCCTAGAGTCACCCAGGGAGAGGGAACCTCAACTGAAGGATTACCTGGATCAGACTAGCCAGTGAGCATGTCGTTGAGGGCGTGGGAGGGCTCAGCTTACTGTCGGTGGTAGCACCCGGGGCAGGAGGCTGGCTGTGTAAGGTTAGCGGAGCCAGCCAGTAAGCAGCATTGCTCCTTTGTCTGCTTCAGGTATGTGCTTGCGTTCCTTCCCATGACCTCCCTCAGCGGTGGGCTGTGACCCTGGAGCCCGAGAAGGAACAAACCCTTTCCTTTGGTCGTAGCAACAGAACGCAAGCTGGAACACCTCGTTAACCAGATTCTCCGGTTTCAGAACACCCAGCTCAGAGCTCTTAGGCACATGCTGAAGACAAACATTTTCCAGCGGCTCACTGATATGCTTCATAAAACAGACGGAATGTTTTATAAGGAGCGTGTTTGTGAAATGAACATGTTCTTTTGTTTTGAAGAAAACTGAGGACAGGGCCTGTGATCCCACAGGATGCCGAGTCCCTGTCTGCCAATCAGAGCCCTCAGAGCCAAAGCTTCTGCTGTTGGACCAAGGAAGCTACCACGCAGGTCCTGTAGCCAGCCCTGTGCTCACATGGGATGTTCAGAAGCCATGTGTGGCAATTTCAGGCACATTCTTAAATAAGGGATGGGACCTCCATTCCCTGCCTTATGGTAGGGATCATCTCCAGAGGAAGGGCCTGGGCACAGGGGTGATGGTGCATGCTGAAGTCAGGGTCCGCCTTCTGCTTTTCCCAGCACCCTGTTTCTTCGCGAGAGTCTCGTGATGGCCAGTGGCCACGCCTGACATTGCAGTCATGGAAACCGGAGCTAGGAGCTTTGCTTTCCTACACCCCACCCCCTGAGACTGTGGGCAGCTTACCTTCCTGTCTCCCTCCTCTACCAGCTGTGGTTGGTAACATGCATTTGGCGGGAGTGTTAGGATGGTTAACTCTGGTGATGTTTGGGAGACCTTCCTGGCACTTCCCCCAGTAGACGTGGCTTTGGGAAGTCTGGTATAAGCACTGACAGCTGTGACCTCACAGTCTCCAGACTTCGAGCTGTGAAATGCAAGGTTGGCGGTAGTATTCAGTGAGGAGTCTGGGTAGAGGAGATATGGGAGACCAGAGTCAAAGGCTGATCTTGTAGGAAATAGATTTTCTCAGTTTGTGGGGAAAGTAGCCGTCCTCCTCCAGATATGTACAAAAGGCATCAGACTGCAGACACCTTTCATCCATTGTCTGTCTGTCTGGCTTTTCCTCAGAGGGTGGCTCTGGGCCAGAAAGAGCCAAGAGTCCTCTGCTTTCGAAGACAACTGGCTGTGTAGACCTAGTCCCTATCTCAGTTCACACCCAGACTTCCTACCTGGGGCCATGTGACAGATGTGGATATTAACGGACGGAGCATTTAACTATCAAAGCATTTGGCCCACCCCACTCAGACTCCATGGAACCACAGCCATGGCTCCTCAGAGGGAAATTCTGTGTCTTCTTCCTTCCAAGGCAGTTGAGTGGGACACGGTGGTGCCAAGCTTTCCTCTGAATTTCAAGTGTAAACTCACGTATCCTCCTTCCATGGTGATTACGGATCATCAGGGACACTCACATGGCCTTGGAGACAGGCAGGTTTAGCTTTCTGAGGGTCCGGTAGCTCCTCTGAGTCTATGTGGGGCTCTGGGAGGAAGGGGACGCAGGGCCTTTCCATTTCGGATTTGTTTTGTCTCTGGTACATTTCCATCCCCACAGGGTTTCAGGCAAGGTGTCTGCTCCAGGAGGCTCCAGACATGAGGCTCCTTAGACTTAGAAGAGGTCTCCAAACGCAGGCTGACTCCAGGGTGAGAAGATGTGGGGTATGAAGAGGGAGGCTGGAGTCTGCACGACCTTCTGGGGTGTCCTGGCACTTTCCCCCAAGCTTTCTGGAAAATACTTTATCATGTTCCACAACATCACCATTGGTTATTGATTTCTGCTTTTTCTCGGGTGAGGAGGAGCTGCCAGCCCTGCCCGTTAATCTGTGGGTAGCCTTTGTTGATGTACAAAGAGCCCCAGGTGTCTCTTTGCTCTTAAACCTTTCCTTCTGACTCTGTAAGCCTGGTGGACTCCTTCGAGGACTGCGTTCCGGGTGTGTGTTGGTGAGAAGCCCGAACTGCGGTGTGGTGAAAGGGGCAGAAGCCAAACTCACCAGGACAAAGCTGGAGGGACTGTCTCTGTGACCAGGACGTGCATGCATGGCTCCTCTGATTAAATGAAACTCTGCTATTTCAACATTGGTCCAGCCCTATCGATCGATCACTGAGATGTGTTTTAAAAAGCATCTGGAATCAGGCAATTAGTTCTTGCTTAATGTAGAATGTCAAAAAGAGCCACCGAGTCTCTTAATTGATCAGCTGATTCTTCATTTCCCCTGCATGGTTAGCTGTGCACTGAGCCCAGTGGGAGCCATAAAACAGAAGGAAAAGTAGAGAAATTGGACGCCAAGATCCTCTAGCGCACTGCCTAGTAGCACGTTGCCTATGCATTTATTTCCTAATAATGACTCATTTTTTTTTAAGGTCACCACTCAGAGAGAAAGCCTGCAGCAGGGGCTGCCAATGGTAGAGAGGTCATGTGTTTACTGTAAGTAGATGGCGTTTTTGCGTATCAGGAGTCAGAGCTCCTAGATCGTCAGGAAGTGCAGTGAGAGTGCTGGGTCATAAAGAGGAATGCAGCCACCATCCATTAGGACCAGGAATTTCACCAACTCCTATGGGCATCACGAGAAAAGTGCTCCAGCAGGAGAGCGTGAGCGGATGTAACGCAGTGTTTGGAGAAAGGCCACTGCAGACTTCAGACGCCCATGTCTGCCAGTCAAGACCGCAGGCCCAAACATGCGCCTAGCACCTCTGATCTGACTTAGGTGAGGTAAACAATTAGAGTATGAGCTAGGGTGAGGGCAGTGGCATGCTTGGACGCGCCCAGCTATGAACCTCGAGTGCGGTACTTCACCTCTGCATCTGGTTTTCTTCCCGGTGTCGTATAAAATGCTAATATAAAGCAAGATTGGTCAGGGTCAGACTCAGATGATCCTGGCTGCCAGTGTGGCCTCTCCATCTCACATATCTGGCCTGTTCTCTAGAAGCCAAAGGATTTTCTCCAGGCAGTGAGAGGCTTGCTTGCCCTGCCAGCATGACCTGGCTGCTGGATGGTATTGGGGTTTCTCTACCATTCCGTCCCGCAATGCTGAAAACAGTTGCTTGGGTTCTTCAGTGGGGCCCCAGTAGGATGCGGCCCCTCCCATGGCCGCGACAGGAGTACGCTGGCTGGCTTCTCACTTCCCGACACTTACTCCCCCTCCCACCCATTTGCTCAAGCTCACTTCCTCCGGTCACTTCCCGTTGCAAGTACTCGCTACACAGAGGAATCACTAAACATCAGTTTCTCTCTGCTCTAACCCCGCTCAGTTCCCATCTACTCGGGTTTTGTTGAATGCTGGGCACCCCAGCATTGAACGACGGTGGAATTAAACACCAGTGTAAGAGACTCATGCCAGGTAGGATACCCCTGAGTACTGTCAAGAGCAGACTGCAGCGTGTAAGTGTGGAGAGGAGGGAGACACAGGGCTTAAATCTTAAGGTCCTAGAGGGTTGTGGAATATTAGTTTAAGATGTGTCACGTTCATTTATGCCGTGGAATATCTGTAATGATGAAAAGATGTGTCACGTTCATTTATGCCGTGGAATATCTGTGTAATGATGAAAAGATGTGTTGCGTTCTTTTAAGCTGCGTGTGTTTATCTCTGTGGGGCAGTGCTACATTGCCTGTCTCAAACACCCGGTTGGTCATCGGGTTTGGCAGCAAGCTCTCTTCCCCACTCGGTCATCTTGTCATCCCACTCACCCTTAGCGGCTTGCTCTTATTTTCTGGCCCCTGGACATATCTTTTTTTGACACTATCCATCTCCTTCTCCCATCCAAATGTCATCAGTGTGCTTTCTCTGAAGATGCCTGGAATCATCCATGTGACCTGGGATCATCAATGTGATCTGGAATCATCAGTGTGACCTGGAATCAACAGTGTGACCTGGAATCAACAGTGTGACCTGGAATCATCAGTGTGACCTGGAATCATCCATGTGACCTGGGATCATCAATGTGATCTGGAATCATCAGTGTGACCTGGGATCATCAGTGTGATCTGGAATCATCAGTGTGGTCTGGAATCATCAGTGTGGTCTAGAATCATCAGTGTGACCTGGAATCATCCATGTGACCTGGGATCATCAATGTGATCTGGAATCATCAGTATGACCTGGGATCATCAGTGTGTTCTGGAATCATCAGTGTGGTCTGGAATCATCAATGTGATCTGGAATCATCAGTGTGGTCTGGAATCATCAATGTGATCTGGAATTGTCAGTGTGACCTGGAATCATCAGTGTGATCTGGAATCATCAGTATGGTCTGGAATCATCAGTGTGGTCTGGAATTGTCAGTGTGACCTGGAATCATCAGTGTGACCTGGAATCATCAGTGTGACCTGGAATCATCAGTGTAATCTGGGATCACCAGTGTGATCTGAAATCACCAGTGTGACCTTGGATCATCAGTGTGATCTGGGATCATCAGTGTGACCAGAATGCATCCTAGTTTTATTTTTTTTCAGATGCTACAACAATGCTTATTCTTAATTTTAATTTTGGTTTCCTTGTTGGTGATATAATCCCAGATGTAGTGTTAAACAGACCTGTTGACATGACACTTTAGTCATTAACAATAATGCTAGTTCTGAGTTTTCCTATATTTCAGCTTTTAGTTTGAAGACACTCATTTATTCTTAGTATATTAAAGGACGTTTTTCTTTTTCTTTTAAAGAAGTCTGTGCTAGGCTTTGCCAAATGAAATTCCTGTTTCTGTTGAGATAACCATATAGTTTTGCTCTTCTGGGTTGTCTATATGATAATTCCATTGATCACTTTGTCCTTGGTTGGTAGGGCTTTTTTGAGAGGCTCTGGAAACTTTGGGGGAGAGACAGAAACCCTGGACAATAGAAGTCCCCCAAGAACCCTGAGAAACGACCTCGGGAAGCTACTTCCTCCCCAGTAGGCCCACAGCATAGATAACATCCTCGGGGTACTGGGGCTCTCATGAGGGCTGCTTTGGAACTGGGAACGTGGGACATGGAAGAGAGGCCTCGCCATCCGGTAGTAAGTCCTCAAACCTTTGCCTCACCCCTGCACCTGTGCTGTCCAAGCTCACTTTCCAGCTGGCAGCTGGCTGGCTGGGGCCAATAAGGTTCACCTGCAAAGCATGCGTTGAGTCTGTCTCTGTATGAAATCTCTCCACGGACGGTGCTGGGCTGGTTCTCTTTTTCCCTTTTATTGATAGACCTGTTTTCCCAGCTTATCTATGACCAATTCAACAAATGAAAAATTCATTAAAAGTAAGAAAGCAAGATCTTTCACCCATCTGAAGCTTGAGGCTGCCAGGGGATAGATGGAATGTCGTCTTAGGATGGCGAAGGTCACTTCCTGTGTGTGCATTTCCTGTGTGAGTGTGTGTATAACCATGTGCATGTGTGAGTGTGTATATAGCTATGTGCATGCAGGTGTACATGAGTGTGTGTGTGTGCATGTGTGAGTGTGGTGTGTGTATAACCATGTGCAGGCAAGAGTGCATGTGTGTATACATGTGTGTGTGTGTGTATAACCATATGCATGTGAGTGTGTGTGTGTGTGTGTGTGTGTGTGTGTGTGAACATGGGTTAGTGTGTGTATCTTAGCTATTCTGCTATTGCTGAGATAAGACACCATGACCAAGGCAACCTACATAAAAATTTTATCTGGAGCTCACAGACAGGCCCGGTGCTGGAGTAGTATCTGAGGACTCACATGTTGAGACACACCATCAACCTTGTGGTTGAGACATGACAGCAGTGGGCACCTGTGGGAGAAGGAAGCGTCACACAGTGGGCAGCAAGCTGGGGCAGCTGGGCAAATGGTGCTGCATGAGAATGAAAGCAATCCCTTCAGAGGTCACATCTCTGGTGACCCAGTAGACCACACCCCTTTCAGCATTGCCTAGAACCAAGACTACCCACACACTGGCCCTGTGGGACAAACCACATCCACCAAAAACCCATAGCGCCTTCTCAAGCCCCAGGGTCTTAACTTCAGCTCCCCCCCCCCCCCGCAAGCTTCCCCACGTTACCTGCAACCCTGCCATGTGGCTAAGGTAAGCCAGGGGTAATGCACAGCATCACACGCCTTTAGGTGTAAATGAGTTATAAAGGTGAATATACATTTATATCCACCTCCAAGTGTAAATGACATTATAAGTGTGGTATTTTAAGACTATGCTTGAAGGAGCCTTACCTAGCACTTCAGAATTCATCTTTCAAGAGAATGGTATTTGACTTATTATGTTTTTTCAGATTTGTATCATCCAAATCACACACATATCAGGGGAGGGAGGTAAGGAGGAAGGGAAGAGAGATGGGAGGGATATGGAAAGAGAACAAAGCATTCTTATAGATGGAGAACAGATCCTACTCAAAATTTCCTGTGAAAATCTCACAGTCCTGGATGAATGGCCAGCATCCAATAATTGTCACCTCTAATTATATGTTACCTAACAATTGTATCATAATTGTTTTTAATTATACCATAATAGAAGGTTTCAGTCTATCAAGAATAAGATTGTTTAAAATGCCGCTTTAGTGTTACAAATGTTAGAACATGTCTGACATTAGGCTATATTTGCCTAACATATAACATAAAAATCCTTGCCTAACAAGTTTCCTGGGTGCCCAGGGTTGCTGTCTCTTTTCTAGGGGACATGAGTGGTCCTGGGTTTCCTTATCCCCGTCTACCCTTTGTCAGAGGAACAGCAGCTGAGCTGTCCTCAGTTACCCTGCTCACATGGGTCATATGGTCCTGCTGAGCCCTGTCCTGGATTGTGTTTTCACCTCATTAAATTTAACATACAAACAAATTGCCTTTTAAAACAAGACACAGAGAGGAGTGAGGAGAAAAAAATCTGGTTCCTTAAATTCCCAATGACTAAGGTCAACAAGAAATTTCCCCAAACAGCACAACCCTGTTCTGGCTGTTGCATTTTACCCAGAACTCTACAGTCTGAAGTTTTTCAGCTGACCTTATGGTATGTCTGTGACAGCAAACATTGGGATGCTGGCTCTCGAACACCCTTCTCTCCGCTCCGCCCTTCCTGTGAAGAATGCAATTCAGGTAACGGTTTTCCCCAAACTTCTGCTGGGAGAGGAGAGAAGGGCAGAGCCTGTGGGTTGGAAGTTAGCCTACCACTCCCACCTCCCTCCAGGGGTTTTCCACATGCTCCAGCCTCTCAGCAGATGGGACTCTGGTCAGAGAGTGATTGGTAGCCAGATGACATAGCACCTCCCTGAGCACGGCAGAGACTTGAAAAGCATGGAAATAAAATGTGCATACATTTCCATAAGCTTTTGGTGTTTGGTCCATGGCAATGAGAAAAAGTATCCTATAGAGATGAGTAAATGGGCGTTCCCAAAGGATTCACTTATTTCTGTTTGGCTGACATACCTCCTTTTAAATGGTTCAAAGTAACTCACAGATGAGATCTCAGAGACACAAAAGATGCCTCTAGAATGGCTGTGAGCTAAACTCTCCTGGGATGTTTGATTATCTAGTAAATTGACATGCCACATGGAGACCTGGCTGCTGACTCACATGATGTGACAAGCACCTACTTCCCTCCAAGCACCAACCGGATGTCCTTTCTTCAGGAAAGCACAAGGAGGGCAGGTAAACTGTATCCAGTTCCACACACCCCTGTTAGTGCAGAGGCCACGGTGTATTCCCAGCATTGGGACTCACATCTGGCTTCTCTTTCTTCAGCCTGGGAGCATGATAGGTTTGCAGTCTCCCACACTATTTCACTGAAATGAGGGACACAGCAGGGTCACAGGGCCATCATGACCAGAGGGCCACCTTGAGGCATGTTGACCTTTTCCTGTCTTTCCTCCCCTCCTAATGTGTCCCCAGGAAAAAGGAGGAACTTACGAGGCACAAACTACACGCTCTCCCCGAGCTGTGACCCCAGCGAAGCTCGAGTCTGTCCGGACTCTGCACCTTCCATGACTTTATATTCCCCAAAGCCCATGAACTCCTGCTCTCCCTCTGAATTTCATTTCTGATGCTGTCAGAGTTGAGACAATAGTTACCGTTAGGAATAGGCTTAGAACACACCCCAGTCTTCACTCCATTCCACTGTCTGCATTGTGGGAAACAACAAGACAAACATCCTGAAGGACCTTCCCATCCTCTGCCTTGCCCAAGGCCTCCTTCTGACCTATTTGCTGAGACTCAGTGTCTACCATCTGTCTTTAATAGGAACTGTTAGTGTTGATTTTCCATATCCCTGGGTTACACATCCACAGATTCAATCAATTGTTGACATTTTCTTTTCCTTTTTCAGTTCCATTAAAACTAAACAAAACCTTGAGACTTCCCGTGTCCCCTTTTCATGCCTATGGTGTTTTATTGTTCAGATCTTGCTTGGGCAGTCTTATTGCCAAGGTGTCATGAGCCTAGTAGCTTCCCTGTCATTTCTAGGAAACAAAACCTCACAGCACACAACCAGGCCCTCTGGTTCTTACAGTATTTCCCCCTCCCACCCCCCAGATGTTTTCTGAGCCTTAGGGTGTGTTCTAGGCATCAACGTTGGTGCTGTGAGCTCATGATCAGTTCATCTCTACATTATAATAAGTTCCAGCTTTCTATAAATTCGCTGCAAAGGGAAGCTTCTTTGTTGAGGGGTGAGGGATGCACTTCTGTGAGCACAAGGGAAGTTTTAGGTTTATGCTGGAATAGAGTGGCAGTAGTAAGTTTTCATCTAAGATCCACGACCCCATCAGCCCTGGGCACCACGATTTACCATCTGTTGAGGGGACCTTAAGTCCAATTAGATGGTTGTTGGTCACCACTAACGTGGGTGATGCTATTGATCCTTTAGGTCAGTGGTTCCCACCCTTTGTGCTCACCGGAAAACACACATAAGCACACTGCCATTCATAACAGCGGCAAAATTACAGCAAAGCAAATAACTTAATGTTTGGGGCCACCACAACATGAGGAGCTTTGTTGCAGGATCACAACATTAGGACATTTGAGAACCATTGCTTTAGGGGTTTCTTGCCATACTGACGGTTGTGTTTCATAGGCTTCACAGCGGGGTGGGGCCGCTGATTGCTTCAGCCCCACCCCCTGGTACCTTCAGGCACCTTCTGGTACTATGAGGCTGGAGAGGTGGCTCAGAGCTTAAGAGATCTGGCTTCACTTCCAGAGGACCCAGTTTGATTCCCAGCAACCACACGGTGGTTCATAGCTGTCTGTAACGTCAGTTCCAGGGAACCCACTGTCACCTTCTGCTTCCCTGGGGGCCAGGCACACACGTGGTACACAGACATACATGCAGGCAAAAGGTCCACACACGTGCAAATTCATTAATAAAATTAAAAAACAACAAAATAAAATCAGGAAAGTTAGATTATTGGAGGGAGGATTTTAGGCTGATGTTCCAGTTCCAACCTTCTGAGCCTGCCCCTAACCAAATCAGGTAACCACGTTGGGTGCCATCTGTAGCGTGCATGTTTTCCCCCTGCCTGCCCGCTGCTGGTCTGGTCCCAAAGCCGCGCCAGCCCCCAAATAACATGCAGAGACTCTGTATTTGATGCAATCCTGTTGGCCAGTTGCTATTATTGTTTATGGGCTAGCTCTGCCTTAATGATTAACCCATTTCTACTTATCTAAGTATTTCCATGTGGCTCATCTTACCGGAGAGCAGCAGCCCAGCATCTTGCTTCCTCTAGGCTCTACATGCTGACTCCTCCCAACTACTTCCTCTTCCTCCTAGTTTCCTAGTCCCTCCTATCTTCCTTTTCTATTGGCCAACAGGGCTTTATTCATTAACCAGTATGAGAAACATATTTACAGAATAACATCTCCCATCACCAATCCTAAAAAAGAAAGAGCTAGGCCTTTCAGGGATGAGTCCCTAGCGGGTTAGCCAATAGCAAGGAATCAACCCTGAATACACACACACACACACACACACACACACACCTACACACACAACAATAGTGATCAAAGAGACCATCGATTTAAGAGGGAGGGACTGGATAGATGAAGGAGAAGGAAAAAGGGATACCAGTATATTTTAATTAAAATGTTTTCTTGAGAAAGAAAAGGAAATTTTGAATTTGCCTACATCACACTCTACACTGCATTTATTCCAAAGCAGAGCCGCGTGATCAGAGCCTGCTGTGGCCTCTGGCATGTCACACGTGTCAGTCTCTCTGGTCTTGATTGGGCGTTGTCATCCTTGAACCCCACTTGTGGGCTGTGCTGTTTTGGTTGGGTTATGTTTGTGGTGAACGTGCAAGGACTGGGAAATTTTTTTGTCGCCTCTGTCTAAGCCATTTGCTGTTTGGGGCATCAGCAGTGACAAGGTGTGCAGGAAGGCATCATGAGAGCGTATGTAGATTCTACTCTACATGATATTAGGGACTTAAGCATCATGGGTGCCCAATTCCCCATGCATGGGGGATCCTGGAACCAACTCCTACAGATATGAGGGATGACTCTGTCTCTTGGGATGGATGATGTGTAAGAAGTCAGTCACTGAATTAAAAAATCACACACTGGGGGGCTGGTGGGGTGTCTCTGTGGGTGAAGGTGCTTGCACATAAACCAATGACTCGAGTTCAATCTCCGGATCCCACAGGTTACAGGAGAGAACAGATCCCTGAAGGCTGTATTCTGATGGCCAGTTGTGTCATCTGTCAAATGAGAGTTGTCCACATGTACACTGAGTCATGGCTAATGCGTGTGCATGTGTGCACGCACGCACACACACACACACACACACACACACACACACACACACACACAATAAACCACATGATAAAGGACCTTAAACGCTCTTCTCTATAGATGCTCAGGAAGCTGCCAGGCTCACAAGAACATTTCTTACACTTTGAATAGAATCAAAGTCTTCTAATTCCTAATTAATTTATTCCTTGTAAAGTACTGGACAGATCAAGCCGTTGCCTTTCAGAGCCTTCACTGGTGAATTCTTGTGGAACCCAGGACTGGCTTCATCTATGTATTTTGAAACACCATGGGGCTTTAAAGACACCAGAAGAGGTTGTGTTGCCCAAGTGTTTTCCATTATTCTCGCTCTAGAAACCCAGAGTTCTCTAGTCCTTACACACTTTCACATTTGATGAGATTGTTCTCCCTCGGCAATCAGTGATGGGGGGAGAAGAGGGCAGAGGATTGCCTGTACGCCCATCCACCGCTGATCTGACGTCCATGTGTCCTCCGGGTCCCTTCCTGGCTGGAGAGCCTCCGTGCTTGCAATGCTTGCACGTTGCTTTCTGTCTTCCCACTTGGTACAGGTCCTGTGACTGTCAAACAATGAAATCCACCCAGCCCAGGAGCATCTGCTGTCTCAGGGCTGGCATCAATCGAGACAGCCAGAGCCTCACCCTAGTGAGCCTACTCTCAGCCACCCTGGCCCTCTCCTGTGACCGGAGGCTTTCCCTGGGGATCCCAACCCCATCCCACCCTGAAGTGCTTACCCTCTCCTGGTCCCTCTCATCGGTGTTGACTTGTATATGAGACAGAATTGATGGAGCTGAAAATTTAATTTTCCTACCCGTAAAACACGATAGCTTCCCCAGCGGCTGTGACCAACACAGCATCTCACAGGAGGCGCCTGACTGGCTCCTGTCCCCGCTCCCCAGCTCTGGTCTGGCTTCACCCTTGGCTCTTCCTGTTTATAGGATCTGGAAATTACACTACTGTCTTCATTAGATTCTCTTCTATGTCCAACAAAACGCCTTGTTTTGGACCTCTCCCTCATAACTTTAAGGTAAAATATCTCAGCACCTTTCCACACATGTGCATATTTTTTGCACTCTCCTCCATCTGTTCCACACTGGGTTACCTTCCTACCTCTCAGGCGCATGTGACGGCACCTCCTGTTTCTCCATCTTTCCTCATCTTTTGTTTTTTCTTCTTAACATTTAGAGTAATCATTTTGACTTATATATTCTGTTTTATTTTTTTTTTTAATTATCTTTTTAGCTACACCACAGGCCATTGCCAGGTAAACCCAGGGGATAAGTATTCCAGGCTCAGACTAAGCATCACACACAACCCAGGACTTACCCCTGCTGTGTTTATGTGTGACAGGACCCTGGACAAGCTGTGTGACTTTGGGGCCCCCACCTCCTCACTTACAAAACCCTTTCTATGTCCATTGCAGAAATATTAGACCTAAAGGTAAGAGCTGATAAACTCATCTGAGTCCAAACCTGGGGTTTTATAATTGCCCCGGAGAGACTGGAGAGAGGCTGTGGTGCTGTGGTAAATGCAGGAGACGTCTTGAGGAGTTTGCTTCCAAACTCTGGCGTCCTGTTGTTGAGGTAACAAATCCTCTTGTCTGGAACCTCGCTGGGCTGCTGGACTACACTCAGCCGACAAACAAGGCCCAGGGCTCACGCCTGTCTGTCTGTCCATTTCATAGCTGGTGTAGCGCGGGCACGGCCAGTATTCTCATGGCAGCCATGTTCCCTCTGTTCCAGCGCTCCTCTGGCGGCCGCGATGGGTGGTCACTGTTGGGTAATGCGCCCTTTTCTCTGGCCACCCCTGTCACTCCTGTCCCTCTCACAGTCTAGCCAACCAAGACCCACAGAAATATTATGATGTCGTATTGTGATGTAAGGAATATTTCCCTGCCTGCTATTTCTCAGAAACGTGTCTAGGCTTCCTTTCCTTTCCTTTACCCCCCACCCCACCCCTGTCTTCCTTACTTTCTGTGTGTTTGGGTGTGGGTTCATATGTGGCAGGGCTCTGTGTGGAGGCAAGGAGACAATGCTTTGGAGTCCGTTCTCTCCTGGGGATTGAACTCAGAGATCACTGGGCTTGGTGGCAAGCCCCTTTACCTGCTGAGCCATCTTTGCTAGGCCTTTTTCCCCCTTCCATTTGCCTTTTTTTTTTTTTTTTAAAGAGGAAGGCTCACCAGCAGCCAGGAGAATTCCTGAGACAATCAGCTGAATCATGTCTCGGAGACTCCCTCCGTGTTATTTGGGAATATGCAGGAGTTTTCATATGGTCCTCGATGTAGTCCCGTTTGTTCTGTATGACAGGAAAGCAGAGGAGGAAACCCAGTGGTCAGTGAGGCAGAGGAAGTATGACCATAAGCCAAGAACTGCGGACAGTTACCAGGCCCTGGAAAGGCAAGGGTGGGGCCTTCTTGGAGAGAGTGCCTGTGAGAACATAGCTTAGCTGTGGCATCAGCTAAGGCACACTGACTTAGGACTTCTGGCCTCTATAGATGTGAGCGAATAACTTCTGAGGCTTTGAGCCCCCAGCTGTGTGGTAGCATAGCCCAGCAGCCACAGGACGCCGATGCAGCAGGATACTAGTTAGCTAGGAATAGAGCGGGGAGGGTGGGTGGGATGAGGTGACAGCCTTTGCTTACATGAGGCGTGGTTTCCCTGCTGTGTTGCACATTGACATGTCATGGGGCTGTCCTGGTGGGGTCAACATTGACCACGAACTCCTCAGACACAGGAGAACTGGTCCCGTTCTTCTGGGCTTCATCCAGGCCAGCCACGCTCAATCACCCTCAACTCATAAACTAAAAACTGGTTTTCCACATCTTCATGTTAGGTGTCGTTTACCATACAGACCTCCGTCTGTTCTATCTGTGAAGTCAACACTCCTCAAACACACACATGGTTGTGTCCATCTTCCGTGCCTTTCCTCTCCTGGAAACTAACTCCACAAACCCAAGGGCCTTCCTACGCGTTCTTCCAGCCCCAGCGAAGGAAATACTGAAGTGTGAGCACAGGTTACAACACTTCTTGGTGTAAGCCTGCTCAGAGGGTCACAGAATACTTTGGTAATCTAGGAGTAATGAGATTGCAAAACCTACCAGTTCTACTATAAATGCATTTTCCATAACTTACATTTTTTTCAGTAGAAGCAATTGGGAATTAAATGCACTAGAGATTCAACTTTAATGTGTCGGATAAAAATGAGAGATTCTGGTCACAGGGCTGGGCAGATGACTCAGTGGTTAAGAGTACTGGCTGCTCATGCAGAGGACGGGGGTTTGGTTTCCAGAAGCTGTATGGCGGCTCACAATTATCCATAATTCCAGTTCCCAGAAGTTCAATGCTCTCAGCTGCCCTCTGCAGACACCAGGCATGTGGGAAGTGTGCTCGTGTACATGTAGACAGACATTCATGAACATGAAATATAATTTTTTTAAAAATCGAAAAAATCCTTCTGGCCAAGTTAGAAATAGAAAATTAATAATTACTTTGGAAACAGTTACAGAATTATTGCTAGAACTTAAAGGAGTGTACCATGTGCCATTCCTCTCTCTCTGAAAGTTCAGGAAGGGCTGAGAGGCCCAGGCTAAGTGTGCCATGGCCACTCACCTCCCTACTGTGTGGCGCTGAGGGCATAGAGACTAATGACTTCCAGGGTGTACTGGCTGATTCTGAGTCAACTTGACAAAAACTGGAGTCATCAGAGAGGAAATGCCGCCATGAGACCCAGCTGTTAGCCATTTTCTCAATTAGTGACCAGTGGGGGAGGGCTCAGCCCATGGAGGGTGGGGCCATTGCTGGGCTGCTGGTCCTGGGCTCTATGAGGAAGCAGGCTGAGCAAGTCACAGGGAGAAAGCCAGCTGGTAAGCAGCTCCCTCCACAGCCTCTGCATCAGCTCCTGCCTCTGGGATCCTGCCCTCTTTGGGTTCCTGTCCTGACTTCCTTCAGTAATGAGCAGCAATGTGGAACTGTGAGCCAAATAAACCTTTTCCTGCCCAACTTGCTTTTTGGTCATGGTGTTTTGTTAGAGCAATAGAAACCCTGACTAAGATACTGAGAAATGAGCATGATTGTCAAAGCTGGCCGTACCACAGCAATGGCCATTTCATTTCCACATCCATAGCTTGCTACTTCCAGGGAGTAAGGTAAAATGTCCTTAGACTTAAATTTTGAAGTCAAAGCATTTTCAAAGTATATGGGTCGGGTTAATCCAGCAGCATTTATAAGCAAATGTCTGTTGGCAGCTACTGCTCCTTCCTCAGCAGTCAAACAATTTAAAGACAACACAATAACACACTGTATTCAGACTCTCTGTGCTTTTTCCATCTTTACAGGTTTTTAAAAAATACTTTATTTCTTTTACTTTAATGTTTTTCTTTTTTGAGACAGGGTTTCTCTGTGTTCCTTTGCCTGTCCTGGAATTCTCCCTGTACACCAGGCTGGCCTTGAAATCACAGAGATTTGCTTTTCTCTGCCTCTCCAGCGCTGGGAGTAAAGGCGTGTGCCATCACACCCAGCTACTCTATTTCTTTTTTAACCACTTTACCCTTTTTCTTTTCTCTCCCGAGCCTACATATATTTTTAAACACACTGTAAACCTTTAGATGTTTTTCTTCATCTGACTCTGTCTTTACTGCACATCTCTACCATTTTTTCTGGCCACGAGTCTTTTTTATCTACTAAACAGCATTGCTAAAATTAAAGAGGACTTTTAGCTGTTTCCCGCCAGCACTGGGAGCTGTGCTCACTGGCTTGGTCTATGCCGCCATCAAGCAGCATGCCACTGGATGCTCATAAACACCATTTGTTTGGCATTGCAGGGCCTCTTAAAAGAGCTGTGCACTCCCCCCCCCCCCAATTTTGCTGAGTCAGGAAACTTCCCTTAAAGAAGCCACATGCGTCTCCGCTGGCCTCTAGCAAACAGAGCCCACCTGAGAAGAAGCGGTGCTTGTCTCCGTTCTTTTGTTTTTAGAATCCCTTTGTCACTTTCTACATGGAAATTTGTGCCCCGTGTTGCTGGTGTCATTTTTTTCTTGTCTCGCCAGGTCTCACTGCTTCAGCCCCGAATGAATACACAGAGATGCTGTGTTATTTATCAAACTGTTGGCTGATGGCTAGGGCTTCTTGTTGGCTAGCTCTGTCTTAATTATTAACCTATAACTACTAATCGATGCATTTCTACATGGCCTTATGGTACCACAGAATGTGTGGCGTGCCCTATCCTCCCAGTCCCTCCATGGCATGCTCCTTCCTGCACCTCTCTGCCTACCTTTCCCAGAATTCTCCTCTTCTTCTACCCCTGCTTATCTTTCTGCCTCTATTGGCCAAACAGTGTTTTATGCATCAACCAGCATACTGTTATTTTCCTTCTCAGGTCTTTGGTGAAGTTGAAGACTAGGTAGTCATAGTAATATCATCTCTTATCTTAGATACGATAGATATACTAGGTAGATAGAAAACACTAGGGACAAGACTTAGACTTTTCAGATTAGGACTGCTATCGGAGTGATCTCTTCATGCCTTTACCCGAAACTGGACATGTAGTATTTGTCTATTGCTCAGTGTTGCTCTCGCTAGTAATAGGTTTTAATTTGTGTTTGCTTACCTTTCCTTTTCCTGGAATATACTTGACATTTGTTATCAATGTGTATAGTTTTTGCTTCAGGCTTGAAACCTTTTCCTTTAGACTAAAAGGGGGATTGAAGAGGCATCTATCCTTGCCAGTGAATTTATGTTAGTGGCCACACCCCTCTGGGCGTGGCTTCAGATGTGGATGGAACTGGAAGGTGGAAGCTTGGGGT
>JANBXA010000190.1:26087500-26332500 GCA_030556225.1 Cricetiscus sungorus | reverse complement strand
AGACGTCCGCTTGTTAGAATGCTGGCCCAGTTCTGAGACCCAGAAGTTAATGTGACTGTGTCTGACACACACCTGAACACGTTAAAGATGGGGCTGTAGAACAGTTACACGCCAGGATATGTTCTTAGCAAACATTCCATGACCTTGTTGTAAATGATACGAATAAGGTGATTAAAGTATAGAACTGTGACTACTTTTTGAAGTGTTAACTTTCAGGCTATTTAGAATGAGTGCCACACCTACTTCTCAGGACACGGAACCTACAGCAAAGGATCACATATGTCACTTGATTCTGTGGACAAACTGCTCTGGAAGGGCTCTCAAATTGTCATAGGAGAGCAGCATCTAAATGCGGGCCCTTCTCTCCCAGCTTTGTTTAATTCAGACTTGGGATCCTGATTCCTTTAAATCACGTCAACTTTGCTCCCTCCCTCTTCCCTCCCTCCCTCCCTCCCTCCCTCCCTCCCTCCCTCCCTCCCCTCCCTCCCTCCCTCCCTCCCTCCCCTCCCTCCCTCTCCTCCCTCCCCTCCCTCCCTCCCTCCTTCCCTCCCTCCCTCCCTCCCTTCCTCCCTCCCTCTCACCCACCCTTCCTCCCTTTTTCCCTCCCTCCCTTTTTTTGTATTTAACACCATTGGAAGACCCCTGTGGGTGAAGAAATCATCTTCTTTAAGAAAACATTACTAGAGAATTTTGGAAGTGTGCTGTTCATTTTCAGATTCTTGCACAAATAATTTAGGAAACACACTTAGAAGAACTTTCAAATGTCATCAGTAACTGGATTTTAGTAAACCTTGTTTGGATTTTGTTTCTCTCAAAAAGAGGCACTGAATTAAAAAGAATCAGAAGCAAGTAGATTGTCTGAAGGTCAGCCTCGGTCAACACAGAGTGGAGCACAGAAAAACAGAGGTACTGGCAAGTGACATGTGCAGCCAGCCCTGCAAGGAAGGGCACCTAAGGGCACGGAGCCAGCCCAGTCCTGCCGAGACATCAGAGCTAAGCAGGTGACCTCGCCATGGGCAAACCCGCGTGCCCATCACTCCCTGGCCAGGGGTTCTTGGGGGGGGGCTCCAACCGGCCAGCCACGTGTGCTCTTCCCTCAGGACAGGAGAGCCTGGCGCCTGATGCGGGCGGGCATTGTGTACATTTTATGACAGGGATGGCTGGGAGTGTGAGTGTGTTTGACTCCTGAGCTGTGGAAAGAGTTGATGAATCAGGAAGTGATGCTTCCTGGCCGTCCAGAATCACAGTCTGTGCGCCCTTCCTGAGGAGAGTAGGAAGGCAGTGGTGCTTTCTCACAAGGCAGCACTGAGTGATGGGGGCCGCCCAGTGGACAGACTAGAGGGGTGGAGCTGGAAGACTCTGGGACTTGCCCAGTGAGAAATCACTTGGCCCCAAACAAGGGACGCAGAATTCTAGGTCATGATGATGGTTTAGCACAGGCTAAAAGCCAGAAGGAAGTCTGGGGATCTGTCTGTCTGTCTGTCTGTCTGTCTGTCTGTCTGTCTGTCTGTCTGTCTGTCTCTGTGTGTGCACACACAGATAGATGCCTGCTCAGAACTACCCTCAGAAGAGCTAGAAATGTCCCATTGAAAACAGTTTAATGGAGATAATTTACAGTCTTTACTTTTATGTTATGTATATGAGTTTGTAACATGAAAAAAATAAATGACCCACAGACTGGTATTGGGATTCAAGCTTCAGGCTGAAGATCAGAAAAGCAAAGCAGCTGGGCACTCGCTCTCACTCTACCTCAGACAGAAATGAGGCCCTGGCTCCACAAACCTCAGGCTGCTGCCTCTCCTCAGCGTGGCTGGAGAATCCTGAGACTTTAGCGTCTTCCTGTCCTCAGTGTGGCTGCAGAATGAACCCTGATACTGAGCACTGAAGCCCCCGCTCCTGTCTTTTATGCCCTCCAGTGCTGGGATTAAAGGCGTGTGGTCCCAGGTGCTGAGATCATCTTTGTGTGAGCTGTTTCTCTTTAGGACTGGATCCCTCTTGTGTTGATCTGGGTGGCCCTGGACTCACAGAGCTCCATCCACCTCTTAATCCTGAGTCCTGGGATTAAAGGTGTGCACCACCACCTCCCAGCTTCTGGCTGCCGGGATTAAAGGTGTGTGCCTGGCTTCTCTGGCTTGTGGCTGACTTTGCTTTCTGAATCCTCATGCAAGCTTTAGTAAATGATAAATAATGAATGTATCAGCACTGGAGCTTTGCCTGCGTGTCTGGACAGCGAGCACGCCTGGTGCCCGTGGAGGACACCGGCTCCCTTGAGGCAGGAGTTGTAAGGTGTCACACAAATGCTGGCAATGGAACCCAGATCCCTCGAGAGAGCAGCTAGCGCTCTGACTGACTACTGAGCTGCTTCTCCAGCCCACAAACTCTAAGCACACAAAAGTAGGACCAGCAGAGGTTTTTTTCTCCCCACTGTGACGTTCCGAATCCTGGCTACCATCAGAGGCTAGCAATGTACACAGCAGCTGCTCTAAGCCACTGCCCAGGGAGCATCTAGAATCTCCCTCCTGTCCCTTGAATAGCAGAGGCTGCTCAGAATCTGATTCGGTCCTTCGGGACGACTGTGTTCCATTGCTTGGTGTTTATTTTTAAATTCTACGAGAACACCGGCACACAGGATGTTGTGTGAGGTTTTCGTCTTCCAGTATCTCTGTTGTTCCACAGCTGCTTCAAACATGTTTCAGCTCGCCTTCTGCACGCCCCCCCAGCCTGCCTGCCGTGATGAAGATTACATTAATTATTTGTTTGTGGAACGTACAGTCAGAGACAGAATATGCTTTCACAAGTGCCAATATGTGAAGCTGGACATTGTACATTGAGCATCCTTAGGACTTCATCTCGCCCTCCCCTGCCCTCCCCTGCCCTCCCCTCCCCTCCCCTGCCTTTTCTTCTCTCCCCTCTCCCTCTCTCCCCTCTCTGGGTTTTATCTCTCTCTCCGCTTCCCCCTTCTATTCTCTCTTTCCCTCTTGTTTTGTCCCCCCTTCCTTTCCTTCCTCTCTCTTCTCTCCACCCTCCTCTCAAGCTCTGAAACCTTGTTTATGATCATAGTCCTCTCCCAAATCTGGAAGCCCACACTGGGACCAGAGAGAAAGTGTTTTCCCTTCAGCTAATGTCCAGTAACCATTTTCCAGCATCTATTTCACGCCAAACACTAGTGTAGGTCTAGGATCCACTTTGATTTACCAGGTCATGTTTGCTCTGGTCCAAGATGCTGGCATTCCACGGAGGAAGCAGGAAACATACACTCAAGGGATGTCGAGCTCAGAGTGGTGCCATCTTAGCCTTTCTGAGGATTTCTCCCAGTGTGACCATCGTAATCTCCCCTTATCTGCTGCCCCCGACCCCAGCTTCATCTTTAGCAAACACCTGAAAATAGCAATGCTTGCCTTGCCTGAAGGGGCCACTTTATGTAAGTTCTTGTAATTTGACTTAATTTATTACTACTGTCAGTCTTTCAGTGTGCCTAATCTATGCTAAAATTTATCAGAAGTGTGTAAATATTACACACGTGTATGCACACATGTATGCACGTGCACACACACACACAACACACACACACAACACACACACACACACACACACACACACACACACCAGGCTGGCCTCAAATGCAGAGTTCCCTGCTTCTGCCTTTTGAAGGTGGGTATTAGAAGTATGCACCACCATATCTAGACACTTTTTTCACTTTTGTGTGTATGTATGTATGTGTGTATGTGTGTATGTATGTATGTATGTATTTTATTTTTGTTTTCCAAGACAGGGTTTCTCTGTGTAACAGCCTTGGCTGCCCTGGAACTCACTCTGTAGACCAGGCTGGTCTCGAACTCACAGAGATCTGCTTGCCTCTGCCTCCTGAGTGCTGGGATTAAAGACATGTGCCACACCACCAGACACTTTTCTCATCTTTAACAAGGGTTTGTACCATGTATGTGAGTTGGTGTTTGCAGAATATTTGGGGAAGATGCAGAGATTGCATCAGGGTTCCATGCATGCCAGGCACACACTGTACCACTAAAGCTATATCTTTAACCTTACAATGATTTTAATATCCCAGACTCACATGTCTTTTAGAAGTATATAAAAAAAAACTCTTCTAAAGATATGGGCACTGGGTTGAGAAAAATGAGATTCAGTACCCAAAGGAGCAGAGTTGAGTAATACAACACTAGGCTTTGCAGAATGCTTTCTCCCAAGCTCTGCAAACTGAGGCACGTGAGAAAGGAAAATGCCTTTCGTGTTAGCTTCCTTTAAGTCAGGAAGTGGGTGAGGAGAAAGGCAGTCACCTGACCTAGACCCCTATGTGCAAATACGTCTGCTCTTTCACCTATCCTTTCCTCCATCAGTTAAATTATTTAGTCCAGTTTTTGCAAAGTTCATCTAGATATAAATTCAGGTGACTTATACCAATCATATTTGAAATTTGTATGTGGCTAGCCATTGACAGAGTTGCCTCTGGTGTCTGTTTATACGTTTACTAATGATGAAAGATTAAATGGCTAGTGACAGGGATGGGTATCTCCTGAGGATGTCGCTATTTAGTCACACAATAGAAAGCACTTTCGGTTTTTATTTACTTTTCCAAAGGCTCAGAAGTTTTCTCTTAAATATCATTTTTGAGTATATGGATATTTTGCCTGCATGTATGTTTTGTGCACACATGCAAGCAGTGCCCACAGACGACAGAAGAGGGTGTTGGATCCCTGGAACTGGAGTTACAGATGGCAGTGAGCTGTCACGTGGGTGTGGGAATCCGGGCTCTGGTGGAGCAGCCAGTGCTCTTAACCACTGAGCCATCTCTAACTACTTAAGATTTATTATTTTTTTTTTTAATGTGCAAATGACTGAATTGTGCAAGAAGGCTAACAGGCTACCGGGAAAATGTTGCTAAGAAGGTGGCATGGGGACCCTTACACTGGGATAACAATTAATGTTGGTAATGAATGGGTACAAAACAAAGAATGAGAAAATTGCTGGAAACACTGGGAAGAGTGAAATGGGCCATGCAAGGCTAGAAGCCTGGGAGCACTAGGTCAGGAATCTGCTAACGTGAGAGCTTAGAAAGGGGCCTTGAGAGCAGCCTTTCAATGTATTAAGTTAATCCCTCTCTGCTTTTAAATGCACAGCCTTCTCTGGAGCCACTGATTGAGAAAGGCACCAAAGAATAAAATTGTGCTTGCGCACGGGGAAAACAACTCACCTACAAAGTACATCCTAGAAACATGGCTCAGCAATGGCTTTCACGCTGCAGGATGCCAAGCTAAAGTCATCATCTGGAAGAGGTCCAAGCTATTTTAAAATAATTGGCCAGATAAACAGATGCATCAATGTTTCATTAATAGCTATTGCTCTCTGCTTAATGCATATTTTATCCAGCATACGGCTGAGTTGTTGTTAATTCCCATATGGAGGAACTAAGTTCCAGGACGTCTTTGGCAGAGTCAGTAGCCCTCTAGGACCCTCCTGTGCTTCGGGAGTCTGATGCAGGCAGTAGTCAGCATGGAGTTGGAGCAGAATACGGCAGTTGGACCCCAAAGACATGCAGGTCACATGTCCTATCTTTTAGGCATTGTTCATTTCTCTGCTGGCTTTAGGGGGGAGTTTGAGCTTTGGTAGTGCATTCAGATGGTATGTTAAAAAGCTTGTGGGTGTGTAGAGTAACGGAAAAGCAAACAAGGTCATGGGTACTCTAGCGGTCAATCAAAGAAGACAGGAGCAAAGACACAGGGTTTACTACTTAGTAGAGAATAATGTTGTGCTTCTAATGTGCTGGGACCGGTGTCTCTAATGAGCCAGACTACTGTACCTCCAGTGTGCCAGGACCAGTGTGTGTGTGTGTGTGTGTGTGTGTGTGTGTGTGTGTGATTAATGTGCCAGACTGCGCGGTTTAGGGGCGCATGCTAGGCCATGCTAGTGCCCAGACTATGACTCTTCTCCTTCCCATACTACAGTCCAGCAGAAGATGGTAGCATTGTGTGTTGTTTATAATGAAGGTTAACAGCAGAGAACCATGCGGGAGGCCCTGATTCAGCCTTGGGAGGGGCATGAGGAAGGAAGTCTAAAAGGATGCGCTGATTGGCCCATTTGACGGGAGGAGAGACCATTGCAGGCAAGGCATGGACTGAGGCTCACACAGGAGGGCACCATCAGCTTGGGAACTCAAAGCAGTTGGTAGTTTGATATGTGTGTGGAAGGTGAAGGCTTCTGAGTGATAGCTCTGGGCAAGCTGATAACGGAGGCCACGGCGTTCCAGAACGGAGTTTCAGTTCGAAGGCGGAGCAATGCTAGTGGGGGCCTTCTCTAAGGAAGGTGATAATGTTGAGAATTTGTGTTAGGTGATGATATTGAGAATTTGTGTTAGGTGATGTATTAAGTGGGCAGGGGAGGGTGAGATTGGAGGAAGAACGGTCTCATGGGCAGCAGGGGTCGTTTAGAGGAGACACAACGTAAGTGAACTGGAAAAGAACTGGTAGGTGGGTTAGGTAGGCTGACGATGCAGTTCACTGTTTGATGACGGACAAATGTGTTAGATAGTGGAGAGAAGATCACTCTCAGGCTCTCGGGGCCTCACAGAGGAATGAGTCACTCGGCTCTCCGTTTATGTGGTGGCAAACACCTGAAGTAATCAACAAGATGACAGATTTGCCTGGGTGGCGTTTCAAAGCTTCAGCCCATAGCCAACTGCCCCCAGCCTTCCCACCCATAGCACGGTCCTTCCACAGTGGGAGCAGGTGGGAGATGGAAGCAGGGAGAATTGGAAGGGGTTAAGGTCCCAACATCACCTACAAAGGCCTGCTTCTAATGACCCAGATCCTCCAACTAGACTCTACCTTTAAAAACATTTATTTCTAATTTTAATTGTGTATATGTATACTCAATTGTGTGAGCATATGTGTGTGTGAGTGTGTGTTTGTGTATGTGTGTGTTTGTGTGTGAAAGAGAGAGAGGGTGTGTGTGTGAGTGTGTAGAGAGAGAGAAAGAGTATGTGTGTGTATGTGTCTGTGTGTGTGTATGTGTCTGTGTGCGTGTGTGTGTGAGTGAGTGTGTATGAGAGAGTGTGTGTGAGTGAGTGTGTGTGGAGGAAAAGAGAGAGAGAGAAAGAATGTGTGTGAGTGTGAGTGAGTGAGTGTGTGTGAGAGTGTGTGTGAGTATGTGACTGTGTGTGTGAGTGTGTGACTGTGTGTGTGTGACTGTGTGTGTGAGAGTGTGTGTGAATGTGTGTGTGAGTGAGTGTGTGTGGAGAGAAAGAGAGAGAAAGAGTGTGAGTGTGTGTGTGAGTGTGTGTGAGTGTGTGAGTGTGTGAGTGTGTGAGTGTGTGTGATTGTGTGAGTGTGTGAGTGTGAGTGTGTATGTGAGAGTGTGAGAGTGTGAGTGTGTGTGTGAGAGTGTGTACCGCCTTCAGCATCCTTGGATTTCATTATTCATGAGGAGTTATGGAGCTAGTTCTGCCATAAGGGTAGTGAAGAGGGATTTAGGGGTACCAGAACTCATCACAGAGACAGGCATGGAGAGAGTGGCGGCACAGGTGGGGGCCGTTGCATCTTCCCTGAACACCTATGGTGGTTTGGAAGACAATGGCCCCCAAAGGCAGTGGCACCATTGGAAGGTGTAGCCTTGTTGGAATGGGTGTGGTCTTGCTGGAGGAAGTGTGTCACGGTGGAGAGGGCCCAAGCCACGCCCAGTGAGACAGACCGGTTCCTGTTGCCAGTGACGCAGGTGTGAGAACTCTCAGCTCCTTCTCTAGCAGCATATCTGCCTGCGTGCTGCATTGCTTCCTGCCATGCCGATAATGGACCTAACCTCTGAACTGTAAGCCACGCAATGAAATGTTTTCCTTTATAAAAGTTGCTCTTCATACAAGAGAAACTTGAAGAGAATTCCATTTCCTCCTCCTCTCTGCTGAGTACAATCTGTTCCACTTTGGTCTGAAGTCCAGAGTCACATGGTTAAATATCCAGATGCCCCATGATAAAACCCTGGAACATCTCCAGGTCCAGGAGACCCAACCCCCCCCCACCCCGCAAAGCTGGCCTTTTGCTGCTCTGCTGTCACCCTGCTGTCACCCGTTGCTGATGGCAAGGCTTGGATTGAGGACACAATGCACCCCTGATGGAGATATTTGGTCTCCATTGCTTTCATTTGTTAATCAATACTATCAGCACATGTTGACAAATGGCATGAAATTCAGTTTGGTAAATAGGGATCTACTTTTAGCACAGCTGTTATTGTGTCCAGAGGCACCCACTGCCAGGGGAGGGGGAGGAGGAGGGGGAGGGGGAGGGGGGCTTATTCTGGATGAGATAGATAACCTCATCCTCAGAGGCTTCTGTGTCAAGGCAGCAACCTATAAGCAGAGTCTTCTGTGTGTTCTTTTTTCTTTTCTTTTCTTTTTGAGGCGGGTCCCAATATATAACCCTGGCTAGCCTGGAACTCACAGAAATCTACTTGCCTCTGTTTCCTGATTGCTGGGATTAAAGGGCTATACTACCACATCCAGCCTAAACAGAGTTTTGAATAGAGAAGATTTGGTAATTATGTTTCTCTCATAGGGCTTAATAACCATGTTTTGGCTTTTCATTTCTTTTAGTGAAATAATCCAAAAGGAAATTTTGAATTCATCCACCCTTCCACTCACCCCCCCATCCATCCATCCATCCATCCATCCATCCATCCATCCATCCATCCATCCATCCATCCATCCATCATCCATCCACCCATCCATCCATCCAATTTCAAGGACTGAGTGTTAACAACATGCCAGATTCTGTCAGATCTCAAGGAGTCAAAGACGAGACTCGGTCTCACATCTCCAAGAGCCCACAGCCTGATTCTAGACGTGTGCTTAGGCCCGGCTGCTTTAGGTAGTAGGTGCTTTTTAGTTTCATGCTTTAAAATAGCTTCCCATTCTTGTCATCACATGAGAGAGACTGTGTTCGCCGTGGAGGGGTTGCTCATGGAAACCTCATTAGTGCAGACGGGAGAGAGGTGTAAATCTACAGTGATTCAGTCGCACAAACAAACACTTCTCTGAATTCTGTTGTTTGTTTTTACTTACTCTGGCTTGAGTCATGGAGATTACACATGCTCAATTGCCTGGGTGCTGCAGAACCCTAATCACAGTTAATAGTTAAACAAAGCAAGGAGACTCAAACGCTGGATTTAAATACTATCAAGAGAAGAAACTATTTGAGGGGGAAATATGAGGAGTGCTTTGTACTTTTTTATAGGTAAGCACAGGCTATGAAGGGAGACTGGCCTTCTTAAGTGTTTGGGGATTATGGTTGATTGGTGACATTTTATTTGAAGATTTATTTATTTTACTGCATGCATTTGAGTGTTCGCCTGTATGCATGTACATACGTAGTCCTGGTGCCCGAGGAAGCCAGAAGAGGGCACTGGATTCTTGCTTTTGTGGCTACAGATGGTTGTGAGCTAAGCCTGGGCTCCCTGGAAGAGCGGCCAGTGCTGTTAACTGCCGGGTCATCTCTCCAGCCCAGGTAACTTTTTATTTATCAAGATTAGAACGTGTTCTTAACTCTGGATTAGACCTCACACGAGACAAAGAAGAGGACTTATAACTAATATATGATCAAAGTAAAAACATATGGTTTAAAAGTGGGATGGGATATTTAAATTAAGACCATTGGGAAATACTTAGGTAATGTGTACATAGTTTCTGGCAATCAGATATGTTAGATTGAATTACACTGAAGCAACAACCGTAGAAGCCCCTGACTGCTTCTATTTCTGAGTCTTGTAGGTATAACACGGAACCTAAAGATTCTGTTCTTAATAAGTTCTCTGGGAACGCAGACATTGATTATCTGGGAACTCTACCCTGAGAACCACTGCTACTTTCTCTCTCTCTCTCTCTCTCCCTCTCTCTTTCTCTCTCACTCTCTCTCTGTGTCTGCTTCTCTTTCTCTCTTTCTCTCTTTGTCCCTCTCTGTCTCTCTCTCTATGTGTCTGCTTCTCTCCCTCTCTCTCTCTGTGTCTGCTTCTCTTTCTGTGTGTGTCTGCTTTTCTCTCTCTCTCTCTCTCTCTCTCTCTCTCTCTCTGTGTCTTTCTCTGTGTGTGTGTGTGTCTGCTTCTTTCTCTCTCTTTGTCTCTCTCTGTCTCTTTCTGCTTCTTTCTGTCTCTCTCTGCTTCTCTCTCTCTGTCTCTCTCTGCCTCTCTCTGTCTTTGTCTCTGTATCTCTCTCTATGTGTGTGTCTCTGCTTCTCTCTCTCTCTCTCTCTCTCTCTCTCTCTCTCTCTCTCTCTTTCTCTCTCTCTCTCTCTCTCTCTCTCTCTCTCTCTCTCTCTCTCTCTCTCTCTCCTCTGCAGGGTCATAGTTCTGGCTGGCCTGGAACTTCCTGTGTAGTTCAGGTTGGCTTCAAACTCACAAAGATTCACTCCTGAGTGCTGGAATTAGAGGCATGTACCACCACCCCCAGCCTATCTACTGCTCTTGAGAACACAGTGGAAGTTTGACTGTTGAAGTCCTGAGCCAGCATGCATTTGGGGATAACTGGGAGCTTGCATATTCCACAGGAGGGATGAATCCACAGGGTCAGATCTAGTACTACTCAATGTCACCAGAGCTGGCTTCTTCCTTGTCTTGTGGATGCCTTCTCCTGACAGGTTCTGCTATCTCTAACGAGATGGGAATTGAAAAGCATGCCTGTAGATTCCATGACGAATAAAACAGTGTTCGTGGTGGAAGTTTTCCTAAGGTCAGAGTTCCCAGTTCCCTTTCATCCTTTGGGACTCCCAGGGCCCCACCATTTTCGTGGATCTGGCTGGATCATTAGCCTCTGTGTCTGAGTTGAGTTCTACCAAGCCCACCCATGTTTTCTGAGGCGCTGCCCACAGCAGTTCCTGTGAGCACACGGCTGAATGGTATGGCAAGGAGAAAGCAGGATCATCCAGGAGATGTCAGCCTGTACACCACAACACTGCTCAGAGCACACGATGACCCAGCATGCTGTACTCTGACACCTGTGGGCGAGGTCCGTTCCGTCACGCGATCCTCCCCAGTGACCATCAGAACAATCTTGCCCGAGAACTGCTTACGGAGGTCTTCACTGCCCAGAGCAGTGGTCCCCAGTAAGTCCATCGCACCTGTCTGGCTAACCCGCCTGCTGTGGAGACTTCCTACTCTGCCTCCTGCATGCTGGGGTCGCAGGGTAGCCACCACAGGCACCTGCCGTTAGGTGGCTTCTGGGGATCGGAACGCTGGTCTGTACACTTGCTGGCAAGTGTTTTCTGCGATGAGCCATTGGCTCAGCGAGGACTGGTTTCTTCTCCCTGGGCCATCTCTCTATTGCTCACCTCAGGTTGTGCAAGGCTGCCCTGGGATTTCCTCGTCTTCCAGAAAACTTTGACAAGAGATGCATTCTTTTAATCTTTACTTAGTTCTGTATGTTTGAATTTGCGTTCCAGATTCTCCAGATTCAGTCTATGCTTTGGCAATCACGGTCTGAAAGCTGTTAAGCATTCCCACAACTCCACAGGGTCAATGATTCTCAAGGCTCTAGAGGGAGTAAAGGAAGCCTCCTGAGTGTGCTGGAAGCAGTGCAGATAATGGACTCTATCGCGTGTGTAATTTAACATGGTGCTCTCCAAACCTCACAGAATTTTGGATGTACGCACCAGGCTTACATCTTCTAAAACAAAAGAAAATTGGATAATCGTATTTCAAGGTGCACAAACCACCATGTGCTCTGTTGCCAGGCGAGGTCTGAAAGCGGTAATTGGAGCCCGTGATGCTCTGGTGTCCGGTGAGCTCGTGCCGGCATATCCAGCACCAGGGTCTTTGCCCGTGTCATTCACCACTGAGTCTCAGCCCCCATCTGTGCCCAGTAGATGCCTGGTGTACCCGTCTTTATGAAAATAACTGACGTTTATTAAAAATGTCCTTCACCCATCCGTAAAAGCAGCTAGCAATAGGTCTTGACTTTTTCCAACTTAAATATTAGTCTGTGCTGTAGGTAAAGCCCTTCCGTTCATGGTAAGCAGTGTGTGCTTTGGAATTTCCAGTGTTTTATATTTCATGGCATGGTACTGGGTTTCCAAAGGATGGAGAAATTTCACGGCCTCAAAAGTATTCGAAGGTAGTACTGAATGACGCTTCAAGCCCCCTAAAGGGGGGACGGAGATTTCAAAGGCACAGCACACATGCTGGTCTCAGTTAGTGAATGTCAGTGTAGCACTTACTCCTGCCCAAGAAAACTCACGTGTGCTTCAGGGAGTCAAAGGGTTAGAAGTTCTCACGAGGTAACTAAGATCCCAAAGTACCATCTTTGCTTATTACAGTGGCTCGTTGGTGGGTGATTTGAAAGTTACATTTATATTTCACACTTGACAGTTACAGCATACATGCATTTGTGTGATATAAGAAGCAACCCAGCAAAGAGAAACCAATAAAAAGACCCCAGAAATGAGAGTGGGTCTTTTTTATTCTATGTCCTTTAATATGATTATAGTTTTCCATTTTTTTGAATGCATACATCATTTCTATAATATTTTTATAAGAATGTTTGTAAAAGTGAAATGAAGTAAAACAGACAATTCTCAGTCCTCACAGGGGTCCTTGTGCCTCCTTAGAACTTGTCAGGCATGGTGCTGGGTCCTTCCCATGATGTTCCATGGCAGCTGGGCTGTCTGGGCTGTCCTTAAAGGTGAAGGCTCGCCACTCCTCCTGTCCTGTACCCTGCTCCATCCCTTAGGCGATAGAGCAGCTCCCCAAACCCCTGGACCTTTCGCGAACATAACCCTGTGCCAGTCCTGGGGCCAGCATTCAAACTTCCTGGCGGGCTCTGCTTTGGCTGGTGGGGAGCTCAAAGCCATGTAAGAGTTATAATCAATACGGACCACGTGCTGTGGTGAAGGCCAGGCTAGTCCCATGGAGAGGGCCAAGTGGGAGATGCATCTGCTTCCTGCGACTTTCGTAATAAATTCCCACGTACTCTGTGATTTCATGTGATGGAACTTAATTTTCTCCTGATCTGGAAGCCAGAGGTCTAAGATCGAGAAGTTGGCAGGTCCTGTCTGCTGTGAATGCCCCCTGAGGTACGATGCTGCTTCTTGCTTGACTTGCTTCAGCTTGACTTGGTCATGTCATTTTCAAGTTCCGTGAAATGGGAGGTGGGATAGCGCGTCTCGGTAGAGGGGCGCTGTAGGGGAGCGGCCTCAGGCTGCCCTCATCCAGGAAAGGGAGCAGTGACTGATGCTTCTGCACACGCTCGCTCTCAGAGTACACCTGTACTCTGACCATGGGGCGGCCTTGCCATTTCCTTATGTCGGAGGCCCCGTGGGACAGCAGGTTACATGCACAGCTGTTACTGCAGGTTTTTCCTCCCCGCCGGCCTCCCGGTCCTGCCGCCGCCACGTGAGCCCCAAATAACACTTAGAGACTCTGTATTTGATACAATCCTGTTGGCCAGTTACCATTATTGTTTATGGGCTAGCTCTGTCTTAATTATTAACCCATTTCTACTTATCTAAGTATTTCCACGTGGTCATCTTATCGGGGAGCCGTGGCGGGAGTCTTCCTTCCTCCCGGGGCTACACCTCGACTCCCCCCTACTACTTCCTCTTTCCTCCTCCTGGTCTCCTAGCCCCACCTATCTTGTTTCCTATTGGCTCAAGAGTGCTTTATTGTTTAACCAGTATGAGAAACATATTTACAGAATAACATCTCCCATCACACAGCAGTCTCGAGTGATCGATATCAAGGCACATTATTAACTTGGCTCCAAGGTCTGGCAGAATCCAGTCTCTGTGACGGTAAGAGATATTTTCAGAAAATGCCTATATTTGATGAAAAATGCACAGAGTGTGTCTGTAACAAGGTTGGTGCTTTACCAACAGGAGCGAGATAAAGGAATGGTGTGTGATGGGACTCTGCCTGTAGCATCCCTTCCCTCGAAGTCAGGAAAAGAAAGAAGCAGGAAGTCAGACAAAGGGTGGGAGGCAAAGGTTCATTCTTGTCAGTATCCCTGTAGGCCCAGAGGCCACTCACATGTTCACACCAGCCAAGCATGCAAGTGATGCCTAAGTTCTTTGAAATGCCTCACGTGAGGGATGTATCTTAGGTGTCCTTCATTCACCAAAGTTCAGCCATCACTTAGTACCTATGGGGAACTGAATCCAGCCCCTCCAGGACACCAGCACCCCAAAATACTTGGCTCCACTTTGTAAAACAGCATGGTATATTCTCCTGAGAGGCTTAAGTCGTTTCTGGATGAGTTATAGTACTTAATGCCAATTCCATCTGAATGGGTTCTTTACTACATTGCTTAATCGATGGAAAGGGAAGATGTCATGCTGTGGCTAAGCTGTGATGTACCCTCTCCTGAACTGTCAGTACTGTAGGAATTTTTTTTGAGAGACACAGCCCACTCCCATGCTGGCAGCAGGCTTCAGCCCTTTCCTGCTCCCAGCATGAGATTCCTGGGGGAGATATCAGTCCCTGGGAGGGGGCTGGGGTGCATTGTCTCTTCAGAATGCCTTCATTCCTGGTAGGATGTGAGGTCACCTGAATGGCCAGGTCCTTATCACGAAGAGATGTTAGTAACAGGCTGTCTTGCGTGGGGACAGCAATGACAATCCCACTTCTGTGTCCACTCATGTGCTCATTATTAAATGGCTGATCAGACGCCTCCACTGTCCGACTACAGCAGGAAGTACGAACACGGTCCTTACAAAGACGTTGTCAGGACTACAGACATTTCTGCAGGGCCCCAGCCCCTGCATTTGGTGACACAGCACACGTTGTTCCCTTCCCCTCCCCCCTAACCCTGTGTTCTTGAGTCTGGAAGTTTCCACGCTGATGTTTCTTGATGAGCCAAATTGCCTTGGGGTAATTTGGAGTGAGACATTGAGGTTATTTTTGATCTTATGCTATTATAAGCAATGACAGAAGGAATAATTGTGTGCGCAGGTCATTGTGCACGTGTGACTAACGTAAATTACGACATTAATCTGTGAAATCTCCCTATTGGAGATGGGGGGGGGCTCAAATTGAATCATGATGTGTGCTGTCGAACGTATACCATGTAATTTCGACAAAGAAAATGAGAACCATCCTGCTATTTTAAGTGACCCGATTGTTTTACTCCTGCCCTTCAGCTTAGTTTTTTCAGTGATTTGAAGTGGAAATGAATCAGAAAAACAAACAATCCTGTAAAAGTCCCCTACAAGGCGAAACAACAAAGCTGTGTTCCCACAGGGTTGGCTCCGGCTTGCGTACGACCAAGACCTCTCCCTTCTATTTGTGAAGTCGAGTTTCCAGCGGTAGTGTCTCTTGAGGAACACTTCCTGTGTCTGCTTTTTGTTGGTTTTCTTTGGTTAGACATACATGCGGTAGAAAGAGACAAAGGTTGCTTTTTCTCCCAGTGTCTTTTATTTTTGGGGGTGGGGTGGGGTGGGTGGGGGCTTTTTCAAGACAGGGATTCTCTGTGTAGCTTTGTAGACCAGGCTGGTCTTAAACTCACAGAGATCTGCCTGCCTCTGCTCCCGAGTGCTGGAATTAAAGGCATGCACCACCTCCCAGCTTCTCTCAGTGTCTTTAAAAATATATTTATTTGTTTATCTTTTATTCTTGCGTGTGCATGTATATGTGTGAATATTGTGCAGATACAGTGTTTGTGAATGTGGAGGCCAGAGGAAACTTCCTGTCTCATCCTCAGGACACTATCCATTTTCTTTCAGACAGAGACTCTTGTTGGCCTAGAACACACAAAGTAGGCTAGACTCACTGAGCAGCAAGCCCCAAGGATCTGTGTATCTCCTCTTCCCTAGCGTGTGGGTGGGCTCTGGGGCTCAGACTTATGTCTCCATATTTTCACGAAGCACTTTACTGACTGAACTATCCCCTAGCCCTGGGTTCCTCCTCCTAAGAACCAATCTCATTTATGAGTGTTCTATCTCCCCGACCTACTAATCACTCACAGGTTACAACTACCAATGCTTAATACACATTGGGGGTGAAGGCTTAAAACACTCGTTTGGAGGGGCACATACTACATTCAGACCCCAGCAGCCCTCGGAGGCATTGTGTCCTTTTTATAGGTATATTTGACAGCTATTTTTAGGTAAAGACATTTAGCCATTGTTTTAACTCTCAGTAAGTGGTTACAATGGGCTTGGGTATTAATGCAACAAATATTTAATGAGCATGATGGCAGAGAAGGGAAGGCAGCTCATTTCCCTTAGCCCTGGGCCTATAATATATAAACAGTTCCCCCGCCTCCCTTACCATTGGATATTGATATATACCTGTGTTCTAACCAATGAATGTAGGTGGAAATATGTGGGAATTCCCCACACCTGGCCCATTAAAAATTTCCCATCATGCCTTCTGTTCATTCCCTAGACAACCACCATGGCTGGTAGACAGCCAAACTTGCCAAGAAGTAGTTTGTGTTACGTTAACTTATCAGACCCCCAATATTCTCTTACGCAAACAGTACTCATGACTTTGACAAGGACTGGGTCTTCTGGCTCTAAAGGCAGTGGACAGATTTACCAGTAGCCCTGGGGCTGTTGGAGAGGTTGTTGGTGAGCCCTAAAAACCAGCCTGCAAGTGTCTGAATGGGAGATTCCAGGCAGTTGGAATACATTTCATGACCTGAATTCTACACCCACTCTCTACTTAAAGTTCATCTGGGTTACTCTGAATTCTAAGGGGAGCCTGACAGATTTGAGTCACAGCCTCATCGCCACTTAGGGAATGGACATAATCTCGAAAGAAAGGCTGCTCTCCAACAGAACACTTGATGGAGCCCTCAACTGCCTACCGGCTGAGTTAGCTTGAATGGATTGAAAGACACTTGGGAGATGAAACTCAATCCTGGGTGTGTCTGTGAAGGCATTTCCAGACTAATGGGAAGACAGTACCCCAATGGGCTGGAGAGGGGAGGGATTTAAAGGTACGGAGGAGGAAGCACACGGCCAGGGCACACCTGCTCCCTGTCGTGCATAAAACAGCGTCCTTTTCCCCGTATGTCTCCACTGTGACGTTTTACCTCATCCAGGCCTGAAGAACTGAGACCCCTGACCATGGACCAGGCGTCTTCCAATGAGTGAGCCAGAGCAATCTGCTCCTCTTTCTGTATTGGGCATTTCTTTACAGGCTGAATCACTGGATATATGTATTGTAGAGGGAGCTGGGGCCACTTGCCTATTGGACTCAGACTCCATCTCTGATTCCCCAAGCTACTGGTTTATTAATATTGGGAGACAGGAGGAAACCATGCAGCCCCAGGGAAAAGAAATGAGCACTCTCAAGGAAAAATAGTTCCTAAATCATTGCTACCAGATGCGCAGTATTTGCAGAGGCACTCAAGCGAAATCTAAAGCCAAACCAAAAATAAATAAACACAAAAAAGCTGTAAAAACCTTTCCAAACAAAATTCGAGTTCAGCCTTTGTTGCCAGCCCCAGTTGCAAGCAGGAGCTATCTGAGGACAAAATGACACAGGCCACAAGAAAACCGTGTCTCCTATACCCTAAGCCAAACCCTTGATCCCAGCCCATATGCCCCAAGTTGCCCCAACTTACACGCTCTGAGAAAATGGCAGCCCAGAGCCTCCCGTGTCCACATCACTCCCAAGCTGGCAGTCTCCTGTCCTTTCCGTTCAAATTTATTTTTCCTTTGTATTGGATATGCACTGTTTTCTCATGAATCTATCCTGATTGTAGTTTTCCCCTTCCCGTGCTCCTCCCAGTTCCCAGTGCCCCCCACTTCCCTCCCATTCCATCCAGATCGCCTCCTTCTGCCTCTCACTGGAAGAGATCAGGCTTCTAAGAGATAACCACCACAATCGACAAAGTAAAATATAATAAAATGAAGCACAAACAATCACATTGCGATTGTTTTTGGCAACTGAACAGCAGGGGGAGATTCCTAAGATCAGGCACAAGAATCAAGGAGCCACTCGGCACTCGGCGTCACACTCAGAGTTCCATACAAACACTAAGCTAACCGCTGTAACATGCGGGACCTGGTACAAACCCGTGCGGGGCCTTGTGCTTGCTGCCTCAGGCTCTGTGAGTTCGTAGGCGTCCTGCTCAGTTCATCTGGAAGGCCTTTCCCCATGGTGTCCACCATCCCCCCGAGACTCTTACACTCTCTCGTCCTCCCTCAGCTCTGAGGGGAGGGCTTTGATGCTGACTGTCATCACAACATCTGGCTGTGTGTCTCTGCATCTGTTCCCATCTGCTGCTGGAGGAAGCTTCTCTGATGATGACTGTGTAAGACAGCCTAGTTTTCTTGGTTATTTTCGTTACATACATATGGACGTGTATGTACGAATATGTATAAATACCATCATTTTTATTCATAGGGTACGTGTGGTGTCAGGGTGAGGACTACTTTGTGTTGGACAACCAGTAAGGGGGCTTATCTCTGGGGGAGCGTAACTCTCCTTCTCCTAGTGGCCATTGGTCGTCTGGAGTTCTTTGACTAGGGGTAGGACCCTGAGAAATTTACGCCCTTACACATTAACATATCCACTGACATGTTAGTTCAGTAATTCTTTATGGGTTTGCTGTTGCTTTGTCTGTACTGTGTTTTCCCGTCTGTGCGTCTTTGAAAGCATTTGGCCAATATGCCTCTACCACATACTAAGAAGCTTCTAGAACTGAAATGTAATCTCTATGAGGATTATTAATTAATTTGATGGAGGGCACCATCAAGAAGGAAGCTTGGGATGAGGATTTCCTGAGTCAGTGTGACTCTGGGATCTGCCTGTCTGAAGGAGAGATTATCAGGAACTATTCTGACCAATGGGGGCTGTGCCTAATGCACTTCAGAGGGCCATCTTCAACTGTGTCTATAGCTTGGCAATCGTATTTAGTTTGTAATCTGTGTAGCAAAGCTTTGAGTCCAGTCCCCCGTGACCACTGAGCCATGATCTGCCCTGTAAGCACCCCACAAGAAAAGTGGGTTGGCATCGATGGGCCCCATGTCTTTAGCTACGAAGCTAAAGCATGACTTAATATCTTCACAGGAAACAGCACGATGCTTTGGCTCATCCTCACGTTGTGTATGGATGAACTCAAGCCCACTCCGAGTGTGTATCGTTTCCGTGTGATGAGTGCACTCGGCATCCTCTCTTCCAGCTTTCTTAGGTCACTGAATGCACCCTTGTTAACTGCGATCCCCCCTGCGCAACAGAACTCCAGCGTGGCGTCTCATGCTGACCGCCACTGTTCAGACTGAAGACTCACCTCTGGGCCCCATCGTTCTGCTCACTAGCTGGCTGTATCAGCTAAGTATTCTTAGTTTCCAATTGAGCATGGAACTATGTGCTGTCTGCGTTACTGTGCATGACTCAGTTCCTTCGACATTAGACTGGACAGTTCTGTCTGGCTGCTTCAGTTGGCTGAATCCGTCTCTCTTGAATGACGGAAGAGTATTCTGCTATCTTCAGGAAGTCTTGGCTGATTCCATTTCTCAGGTCTCGTGAATAATTCTGTAGTAATCAGGGGATAAAGATGTCTCTTTGGAACGCCGGGCTCCTTTCTTTTGGATAAATAACCAGCCGGGAGATTGTTGGGTCACGAGGTAGCTTCCTTTTCAGCTTCTTCGGGGTCTTCGACCTTGTTCTCTGTAGAGGGAGCATTGCTTCACGTTCCCTTCAGCAGTGTGATTTTCCTGTCTGCACAGCTTCTCCAGCATCTGTCAGTTTTCCTTTCCACTGGAGACACTCTGACCAAGGGAAGATGGCATCCCATCACACTTCTCTGGTGTTGATGGGAGTGAACATTACTTCATACATGTCAGCCATTCTATGTCTGTTTTGGGGAGATGTCTTTTGGGTCATTTTCCATTTAAAAATAGCAGTTATTTGTTTGTTTGTTTGTTTGTTTATTTATTTCTCCAAACTGCCACAGTCCTACATTTTCTAAAGGAGAGAGTGTCGCCATTTTTCTTTTCTAATTACAATGGTCCTTATGACTGGAGAAGCTGGCTAAAATAAATGCAAGCTAGACAGTGTGTTATATTACTTTTAAAGCCATAATTATTCACGGAAAGCAAATGAGAGGTCTTTATGAGCTAAAAAGCATGCACTTCTGGTTTCTTACTTGGTGAACTAATGTCTTGGGAAGTGGGTTAAAAGTTTACCAAAACATACTTGGGTTATCTGCTCAGTTTTATATCCAGGATCGATGAGTCTATCAGTGTACTCAGAGCCTTGGAGAGGTTCTCACTGTTTTAATAGAGCGATGAAGACAGAAGCCAGACCCCAGGAGAGGTCAGACTGAGCAATCAAATTAACATCTGTTAGGAATGAGTCAGTCTTCAAGGTCAGCCTATTCACAGATGTCAATGTGTCAGAATGGAGAGATGATAACTACTGACCCTGAACCCCGAAGCTTGGCAGGCAGCTGTGGGAGATAAGCAGCTTTTGCTGAGATAGCAATTCATGTTGGAATGTACACTTCCTTACTTAAAAAAAAAAAGACAAAATACCAAATCCAAATCTAGGTTAACTTTGGTTTTACTGACTGTTGATAAGCAGACTCTAGGTCTTTCTTTCACTGGGTAACCCTGAAGACAAATGAGAATGAGGTGGACAGCCAGGGATAAGAGCAGTTGGGCGTGGCTTCTCATCAGAGGGCTATCTGGATGTTAAATCAAAAGCTTTAAATATTGTGTATCTTGGCTAGGCACATTCCTAATAAGGGCTGTGCACTAAATACTTTCCCAACTCAAATCAGAAGCAGATTTTTATCCTTCCTTCCTTTCTTTCCTTCTTTCTTTCTTTCCTTCCTTCCTTCTTTCTTTCTATCTTTCTTTCTTCCTTCCTTCCTTCCTTCTTTCTTTCTTTTCTTTTTCCTTTTTTCTTTTTCTTTTTTTTTATTTTTGGGGACAGCCTTTCTGTATGTGACATTGACTGGCTTGGAATTACTAGGTTAGACCAGGCTGGCCTCAAATTTAGAGCTCCACCTGCCTCTGTCCTTCAAGTGGTGGAATTAAAGGCTTTTGCCACCATGCCTAGCTAAGTGGTGCATAGATCTAGACTTGGACTTATTATTATTATTTTTAAGCAAACCCCCAAAACTTAGAAGAAGTAAGAATTGTACCAATTGCAGCCTGCAGCCTTGGAGCTGCAGTATAGCTACCGACAGTGGCAACCTGGGAGGAAGGAAGGAAATTGTATCTCTTTTGTCCCGCAGTGTTTTCGTGGTACTCTGGTACTCGACGTGGAACTTAACACCAATGCCAGCAGCAGTACCAGGGAGCTGCCATGTTCTCTCACGAAAAGCAGCAGACTGGACTGCAGTTTCCTCCCTTGACCGTGGCCTTCAGAGGCAGGGCATGAGCTGACTGGGCCTCGTGTCTCCATGGTGGAGAAGGGCAGGCTTGGGGGGACCTTGATGGGAGATGTCATTCTGTAAATATGTTTCTCTTATTGGTTAATGAATAAAACACTGTTGGCCAATAGGAAAGCAAGATAGGTGGGACTAGGAGACAAGGAGGATTCTGGGAGATGTAGTAGAGGAGAGTCAAGAGGTAGAGACTTGAGGGAAGGGGTCTGGACTCTCTCTCAGGTAAGATAAGACCACGTGGAAACACTTAGGTGAATAGAAATGGGTTAATATTTAAGACAGTGCTAGCCAATAAGAACTGCTAGTAATAGGCCAATGCCGTTATGTCTAATAGTGTCTCTGTGTGTTATTGGGGCTGACGTGGCTCTGGGACCAGGCTAGGGGGACCTGAGTCTTCCCTTGTGAGAATCACCTAGCACATGCCTCACTTGTGAGATGCAGGTGACAATTCAGTGTCGTTAGCACAGTGATTTTGTGTTAGTTGAGACTAACTTGTCTTTTAACGGGGATGTGTAGCCAGAGATCCTGTGCTCCTGTTCCCCAAACTATGGAAACTACACTGTGTGTTTAGGATGCCATGGGAACAGGAAGGGGGCGGTCACTACTGTCTAAAGATTAAAAGGGCCAACAGCGAAGTACACACAGAAAGAATTATACTCAGCAATTAGTGAAATTCATGAGCTTTGGCCAGTGTGCAGGTTCTTCCCAGGAGAGGAAGATGGCCGGTGTTGGGGTACTTTCCGTTTCTTGCTATCTGGGTGCCTTGGGAAACTCAACCCTCCAATGACCAGTTATTTATCTTTATAACATGTTATTGGGATCCTAGAACGTTTTTATGAAGGGAAATGTTGCCATGCAAAGTAAGACCTTCAAGAAAACTTCTCTGTAAAGAGGATTTCCCACCACACCTCAAAATTCCCCATCTCCTTTTCTCCCTTTGTCCCCCTCTCCTTCCCTTTTCTCCTTTTTCCTTCCTTCTCTCTTCTTTCTTTCTTTCTTTCTTTCTTTCTTCCTTCCTTCCTTCCTTCCTTCCTTCCTTCCTTCCTTCCTTCCTTCCTTTCTTCCTTGCTACTGGGGATGAAAATAGTTTGCACATTCTGTGCCACTGAGCCATGGTCCTAGTCCACCTTCACTTTTATTTTGAAAGTGGGTTTTACTAACATGCCTAGGCTAGCCTTGAATTTGTGGTCCTCCTGCCTGTGCCTTTCAAACAGTTGGGATTACAGATCTTCACCAGGAGCCTGGGTACCTTTTGGCTCTTGACTGGTGTGTTCTCTTGAGGTGATAAGTCCAAGCCTGGACTCTGCGTGGAAGGGCCAGCATGGAAGTGTATGGGAATCGATAGTTCACAGACTTCATAGGGCATAGCGCACCTTCCCAGCTGTGTGGAGACTCTCCCAGGCCTCTATTTTCCTGAAGTTAAACGTTCCTGGCCCCACTGTAGGCTTCTCCTGCCAGGTCTCTGTAAGAATGAAGACAGCAACAATGACACATGACTACAGTGGCCTGGCTTTGACCACTGCAACCTCAGATGCTTTGTTTTATGGGTGGTACTGGCTTCCTTTAGCCCTGTTTTAAATGATAACATGAGAGGCATTAGCTGCTGAATTACTCAGATGGGTTTCTGGGCCACGAAAGGGCTTGGGACTCAGTTAATCTTGGATACAAGGGTAAGGCCTCACACACTTAAGGAAAACATGATGATTCTTGAGTGAACGATTCCTCTCTTGTTCATTGAGACACAAGACTCTCCTTCAATTGTCAGAGTGGAAAAGGAAGTAGATTAAATAAATCCGCTTGACCTCAAGGCTGCAAAGTAGTGCGGGCTGCCAGTTTCCTCTGACTTTGTGCCCCTGTGGGACAGGGAGACAGGGAGCCTGCTAATGCCAGCTCCCCTCTGCGTAGCCACCACACCGTGCAGAGTGGAGAAGCCAATCTTTTGAGTGTTTCCTTGCCTGTCAGGTATCAGGACACACTTTAGCCTAAGTATTCTGAGTCATTGGGAACATTAATTAAGACCGTATGCGTGGATCTAGTAAGCTAAGCTTGTCTTTAGGGCTCCCCATGCAGTCTACAGCCCTGACCATCCTCAGTGTGCGAAGGTGGCCTCTGGTAGCTTCCTCAGTAGAGAAAGTGCCTAGTGCTTGAGGCAGGGTTTCTCACTGAACCCAGATCCTTCCTTTTATTATTAAGACTGGCAACACGAGTCTACAGGCGTGTGCCGTCACGCTTGGCTTTTATGAATGTTGGGAGATCCGAACACAGGTCTTCATGTTTGTTATGCAAACACTTGAGCCACTGAGACATGTCCTCGGTCCCAGAAAACAATTCTCAATAATTGGTAAGTGATGCTTACATCCATGACACAACTTGTCCCGAGATTTATGTTTGGTTGGGATGGAGGCTGCAGGAAATGGTCCTTAGGGGCCCCAGGGGGGAAGCCCCTGGCAGGGTCAGACGGTTTTGCTGGAGATGGTGTGGGTGGGGTGGCTTTCCTGCCTTCACTTCTTGGGGAGGGTGCTGTGCAGTTCAGGAGCCTTGGAGCTGAGGATGTGCTTTAGAGATCTTTGCATCTTGTCCATGAGAGGGCGCTGGTGTTACAGATTGCCTGTTTGTTCCGGTGAATCCCTCACTGAATCCCACATCTTCCAGAGCAGTTAGCCACTCACCCCACATCTGTGGGCATATTCCATCAAAGACGTGTGTGTGTGTGTGTGCGTGTGCGTGTGTGTGTGTGTGTGTGTGTGTGTGTGTGTGTGTGTGTGTGTGTGTGTGTGTTGTCCGTGTGTGTGTTGCAAGCTGTTAAACTCACTGGCCATGTGTGAAAGGGCTGAGTGCTGGAGCAAAGCACTTATGAAATTAATGTAGCAGGTTAGAAATTCAGTATGTCCTTGAAAGAGGAAGCAGGGAGCTCTGGGGGCCCCCAAAAGGAGGAAAAAAAAATAATATTTGCCTTGGAAGGAAGGAAGTTGCAGAAAGAGGCAAAAAAGGAAAAGGACAGAACATCAGGCAGTTTCCAGTGAACTGGAACCTCACCTTAGCTTGAAGCATGGGGCCAAAGGCAAAAATGGCTAAGGGTTCACACGTGTGTTTGTTTGCAGGTGGGAGTCAATAGCATGTCACATTTCGAAACTGATCACCCTGAGACGCCCTCAGTGGCGCCCTCTTTCCTCAGTGTACTCTCGACATCTCCCAATATCTAACGAGTCTTGATCATTCAGTGTCTTTTATTGCATGTTGCCCTTGTGGGAACGTGACTGCCGTGAACTGTGGGACCTTCCCCATCTCCTACGTGGACATGGCGTCTTCTCCTGAAAATGCTGCCTGACACAGGAGTCCCTCAGTGACAGTGCCTGAAGGTGTCAAACCTTCACCAAGAGGGCCAGTGCCAGACTGGCTAGGGATGGGTCCTGACCTCGGACACTGAAAAAGCTGCTCATTCCCACACCAAGTGCCCAGGTTGGATTCGGACATGAGAAACTGACCAAGGTGGTCATGTGGTCATCTCAGGGGCCACATACTGTGAGCACACGAGTTATTTTCTTAATCTGTAGTTACTGACAATGTGCTTGTATGTTTGCTGAATTGCACTGCAATTTGGAGGGTTGTATAGCATCCTATTGGCCAATGTCCCAAGACATAATCAATCTGGAAAGTCTTTGGAAATTTATACATCCCAATGTTATACCCATGACAAGAAGAGTTCACATGGCCAATATAAACTATTGAGTTTCTTTGAAAGAAAAATTATCTTAGTTTTTTTTTGCACAGGATATAGATACTCCAAACACACGCCAGGATGTAGAAGCTGGGGCCTCAAGACTCCAAACAAGTTCTGTACCCCTGAGTTCTGTCTCTAGAGGAAAAGTCTAATTGTTTGTTCTGGCCCACTTCAGTTTGGGGAGTGAGTTCTGGTGATGGGGTAAAGCTGTGGGCGTGACCATTTGTGGGTGGGAGGTTGAAGATTCAGAATCACTGCCTAGTGTGTTAGCCATGGTTCCCCATGGAACAGAACTGAAAGAAGGGATTTGTTAGAGTGTCCCACAGGCTGTGTGTGGTCTGAGTAGTTCAGCAATGGCTGTGTCCTCACAGGAAGACCCAGAATCCAGCACTCGCTTGTCCACAAGACCAGACGTTTCCAGGCAACAACAGTGCACAATAAAGGTTAAGGTGTGACTACACAGAAAGTTCTGTTCAAAGTACACGTGACCTTGAAGATGCGATCTGTGGCTGAACCCAGTGTGGTCTCTGAGTGAGATAGCATAGAGGCCACCAGGGCATAAAATACATGTGATGTCCCCACTGCGGATGGGTTCTATTGACTAAAGACCAAGGTCCATGGAGGGAGAGTCTGGATATGCGTTCACGCATAGGTAGGCGATGGGAGATGTCATTCTGTATATATGTTTCTCATACTGGTTAATGAATAAAGCCCTGTTGGCCAATAGAAAAGGAAGATAGGAGGGACTCAGAACCTAGGAGGAGAGAGGAAGTAGTAAGGAGGAGTCAAGATGGAGATCCCGGAGATGTAGAAGGCCAGCCGCTCTGGCTGGTAAGATGACAACATGGACATACTTAGAATAGTAGAAATGGGTTAATTATTAAGACAGAGCTAGCCGGTAAGCAATGATAGTAACTGGCCAACAGCATTGTATCAAATACAGAGTCTCTGCCTGTTATTGTGGGCTGGTGTGGTGGCGGGACCAGACTGGCGGCGGGGGAAAAACCTGCCTGTAACAGGTGGGTGAGGTCTGAGGAAGCGTCTGGATATGCATTCAGCATAGGTGGGTGAGGTCCGCCTCTACAAACAGCAAAAGGTCACCAGGTCATTAACAATCCCACTTCTGTGTGGGAAGCAGGCATTTCTGCCTTTGAGGAGACATCCCTGCATGATCAGCACTTCTGAATTTCCTAGGAACTGTCGGGAAAAAGACTTTTGTGTTCCCAGTGACACAGGAGTGCCCGAAGTACGTGGCTCCTGCAGATGCTTCCAGTGTCGACTGACAGGACTCTGCAGAAACTCCAGTTGTGATGGGTCCCTAAGATAATACTTGATAAGTGCTTTTCCACATGGCATGGGGCAAGTTCTGTTGCAGTGTGGCTCGTCAAATGTGAGTTTTACATCCCGACTTGGGGAGTGAAAGGCCTAGAAAACATCTCACTATACCAGCCAGCTCCCATGCAGGACAGAAATGGCTCCCTCAGGGCAGGAAGACTACAGTGGTCCTGGTCTGGGTGGCAGACATTAAACCTTTTGAGTGCTATCATTTGTAAAATAAGACCTCATATCCTCAGCTAATTTATTTTTATTTGTATGCTGCCTTTCTGATTGGGCTGCCGAATGAGGAAACGCCGATAAAAGCATTCATTAATAAGCAGGGCTTCTCTGGTTGCAAACGGTGGTTTTTGTCTTGTGAATTGGCACCAGGAATGTGTATGTGGTTTGTGAGTGGGATATAAACTCTCTTTACATTTCCCCTGAAGCTCAGCAGCAGCATCCCTGTGCCAACAGGGATGCGAGGTCCAGGCTCCGGCTCATTCAAAGGCTGGGAAATTTGACTTTAATTGGATTTTTAAATACATCAAAACTACTTTTGTATGAATTTAAAGAAAGATAATAATAAGCATAGGATATGTATGTATGTACTCCTGTGGGCTGGAAGAATGGACTAGACTGAGATAAGGTATAGTGGAGGTGTGTATTGTGTGTGTGTGTGTGTGTGTGTGTGTGTGTGTGCATGAGTATTTGTATCTGTGTGTCAGTGTGTGTATGTATGTGTGTGTGTATGTGTGTGCATGCGTGTATGTGCATGCGTGTATGTGCATGCACGAGTGTATGTATGTGCACGAGTGTGTATGTGTGTGATGGGATATTCTGTAAATATGTTTCTCATACTGGTTAATGAATAAAGCACAGTTGGCCAATAGGAAAGCAAGATAGGCGGGGCTAGGAGACAAGGAGGAGGAAAGAGGAAGTAGAAAGGAGAATTCAGCATGTAGAGACTGGAGAGAACAGAGGTCCGGGCCCTCTCTCTGGTAAGATGAGGCCACGTGGAAGTACTTAGATTAATAGAAATGGGGTAATCATTAAGACAGAGCTAGCCAATAAGAAACTAGTAACTGGCCAACAGAATTATATCAAATACAGAGTCTCTGCGTGTTATTGGGGGCTGGCATGGTGATGTGCCCAGGCCGGCAGGAAAAAACCTGCTCGTAACATGTGTGTGTGTGTGTGTGTGTGTGTGTGTGTGTGTGTGTGTGTGTGTGTGCATGGGTGTGTATTCATGCCTCTGTGTGTGTGCATGTGTGTGTGTGTGTTCACGCCTTTTTCTCTGTTCGTGTGTGTGTGTGTGTGTGTGTGTGTATGTGTGTGTGTGTGTGTTAACTTTACATCTGATGATGGAATCAAGTCCCATGGTAATTTCATTTTATACTGGGCTGTTTCCTGACGTGAATTTTTTCTTTAGGTTTTGGAGACGTTCTCAAGAAAATCTGAACCTTCATCTTAATTACTTTTAATCCTATAAATCTTTTCCTCCTTCCAGTGCTTTAAGACATGTTTTTGTCTGACATATATGGAAGCTTTATGATATTTTACATTCGACCACTACATTATAAATCATAGCTAAAAGCCCAGGACTAAATGCAAGCTCAAGTTGCTTAATTTAAAATTATCTTTTTAAAACTCATGAAGATGCTCCAAAAAGAAAAGAAAAGAAAACATCCCCTCCATTAGCAAAACCTTGCTGAGAATATTTCCAGGGCAAACCCTGCCAGAACACTAATTAATTCTTTTGTGCCTAAACATAAGGACATTTGTGTTTGAATGCATTGACCTGTGGGGTGTGTGTGTGTGTGTGTGTGTGTGTGTGTATACGCATATTGTGTAAACACTGTGCAAACATCTCACATCGTGGATTTTACACATGTATGCATACACATGAGCTTCCATTTAGGAGGAAATTAAGCTCATTGTCACCCAGGAAGCCCTGCTGGTTTTGATCAAAGTAGAGGATTTCAGTTAGATAATTGACTTGTCACAAAAAAAAAATGAGAATGTTCAAAATGAATGACTTTTAAAATTGAAACAGCTAAGGCAAAACAAATAGATACAGGTGCTTTGATTTTTAATGGGTTAGAATTCACCCATAGTCATCATATCCGAACTGTTGCTGATTTAGAGCTCATCACACAGGTGAACTTCCTGTCTCCAGGTATTTCTCCTTCAGTGAGGTCAAGTGGGGTCTTTTCAGTGAATAGAAGAAAGAGGCCTAAAATGGGGGTCTTCAACTGAGTCCTCTTCAACTAAGTGTCGACGGCATGGTCCTAATGATCCTTGAGCTGTTGGCCTAGGCGTCACAAAACCAAAGGGATGCTGAGCCTCAGAGGAAAGAGTGCACAACAGGCATGCATTTGACGCTCTGCCAAGTCCTAGCTCTGTCGCCTTGGGTGACCTGTCCAACGTCTCATAGTTGGGTTTCCCCAGGCACGTGGTGGCGGTGCCAGCCCTTGAATGGTAGGCATTTTAGTTTTCCTCTTTACTTCTCTGTTTCTTTCTTGTAAAATATGAAGAAATAGGCGTAGCACAAGGGGCTAGGGCAGGACGTACAATGAGCTAGGGAAGTCACTTGGAGGGGTGGCGTCTAATTTTCCTCCCCAGTTCAGGAAAGTTGAATGAGTTTGGACCTCAGAAGCTCAGACAAATGGACCACACAGAGAGAGGAGATGAATGGGACCAGAGCCTCCTTGGTAGATCCCAAGGCTCCCTAGGATCGCCCCAGGAGGCCTACTGCACTATTCACAGCAATAGTCTGAGCACCCTGCAGAGATATTGGCAGCTCTGTCCACACAACTTAGAAAGCACTTACAGGAATGCAATTCCATTAGGCTAGGCATAATGGGCCCACTCAGGGCAGGCTAATGTCATCCTGACATGTTTACAGGTCAGGACATGCTTCGTCTAGGTCAGGACCTTCAGATGGCTCCCCTGGCTCTCAGGACAAGATCCCACACCCAATCCTCGGTTCTTATTACTGGAACATGAAAAAATGGGACACGTCAGTAAACAAATTACTGGTCTGAAAGGCTGTGAGATGGCCTTGAAGGGACATAGGTCAGACCAGCAGGAGACAATTGCCAGCAGGTTCAGGAAAACCATCATCGTACTTGGTAGGTGGTTACTTGAGGGCTGTTTGTATCGCGTGCAGTTCAGAGAGAGCCAGAGCTGCAGTCACACATTCTCAGAAGGAATTCCCGAAGCAAGAGGGATTGTGGGCCTTCCTGCCTTTGGTTGCACTGTTTACTGGTCCCCATGGCCCCGAAATGTGCTTGCTGGAGTGTAAGTCAAGATTCAAAGCAGTCCTGTCCATGTCACCTGCAGACGGTCCTACAGGAGGAGCTTTCTGCCTCACTCTGATGCCCTTGACCACTGTTCAAGGTCACTGACATTGTTAATGGCAGAGTGTAATCGTCTTACTGGGAGTTAAATGCCCCGGAAGCTTTTTTTTTTTTTTTTTTAAAGTTTCCGCCCTTTAGTGTGTGTGTGTGTGTGTGTGTGTGTGTGTGTGTGTGTGTGTGTGTGTGTGTGTGTGTGTGATCAGACCCTCAGGGCAGAACGTATGTGGATGGGTGTTGTGATTTGAATAAGAACGACCCCCATTGGTCCTTATCTTCGAATGCTTCCTCACTAAGGCGTGGCCCTATTTGAAGGTATGAAGTGGTCTGTCCTTGTGGGAGGAAGTGTTTCACCCTGGGCCGGCTTTGAGGGTTCTTAAGCTCGCACCAGGCCCGTCTCTCCCTCAGCCAGCGGATCAGGATGTAACTGGCAGCTGCCTCTCCAGAGCCACGTCTGCTGCCCGTTCCTCACAATGATGATGACACCGTGAGCGTGAGGAAGGCCCAATTAAAGCCATCTTTTATAAGCGTGACCTTGGTCCTGGTGCCTCTACACAGTCACAACTACAAGTGTTACGCCTACATGTATGTCTGTCTGTCTGTCACGTGCCTGAAGAAGCCAGAGGAGGGTGTCAGATCCCTTGATGCAGATGTCACAGACAGCTGTTAACTGCCCCGTGGGTTCTGGGAAGGTGACCAGGTCCTCTGTAAGAGCAGCAAGTGACCTTAACCTCTGAGCCATCTCTCCAGCTCAAGTGCCCGGCTTTTAAAAGCAAGCAGATGCCTACAAATGGTTCGTAATCTACAGCTCTAAGATTGCAGGGGTAGGGCAGATTTGGCCAAGCACATGGCTAGGATTTCTTGCTATGTCGATGGAAACGAACCGGCCTCAGGAGGACAAGGTCAAAGGGCACCTTTGGAAACTGTCTGCAGCCTTGACCTTGCACCTATGACCTCATCGCTCCAGTTTGGACATTGCTCCTGGCCCTGGGATCATAGGTGTATTTTACCACCAGGGCCTTTCACCTCTGGGCAGAAACCGGCACAGACAAAGCTAGTTACAGAGTTTGTGCCAGGCCGAGCCGGAGCTACAGAACTCACACTGCCATAGTTTGGTCTCTGTCCCTGTGGCCTCTCTGAACGTGGTGGGCTCTGGTGGACAAACCTCTCTCACTCATCAGCACGGAGCCCTGCAGGATTGACTGTGCGCTAGCCTACTGTGTGCGCGCTAGCCTACTGTGTGCTAGCCTACTGTGTGTGCACTAGCCTATTGTGTGTGTGCTAGCCTACTGTGTGCTAGCCTACTGTGTGCTAGCCTACTGTGTGTGAGCTAGACTACTGTGTGCTAGCCTACTGTGTATGTGCTAGCCTACTGTGTGTGCGCTAGCCTACTGTGTGCTAGCCTACTGTGTGTGCGCTAGCCTACTGTGTGCTAGCCTACTGTGTGTGCACTAGCCTATTGTGTGTGTGCTAGTCTACTGTGTGTGTGCTAGGTTACTGTGTGTGTGCTAGCCTACTGTGTATGTGCTAGCCTACTGTGTGTGCGCTAGCCTACTATGTATATGCTAGCTTACTGTGTGTGTGCTAGCCTACTGTGTGTGCACTAGCCTACTGTGTGCTAGCCTACTGTGTGCTAGCCTACTGTGTATGTGCTAGCCTACTGTGTGTGTGCTAGCCTACTGTGCGCTAGCCTACTGTGTGCTAGCCTACTGTGTATGTGCTAGCCTACTGTGTGTGTGCTAGCCTACTGTGTGTGTGCTAGCCTACTGTGCGCTTGGCTACAAACTAGGATGGTGATGCCACATTCCTTCCTCTTTTCCTCACTGCACACTGTTTTCTACTCACTCACACCACATGTCACATGTTCATAATTGCTCACACTTCTCTCTAATGCCAACTAGAACCCGATATCCAAGGGGTCAGAACCCAGTTTTATTTACTGACTTATTCTCAAGGCTTCTAAAAAGCCAGACAGTTTTAAGCCGGATAAACCAGTTTTGAATGGTGAATGAAGAACTCCAGATACTTGTTTCTGATTCTTGCTCCACCTCCCCTGCCTGTCCTGCCTCCCCGCCTCCCCTTCTCTCCCCTGCCTCCCCTGCCTCCCTGCCTCCCTGCCTCCCTGCCCCCTGCCTCCCTGCCTCCCTGCCTCCCTGCTCCCTGCCTCCCTGCCTCCCTGCCTCCCTGCCCTCTGCCTCCCTGCCTCCTCTTCTCCCCCTCTCCCCCCACTTTCCCTACCTGCCCTCCTCACCTTTCTCTCCTCCACTCCAGCTCCATGCTCAGCCTCAGGTCCCCACATCAAGTTTATGGCACTAGATATTCTCCAAGAGACGAAGCGTGAGCTTGGGCTTCACATCTGGAAAGATCTGTCAGTGCAACTAAATCTCACATAGTGGTTCAGATTGTTCTCCATGGCTCCAAGTCAGGATTCTGGGGGAGTCAGTATCTCTACAAATAGAAATGTTCATCTGGATAAAATCTTTGGTGGGGCTAGTAGCTAACAAGGACCGAGAAACCCTGATGGAGTGCTGCTTCTCGTGACCAATGGGGAGCACATGATGGCTCTTCCTGCCTTGTTTCTGAGCATCTCTGTCTTTGCAAGAGAGGACCCACTGGCCATACTTGGTGAATTTGTTTGTAAAGAATTAGGTTTTAAAAGTGTGTGTGTGTGTGTGTGTGTGTGTGTGTGTGTGTGTGTGTGGTGTGGTGTGTGCACAGAGGCCAGAAGAGCACGTTGGATCCCTGGAGCTCAATTTACAAGAGGTTACGAGCTGCCCAGTGTGGACGCTGGGAACAGAATTCTGGTCGTTTTCTAGAGCAGCAAGTGCTCTTAACTGCCTGGCAGCCTCTCCAGCCCCAGGAATGGTTATCTTTATTGTTGAGTTAGAAAATCCTTACTGACAGGTAGTGAGAATGCATTCAGTTACAGCTCAGCATACAGCTAAGCACCACGTGAGCCAAGATGCGTGGTGGTCTCAGCGGAGAGCAGCCTCTATTGCATCTCGGGACTGTTGCTTCTGAATGTAACCCCACTCTGGCTTTCAGCACCATACACTCCTCTTGCCTTTTAGAAACTACACAAATGCATTTTATTTGGCCCGTTCATCTATCTGCAGCTGGGTGGTTTGTTCTCAGTTTTATAATATTCTGATCTATCAATGTGCCATAAATTTTTGTACGTTATGTTGGTGCCAGAGAAATGAATTGTTACCAGATTTTGGTTGCTGAAAATGATGCTGCTGTGAACGTTTGTAGGCAAGTGACTTGGGGACCGCACGCATATGTGCTTTTCTGTTGTGCATAGACGGACAGGGGGAGCACTGGTTCATGGGTGAGGAATCGCATATGTGCTTTTCTGTTGTGCATAGACGGACAGGGGGAGCACTGGTTCATGGGTGAGGAATCGCATATGTGCTTTTCTGTTGTGCATAGACGGACAGGGGGAGCACTGGTTCATGGGTGAGGAATATGTTCACCTTCACTAGATGCCACTGAGTGGTTTTTCAAAGTCGCTGTGTAAATTTAGATCCCCAGAGTAGCGTGTGATAAACCCTGCTGCTCTGAATGGAGGCCAACGTTTCACGTGCTCATTTCAAATCTGTTTTAGTGATTCTGATGGGTATTTAACATGTTTTGTTTTGATTTAAGTTTGCATTTCACAATAGATTTGTGCATGGTGACTAGTATTTGCATGCGCCTCTTGTGCGGTATAGTTAATTGTGTGGTATTTTTCTAAATCACTCTAGTATGCTTCTATATTTGATTATCAATTGCAACTGCTCCTCTGTGGATGTTGGGGGCGGTGATCATATACGATCTTCTCATGTGAAAATAATGACATATCTGTTTCTTCTTTTCAGTGCCTTGAATTTTTTTTTTTTTCTTGTGGGAACTCTCTAGTCTTTCATGTTCCATTCCTGACTGCAGATGGAAAAAAAATGGCAATATCAGCACTGGACATGATGCACGCTGTGAACATTGTATAGATGTCTGCACTGACATGAAAGAACTTCTGCTTTCTCCCTGCCTTCGGCTGTTTGCTCTAAATCAGCTCGGGTAGAAGCTACCAGGCAGGCTCCCCAGGCCAGCAGGCTTTTAGCCCCCTCTGTCCTCCCTGTTGATCTGAGAATTGCATCGGGTAATTTTCAAATGTTAATCATTCTTGGGGTGAAACCTATCTAGCTAAGGTTCAACCTCTTATGCATAGATGGGTACGTTATTCTTTCGCTATGTTTTTTGCATGTTTATCCATAGGGGGAATTATCACAGTTGTCTTGCCTTGTAATATATTGTAGTTGGTCTTGGTGCAAAGTTCACACCGATTTCTGTTTGACTTTGTCATCTTCCTTCCCTTAGCTAGCTGTTTGAGCTCACGGTCCTTTGAAGTTAGCGGTTATCATAGACATTTTGACACACACACACACACACACACACACACACACCTTGGCATCCTGTCACCAGCAACGTTAAGTTTAAAATACATTGACTTTATTCCCCCCTCCTTTTCGTCATCATGACCCTACTGTTAGTTTTGCACACATCTTAACTCTGAAAGGCTAGATGGGGCAGAAGAGGAGGGCGTCAGGTCCCCGGGAACTGGACTGGCGGGCAGTTGTGGGCTGCCATGTGGGTGCTGGAAGCTGATCTCGGGTCCTCTGCAAGAACAGCCAGTGTTTGTAACTGCTTGGTCATCTCTCCAGCCTCCTGAAACATCTCTGTCTCATCTTCGTTGGAACTATTGTCCAATGTGTGCACGTCAGTTATTTTCTGTTCACGAGTTAACAATGCTACTCTGCTGCTTCCTTGGTTTCTTATTTTTCTGCTGAAAACATAGCTGTTAGGCTGCTGCCACTCACTTCTTCGAAGGTGGCGTGTCTTTAATTCTTTATTAGGTTTTCACAGTTATAATGGACGCATCTGCACATACAGAGGATAACTCAATACACAGGGACAGTATGAAGTGATTAATCCAGGTAACTGTATTCTTATTGCCTTAAATTATTTAACATCTCATTGTGAAGCAAACCTCTGAACTCTTTTCTCGGGCTCCTTGTAAGAGTCACAATGAACAAAAGCCACCCTAGTGAGCTGGAGAAGATGGGAATTTGCTCTTCCGTTTCTGTCCTGGCTCCTTTCCTCGCCCGGGTCTTCGCTGTGCTGGCCCATCTTGGCTTCTGTTATGTCAGCGTGCAGTCTTTGAAAGAGCGGGCTGTGCTCTATTGCACCCAGTGTGACTCAGCCGCAGATGAGCCATGCCTGTTCCTAGTGCTTCACGTTTCACTAATGCTTTTCTGCCTTTTCCACCCATTTTGCTGTCTGTGACTCAGTGTGCACGTTTTATACCCATTGTCTGAAGATGGAAGATTCTCTCCTGCCTGTCAGTTCCCAAATAAACACTCTGAGGCTTAATATTGATTATAAACTGTTTGGCCTGTTAGCTCAGGCTTATTATTAATTAGCTCTTACAGCTTAATTTAACCCATTTCTACTAATCTGTGTATGGCCATGTGGCCATGGCCTAGTGGTGATGCTCTGACACCGTACTCCTTCAGTGTAAGGAGCACACTACATGGTGTCTCCCTGACTCCACATTCTTTCTCTCTGCATCTCTGGATTTCCTGCCTACATATGCTCTTCGTGGCTATTGTCCAAATCAATTTGGACAATATTAGCCAACAGTAGTAAAATATATCCACGGCATACAGAGGGGCATCCCACATCAATTATCTTCCAGGTCATGCTTTTACTATATCTGAACTTCTACACCTATTGTATCTTTAATTTCAACTGTTATAGATTTTAGTTCTAGAATTTCTATTTAATGTTTTAAAAGGAGGATATTACAGATGCCTAGTATAATTAGCATACTCCCCTATATAAAAATAACTAATCTCAATACATTTTAAATCTTGGGGAACTAGACCATTTGTGAATTTGCTTTTTTTTTTTTTGTCATCTTGTTTCTCATTTTGCTGTGTCTGAGTTTCTAATTGGATACAAAAGCTGTGGATACTCAAGGAGGTGTTAACTGTTTGTAGAGAGGGCCAATCATACCTAGGTCAGGTGTATAAACTGATCAGATGATCAGACTGGGAACCCAAGAGATGTGGGTTCAGTGAAGTTGCTGCCCCCTCATTCATCACGTTCCTCCTCCTTGGGTGAGCACAGCTTACAGACAAGCTAACCAGGAAGGCTAGGACACCTCTGAGGGCCTTTGCATTGTCTTTGCTCCTAAATTAGCCCGTTAGGCTTTGAGAACTCTGTCACGGTCCTCAGTCAAACCCTTCGGCTCTTCTCCCAGCAGTCCTGGGCTCTGTTCTTGCTCCTTCATGCTGGTCCTTAGCCATTCGGGTGTCTCTGCCAGTCAGCTCTGCAGAAGTGGGGATACTGGTGCCCCTCAAGATTCATGCTGACCTCGACTCCCCGAGCCTCAGAAGGCAAGTGGGCCGTGAGGCTTCTACTGCTGGAATTGGGATTAGTCCCTTGAGACAGAGTTTACAGGCGCGAGCTACCCTGCTCTGCCACATTGGAGACCCAGTGTTCCCTTCTGGGTCCCCTCTGCCCTGGGAAGAAACCTAGAGACAGTCTCATCACCAAGAAAAGGGTATTCTTGAGACACCAGATCTGCTGGCGCCTGGATCGTGAACATGCAAAACCTTTGGGAAGTAGAAATGTACTTGTTTATAAATTGCTCTGCCTTGGTGTTATCTTAGATACAGAAGCACAAGTGGACTTCGGAGGTTTAGACACGTGCCAGGGCCAGCTCTGAAGTCCGTGCCTCCATTTCTAGGGGGGCCCCCAAGTCCCGGTGGCTCCTTTGTCTCTGGGCCACAGCTCTGAACTCAGCCTTTCAACTCTAGCCCAGCATAAAGGCAAACATCAGCAAACATCTCAGTTGGAAGCAGCACACAGGCTGGCTCCCCACAGCCCTTGTCTGCGCGCTGGCATTCTTGTGTCTGGCTTCTCTTGGCTGCTTTCCAGGCCCTTCGAGTAAATGCTTCAGTGTTTTATCTGATTTCGAAGTTAGTTCTGGGACAGTGCCATCACCAGATAAAGCATATGTCAGGAGATTTATTTCTTAAAAGCCTGGTAACGAGCATATGGATCACACTTAACTGTGGGCATTAAGATAATCTTTGGGTAAAAAAAAAACAAAAACAAAAACAAAAAACAAAAATATCTGATAGTTCTTCTGAAGTTGATTTATAATGTCCTGGTTAATCCAACAGTAAAGAAAGCTAGCGACTTTAGTCTTGAGTAGGTGAATGATGGTCTCTCTTTGACCATAGAATATACTATTAAAGCATGTAGATGGGTGGGGGTCAAGGATGTTTAGAATATACCCACATATTCAGGGATGTGGGAAACTTATCATGGACCCTGGACTATACTCAAGGGTGAGAAGTCTCTGGGTCAAGGGTCCTGTGTCTGGCTTTGCATGTGGTCCTTACTTTCTTTTGACATGCTGCATGACAGCATTAGTGCTGTTTCTCTCTGGAGCTAAGCTGATTCAGTAAACATTCATGGGTCAAGAGGTTCCGATTCTCTTCAGTCAGGGATGCAGGGAAGTCCCTGAGAGGTTCCCTCCTATTGCAGCCCTGGTTGTGATTCTCACTGTGTCACAGGCTGAGAAGCTTATGAGGTACTTGATGCTGCTCCCCTGCCTCCCCCTAGGCAGCGTGACTGCAATCTGCTGGGGGAATCAGCTGCTCACAGGAGGCACCTTGGACAATGAGTTGACAGTGCCATCAACTGAAAATGAGGCCTGAGGACCTTCCCCTAAGCTTAAATAAAATGAACTTCCCCTAAGAAAGTATCTGAAGGCCACCAGTCAAGCTCAGACACAACAGCATAGGACCCCTGTGCCCAGATGGCCTGAAGCGGAGATGGGGCACAGTCACTCTTTGATGGCGGAGGTGAGAATGAGGGAAGGGTTAAGTGTCCTTGGGCTCACATCTAATTGGATAATAAGCATCAGCAAGTATCTAGAAGGCCTTTGGGTTTGTGAAACGCCCTCTTTCCACACTGAAAGAGGACGGGAACCATGCTGGAAGGCAAACTTCTCTGTCTTACCTCTGTTCTCTGTGAACTAATCTTCCCATCACTCACATGCCTTTCCTAATCCCATTCCCTTACTACTCGATTCCAAATGGCTTCCAGACCAATCTTCTCCGGGGAGCCCTGCAAAGCCCAGAGGCCCAGAGATGTGAGCATTAGCTTTGGGCATTGGAACGTGTCTCAGTTAGGGTTTCTATTACTATGAAGAGACACCATGACCACAGCAACTCTTATAAAGGAAAACGGTTAACTGGGGCTGGCCTACAGTTCAGAGGTGCAGTCTATTATCTTCACGGCAGGTGTCACGCAGGCAGACGTGGTGACACGTTCTACATCTTGACCCTCAGGCAACAGGAAGTGAACTGAGTGCCACACTATACTTAGCTTGAGCATAGGAGACCTCAAAACCCCCTCCCGCAGTGCCACACTTCCTCTAACAAGGCCACACCTACTCTAACACAGCCACACCTCCTAATAGTGACACTTCCTAGGGGACATTTTATTTTAAACCACCACAGATGCTGTTTGGAATTTCAAGCCATCTTTGCACATTGGAGATGAAAATGGCAAAGGAACAAGGTTTTTACAAGGAAGAAGTAAAGAGACACTGTGTGTACAGCTGTACTGTCTCTTACTGTTATTGTATCTGGTTGAGACGATCCTCCACTCTTAAGGGTTCCTTTGGTTCTTGGAACTAGATGTTGTCACGATAACTATTACTCTGCTTTGTCTCCATCTCTTTCTCATCAGTTGCCTCTATGAATACTCGGTGCCCACGGAGGCCGCATTCTTGAGCTGGTTCTTTTCTACTGAGTTGCCTTTCTATCTTGTTGCTTAAATGGCACTGTGATCCCAGTGTCACACATGATTAGAGTTGAGTGTTCTTTCAGGTAGCATATTCAAGAGCCAATATGACTGTAAACATTTGGGCATAGAACTTGGCCGGGAAAAAGGGTGTCAGTGCAGAAAGGTAGAGTTCCCTCTCCCATCAATGCGGAGTAAATGTTTCTCCAACACCACCATCCATCATGACTGAATGTGCTCGCAATTAGCTTTCCCAAGGAGGGGAAAGCGCAGCCGCCATTGTATTCATCAGTTCTTAAGACATGCTTCTCGCTGTGGCCTCATTCTTTAGAAACACTCCCATTTATAGGGATGTACAGGCTGCAATGGGGACATTAGATCCATGGATATAAAGATCATTGCTGTGGCAGTCCACCTAAAGTTCTCAGGGTTCATATTCATTAAACTTGACAAGAAAAACAATTCTGTGATGGTGTTATTTCAGGACGAAATGATAACAGAAGCAATCATGTTCACCTTCTATTGTCTGTTGCCATGATGAGGACCTATATGATCACACACATGTATGCACACACACATACATACATACACACATATGCCATCCATGCATATGCACATACATACATACATACATACACACACACATACATACATACATACATACCATGTACAGGTACACATACACATACATATTGCACACACATATACATATATACTCATACCCTTATACCTATACACATGCACAAACACACTATACATTTATACAGAGATTCAATGCAAGTGCTCTGTTTTTTTAGCATGATCAGTGACTAATGCACCTGCAATATATGATACTAATTCTACAGCATGAATTCCGCATTTGCAAATATGTAACACTCTGGATTTTTATGGCTCATTGAATATGCATACTTAAGTGTTTTATCATGCATCTTTTCATCATTTAGTGTATCAGAAGAAATTTACTCAAAACATTTATTTTCAAAAATTCACTTTCTTATTCTTTGTGACTCCAACATTAAATCTAGAAATTTATTCTGTTGATAAATTGGCTTATTAATAATATTGCCTATAGCCTTGAATCTACTTTAGAACATCCTAGAAATCGGCACTGATATTGTTAGTAATACATATTCATTTATGCTGGTTAAAAGGTTTAAAAAATTAGCTGCAGATGGCTTCATGTTTATGGATGTCCACACATATTTTGCAATAGTTAGTGAGCATTAGCTGTGGGGGGGGTTTAATGTGACAGGTAGTTGAGATGCAGAACAGGTGTGGAAATCTATGCTTCAATTCCCAGGTGTCCTGCTTGCTTTGTTTCCTTATTGATCAGTCAGCCAGCAGCAGCACTCGATAACTCTGCATTGAACACCCCCACCCCCGCTGCCCACCCCGGGGACCGCAGTGGGGCTGGACAGTGAGATCAGGTCATGAGGACATGAGGAGGATCATATGATTACAACATGATTACTGTTGGAGAAACATGACACTAAATGAGCTCAGGGAAGGTGTCATGGGCTTAGAGAACAGGGGGAGAGCAAGTAGGCTCAGTAGAGGAAGGGAAAGCAAGAAGGAATGAATGTCAGCGCTTAACTGGAAGGATGGAGAGAAGCTGAGGTCTGATGATGGGACATTTCCCGCTGTGGAAGAGAACATGCAGAGTGTGAAAAGGGACAAACTCATTTGCACACAGCAGGACTATGGTATAGAAGCCATCTGACACATTGACCAACATACAACAGGATGGCTGTGGTGCTGGCCAACAGGATGGCTATGGTGCTGGCTTGTCTTGTGTCAACTTGTGACAAGTTAACACCATCTGAGAGGAGGGAACCTCAATTAAGAAGATGCCTCCAGGAGGACTGAGGACTGAGTGCAGGGGAGCCTGCCCAAGCTCACCTTTCACCCAGAGGCTGCCAGCATCCTGGTCCCACCTCTACAAATGTGAGAGGGCAAGTGTGGGCCTGCTTCCAGCCTGCCTTCCTGTGAGGTGACCTGTTTGCAGCATCCTGAGGACTGAGGACTGAGGACTGCCCTGGGGGAGGCCACCCTAGCGGATCGGCTCACCTGGTCCAGCCTCCAACCACGGAACAGACCCACCAGCACCCACTGGAGTAGGAGAGCCATTGAAGAGTTGGAACTGCTTGCACTCACCAGAAGAGAACCTTGGTCCTGTACCCACCAGAAGAGGGAGAGACCCCACCAGTACGCACTGGAAGGAGGGATGGATAGATGACAGTGTAAAAACACACTCAACAACAGAACAATCAATATGACACCACCAGAGTCTAGGGACTCCACACCAGCAAGACCTGAACATCCCAGCACAGATGGAGCAGAGAACGACCCTAAAAACAACTTTATGATGATGACAGAGACCCTCAAAGAGGTCATGAGAAAATCCCTTAAATGAATAGAAGAAAATATTCAAGAAATGTAGGAAAAGAGAAACCAAAAGTTATAAGAAACAATTCAAACAGTGCAAGGTTTGAAAGCTGAAATAGAGAGAAAACAAACAAACAAAAAAAAACCAAAAAAACAAACAAACAACAACAACAATAAAAAAAACCCACAGTCTGAGGAAATGCTTGAAATAGAAAATTTAGGCAAACGATCAGGAACTACAGATGCAAGCATAACCAACCAAGTACAAGAGACAGAAGAGAGAATCTCAGTCACTGGAGATACACTAGGAGAAATGGATTCATCGACCAAAGAAAATCTTCAGTCCAACAAATCCCTGGCACAAAAAAAAATCCAAAAAATATGGGACACCATTCAAAGGTCAAACCTAAGAATAATAGGTATAGAAGAAGGTGAAGAAACCCAACTCAAAGGTGCAGAAAATATATTTAACAAAATCATAGAAGAAAACTTTCCCAACATAAAGAAAGACATGCCAATGAAAGTACAAGAAGCTTACAGAACACCAAATAGAGTGGACCACAAAAAGTCCCCTTGCCACATAATAATAAAAACTCCAAACATACAGAATAAAGAAAGAATATTAAGAGCAGCAAAGGAAAATGGCCAAGACACATATAAAGGCAAACCTATCAGAATTACACATGACTTCTCCATGGAAACTCTGAAGGCCAGAAGGTCCTGGAGAAATATTCTGCCCACACTAAGAGATCATGGATGCCAGCCCAGACTACTATACCCAGCAAAGCTTTCAATCACTATAGTTGGAGAAACCAAGATATCCCCATGACAAAACCAGATTTAAACAATGCACGTCAACTAATCCAGCCCTACAAAAAGTTCTGGAAGGAAAGCTCCAACCCAAGGAAATTAATTGTGCCCACAAAAACAAAACAAAACAAAAAGGCAATAGATACTCCCACTTTACCAACATCCAAAAGAAGAATGTGGGGAAATCCACACACAATACCACCGCTTTCACCAAATCCAAAACAAGCAAGAATTCACAATTGATGGTCATTAATATCCCTCAATATTAATGGTCTTATCTCGCCTATAAAAAGACACAGGCTGAAAGAATGGATACAAAGGCAGAATCTATCCTTCTGCTGCATACAAGAAACACACCTCAACTTCAATGACAGATGCCACCTCAGAGTTAAGGGTTGGGAAAAGACTTTCCAATCAAATGGACCCAAGAAACAATCGGGTATAGCAATAATTATATCTAACAAATTAGACTTTAAACTAAAATCAATAAAAAGAGATGAAGAAGGTCATTTCTTATTCATCATAGGAGAAATCCATCAAGATGAAGTCTCAATTCTGAACATCTATGCCCAAATACAAAGGCATCCACATTCATAAAAAAAAAATTACTAAAACTCAAATCTCACATGAAACCTCATACACTTATAGTGGGAGATTTCAACACCCCACTCTCAACACTAGACAGGGCCACCAGACAGATACTTAACAAAGAAACAAAGGAACTAACAGAAGTTATGACCCAGGTGGGTTTAACAGTCATTTATAGAACATTCCATCCAAACACAAAAGAATATACGTTCTTCTCAGCTCCACGTGGAACCTTCTCTAAAAATCAACCCATACTCGGCATTATGGTAAACCTCAATAGGTAACAAAAATACTAGCATAACCCCCTGTATCTTATCAGACCATGCTTTTAAGTTAGAATTCAACAAGAACACAAATTACAGAAAGCCTACAAACTCAATGGAAATTGCACAATGACCAGTTTCACCATTCCTGGGTCAAGGAAGAAATATAGAAAGAAAGTAAAAACTTCCTAGAATTCAATGAGAAGGAAGATGCAACATACCCAAACTTACGGAACATTTTGAAAGTAGTACTAAGAGGAAGGTTCATAGCACTGAGTGCCCACGTGAAGAAACTGGAGAACAGTCACATTAGAGATTTAACAGCAAATTGAAAGCTCTAGAACCAAAAGAAGTAAACTCACCCCAGAGGAGTAGATGCCAGGAAATAATCATTTTGAGGGCTGAAATCAATAAAGTAGAAACTAGGAAAATAATACAAAGAATCTATGTAACAAAGAGTTGGTTCTTCAAGAAAATCAACAAGATAGATAAACCTCTATCCAAACTAACCAAAAGACAGAGAGAGAACATGCAAATGAACAAAATCAGGAATGAAAAGGGGACATAACAACGGACACAGAGGAAATCCAGAGAGTGTTCAGGTCATAGTTTTAAAACCTGTACTCCACAAAATTAGAAAACTTAATGGAAATGGACAATTTTCTGGGTAGATATCACTTACCAAAATTAAATCAAGACCAAATAAGAAATTTAAATAGACCTATAACACCGTAATGAAATAGAATCAGTCATCAAAAGTCTCCCAACCAAAAAAAGCCTAGGGACAGAGGGTTTCAGTGCAGAACTCTACCAGAAATTCAAAGAACAGCTAATACCAATATTCCTCTAAGCGTTCCATACAATAGAAGCAGAAGGGTCTTTTGCCAAAGTCTTTTTACAAGGCTACAATTACCTGGGTACCCAAGCCACACACAGAACAATCAAAAAAGAGAACTAAAGACCAATATCCCTCATGAACATTGATGCAAAAATATTTAATCAAATACTGGCAAATTGAATCCAAGAATACATCAGAAAAATCATCCACCATGACCAAGTAGGCTTCATCTCAGGGATGCAGGTTCAACATACAAAAATCTATCAATATGACCTACCATATAAACAAACTGAAAAAGAAAAATCATATGATCATCTCACTAGATGCTGAAAAAGACTTTGACAAAATCCAACACCCTTTCATTATAAAGGTCTTGGAGAGATCTGTGATAACAGGAACATACCTAAACATAATAAAAGCAATATGCAGCAAACCAGCAACCAACATCAAACTGAATGGAGAGAAGCATAGGGTGATTCCTCTAAAATCAGGAATGAGACAAGGCTGTCCACTCTCTCCATATCTCTCCAACAATGTATGTGAAGTTCTAGCTAGAGCAATAAGACAACAAAAGCAGATTAGGAGGATACGAATTGGAGAGAACTTTCACCATTTGCAGATGATAATGATAGGAACTTCTACAGCTGATAAACACCTTCAGCAAATTAGCAGGATACAAGATTAACTCAAAGAAATCAGTAGCCCTATTATATACAGACAATAAAGGGGCTGAGAAAAAAAATCAGAGAACATCACCATTTACAATAGCCACAAACAACATAAGGTATCTTGGGGTAACACTTACCAAACAAGTGAAAGACATATATAATAAGAACTTTGTATCTTTAAAGAAAGAAATTAAAGAAGATACCAGACAAATAGAAAAATCTCCCATGCTCTTGGATAGGTAGGATCAACATAGTAGAAATGGCAATCTTGCCAAAAGTTATCTACAGACTCAATGCAATCCCCATAAAAATCCCTGCACAATTCTTCACAGACCTTGAAAGAACAATCTTAAAATGTATATGGAAAAACAAAACCTGAGATCTCCAAAACAACCCTGTACATCACCATCCCTGACTTCAAACTCTATTGTAGTGCTATAGTCCTGAAAACAGCTTGGTATTGATGCAAAACTTGACAGGTAGACCAATGGGATCAAATTGAAAACCCTGATATTAACCCACACACCTACAAACACCCAATTTTTGACAAAGAAGCTAAATTTATACAATGGTAAAAAAAAAGAGAGCATCTTCAACAAATGGTGCTGGCATAACTGGATGCTGGCTTGTAGAAGACTGCAGATAGATCCATATCTACCGCCATATACAAAATTTAAGTCCAAATGGATCAAAGACCTCAACAGAAATCCAGCCACACTGAACCTCTTGGAAGAGAAAGTGGGAGGTACCCTTGAACAGATTGGTAGAGGAGACTGCTTCCTGAACAAAACACCAGTAGCACAGACACTGAGATCAACAATGAATAAATGGAACTTCCTGAAACTGAGAAGCTTCTGTGAGGCAAAGGATACAGGCAACAAGACAAAACAGCAGCCCACAGAATAGGAAAAGATATTTCCCTACCCCACATCTGATAGAGGGGTGATTTCCAAAATACACAAAGAACTCAAGAAACTAGTCAACAAAACACCAAATAATCTAGTTAAAAAGTGGGGTACCGAACGAAATAGAGAATACTCAATGGAGGAATCTAAAGCAGCTGAAAGACACTTAAGAAAGTGCTCAACATCCTTAGCCATCAAGGAAATGTAAATCAAAACAACTTTGAGATACCATCTTACTCCTGTCAGAATGGCTAAAATCAAAAACATCAAAGACAGTTTATGCTGGAGAGGATGTACAGAAAGGGAACACTCCTCCACTGCTGGTGGGAGTGCAAACTCATACAGCCACTTTGGAAATCAGTATGGCGGTTCCTCAGGAAAATGAGAATCAATCTACATCAAGATCCAGTAATTCCACTCTTAGGCATATTCCCAAATGATGCACATTCATACAGCAAAGACATCTGTTCATCTATGTTCATAGCAGCATTATTTGTAATAGTCAGAACCTGGAAGTAACCTAAATGCCCTTCAACTGAAGAATGGATGGAGAAAATGTGGTACATTTACACAATGGAGAACTACTCAGTGCAAAAACTCAATGGAATCCTGAAATTCACAGGGAAATGGATGGAACTAGAAGAAACCATCCTGAGTGAGGTAACCCAGTCACAAAAAGAGGAACATGGTATTTACTCACTTATATATGGATTTTAGACATCAGCCTACAATCCACACTGCCAGAGAAGCTAGGAAACAAGGAGGACCCTAAGAGAGACATACACCGTCTCCCACAGAAGGGGAAAGGGACAAGATCTCCTGAGCAAACTGGGAGCATGGAGGGAGAAGAGAGGGAGTTAGGAGAAAGAGAAGGGAAGAAGAGGAGGGGAGAGGTGGGCATGAGGAAACAGGAAGACTGAGTCAGGGAAAGAATAGAGAACAAGAAAAGAGATACCATAATACAGGGAGCCATTATAGATTTAAGGAGAAATCTGGCAGTAGGGAAATGCCCAGAGATCTACAAGGATGACCCCAGCTAACAATTTAAGCAATAGTGAAGAGGCTACCTTAAATGCCTTACCTGATAATGAGATTGATGTCTACCTTATATGCCATCCTAGAGCCTTCATCCAGTAGCTGATGGAAGCAGAAGCAGACACCCACAGATAAACACTGAGCAGAACTCTTGGAATCCAGTTCAGAGAGGGAGGAGTGATGAGCAAAGTGGTCAAGACCAGGCTGCAGAAACCCACAGAAACAGCTGACCTGAACAAGGGGGAGCTCATGGACCCTAGTCTGATAGGACCAACCCAGGCTCCCTGAACATGAGTGTTAATTAGGAGGACTGGGCAGTCTATGGGGCCTCTGGTAGTGGATCAGTATTTATCTCTAGTATACGAATGGACTTTGGGAGCCCATCCCACATAGAGGGACACTCTCTCAGCCTAGACACATGGGGGAGGGCCTAGTCCCTGACCCAAATGATATGACAGACTTTGAAGACTCCCCACAGAAGGCCTCACCCTCCCTGGGGAGCAGAAAGGGGCTGTGATTTGGTGGGGATGGGAGGTGAGGATGGGAGGGTGAGGGAACTGGGATTGACATGTAAAACAACCTTGTTTAAATTTTAAATTAAAAAAGGAAAAAAATTAAAAGCAGTAAAAAAAAAAAGTGCCTCTATGAGGTCAGTTATATGTGTGCCTATTTGGCATTTTTCTTGAGTAGTGATGTCTTGGAGGTGCAGCCTACTGTGGGTGGTGCCATTCTATAAGAAAGCAGGCTGAGCAAGCCATGGGGAACAAGCCAGTGAGCATCACCCCTCCATGGCCTCTGCCTCAGCTCCTGCCTCTAGATCGCTGCCCTGTTTGAGTTCCTGTCCTGAATTTCTTCAGTTATGAACAGCAATATGGAAGCCAAGTAAGCCCCCACCCCCAGTTGCCTTTGGTCATGGCATTTCATCACAAAGATAGGAGCCCTAAATAGGTCAGCTACAAATAAGGAATGGTACCCTTCTGGAACAACAAAACCCTGGCCTTTATGTATGCACACATTTGTCATGAGCAGAACAACAGAATGTGGCATCCTTTTCATAGAACACTGCAGGGTTTTAGCTGGGCAGTGATGGCACAAGCCTCTAATCCCAGCTCCGGCTGGCAGAGGGATCTCTGTGAGTTTGAGGCTAGCCTAGTCTACAGAAAAAGTTTCTACACAGCCAAGACTACATGGAAAAAAACACTGTCTAGAAAAACAATCAAACAAAAACAACAAACAAAAAAGCGGGCTTTTCCTAGCCCTCACAGAGTTTATAAGCAGGATTCTTAGTGGATACAAAGTTTCCCAGTGAGTTACTTTAAAGAGGTGCTAACCCACGGTAGTTTTATTGAACATGTACATTGTCACTCTAAATGATTCCACGAGATTCATGATATATGTGTGTCTTTTCCCTTTTAGCTTCTACTGACTTCCTTGCTGAGCACACATACGCTGGAGTGTGGTGATGGTACCAGAGTGGGAACCTGTGGTCCTTTGTAAATGATTACAGGCTCCACTTCATGGCTGTAGGACTGATAAGCCACGAGAAAATGAGGCACTGTTTCTTTCAAGCAAGCACAATTAGAGGAATATGAAAAGAGCAAGAGAGAACAGCAGTTGGTAGGTGAAGGGTCAGGGGAAAGGAGGCTGGGGAGAAGACTGGGCGGCTGTGATGGAGAGATAGGGAGACAAGTGTGGGGTGATGGGGAGTCCTGTCTCAGAGCCAAGGTGCCCCCTGAAGTCTTTGACTTCTGCACACTGTTAGCTGAGAGTTCCCCGGGTCTCACACTTCCTCTTCTGCCCACAGGATGGCTACCAGTCCAGGGCTTGCATCATTCCTTAAGCCCCTCCAATGTTCTTCTTGGCTCTGTCTGTGGGTATGGCCAGTAGCCTTCCTGAGCCAGTGGGCACTGAGGTGGGGTCCTTATGAAGGCTGCCTGCGTTTCTCAGGCTCCTCCCTCTTCTTGCGTCTTCACTTTGAGTCTCTCCTTTGCCTCCTTTGCTGGCGTTAAGAGGAGGCTTTGACTTTGGAGAACAGTGTCCATTGGTCACAGCTGTGGAAAAAGATACAGTTCGTTACTTTTTTTTTTCATGGTGGAGTGATGTTGCAAAGTCCAAGACTACACACCAGCCCTCCTCTCCATTGGCTGGGAAAAGTTCAGCCTCAGAATGGACCCGGGTGATGGGAAGTGCTCCAGAGTTTCACATGTTTTCTAGCCTTGTGTGTCCATGTCAGTATTTCATCTAAACCATCGTGAAATATTTGAGTGACTGAAAAAATAATGGTTATAAGAAGTATATATATTTCCTTCCCCCAGAATGTGTTTGAAGGACCGAGCTGGGGAGATTTGGCCTCTTGTCCTTGCCAATCTCTTGTCGCTGCTGGTATGACTTGTGTTCTCAGTTTCTGTCTTCACTGGAACACTGTCAGCTCAGGGAAGCCTCACCCAGACGCCCAAGCTCTTCTGTCTGCCCCAACATGCTTTGAGTCTCCTTCTGGCTTTATTTTTCTTTAGGGTAATTATCGTTCCTAGTGTTCTTTCCTTTACAATCTCTTGCCCTCATGGCTGTGAGATGTAGAACGTCTGCTGTCACCATCGTTATCGATGCTCACAGCACAGTCTGGCATTGGTTGGTACAGTTGGCTCTCAGTGTCCTAGATTCTGTACCTCTGGCCTCAGCCAATGTTGTTGATGGAAGGTTTCTCGTCTGGCCTGGTACTGCCGCCTGTCTCGGCTCCAAATAAACACACAAAGACTTTTATTAATTATTAAACTGTTGGCAAAAAGATAGGGCTGCCTATTGGCTAGTTCTGTCTTAATTAGTAACCCATTTTATTAATTTACGTATTCCCACGTGGTCTCATCTTACGGGAGAAGGGACTGAACCTGCTACCCCTTTGTGGTTTACATGGCAACGGTCTCTGCTTCCCTTTCCCAGAATTCTCCTCGTCTCCTAGCCCCGCCTATCTCCCTGCCTCTATCGGCTACAGTGGTTTATTCACCAACCAGTAAGAGAAACACATTTACAGAAGGACATCTCCTGTCATAATGTTCTGTCAAAACTACTCAGGAAAAAAATGACACTTGTGGTTTTCCTTTGTAATTATCCATGGGACAATACAGTGTAGTAACTATTGCTGCGTTGTTTCAATTGAGTTAGGCAATGACAAGTAGTCCAGGGATGATTTAGCATCCTAGGGGGGTGTGTATGCAGATTATATACAAATCCCATGCTTTTAATACAAGCAATCTCTGCATCTACAGATACTGTTGTCAGGGGGGTCCCTGGAGCCATCTCTCTTGCATATGGAGAGACAATTGAGCTCAAGAAGTATTTGTGGAGCTAATGAATTAAAATCATTGATCTTTTAACTCAAAACAGAAAGACGATTTCAAGAGCAATCATACTTAGGCCCTAGTAGTAATGTCTCAGTCAAAATGGAGACAGAGTATTGAATGAGGGCCATGAAAACCAGACTTCAGCCTAGAGATGCTAATGTGCACCCAGTGGAACATCTCCCTTTCCTGAGTGTAGCCCTCCATCACCACTGTGTGCCTGGCTAAGGGAGCGCAGCCGCCGGGGAGCTCTAACCTCTGAGAGTGGGTAAGTGGGGCAGATGGTGGTGGCTGAGCTGTCATTCATGCTGGGCCAGACATGGATGGTTAAGACTGGAGTTAGAGTGTAGGGGAAGCTTTGTTCCAGCTTCTTGTGCGTCTTTCAGACCACAGCCACATCATTCAAGCCACATCCCCTGAGATTATGTGAGGTAGATGATGGGAAGGGGTGGACAACGATTGACATGTCTCCTTCCCCAAGCATGGAGACCCTGGCCATTCATGGGAACTTGATGGCATGCAGTGCCCTGGTCTGGGGAAGACATCTCACGCACGCTGGCATCATTTGGAACATGGATAATGGCCGACAGCTCCTCCTTCCTCACTGCTGCGTAGCCTGTTGTCTCTCATCTGCAGCTACTCTGCTGCAGGAAAAGAAGGAACAGGTTACAGGCTTCGTTCACCAGTTTTTCCAAAAGTAACTTGACACCAAGTCACATCCTTGGGTCTTTAGTACACAGGGATCCCCTGAAGGAAATTTCATTCGTTCCAGAGATGAAGACACTGAGTCAGGTTTGGGGGGAGGGTCCCACAGTTCTGACAACCCTAGAGAGACAGGTGGAACACACTGCTTGTAACAGTGGATCGTTTCTCCATCTGCCCGTGTGTGAACTGTTCAAGCTAACCTCAGGGCGCCACTCACCATTGGCGTGATGGGCCACTTGCTACCAATGCGTACAGCTAGGATCAGTGTGCCCTCTCCAGGCCCAGGGCTCAGGGGCCTCCTGGGAGGGAGCAGAGTTCTGTGCTTTTGCCCTGTGGCATGTATCAAGAAGAGCATCTGGTTTTTCCTCATCCCCAAAGCAGCTGAAACCAAAGGTGGCACAGAGGGGACACGTGTGACAAATAAGAAATTGCTTGTTTCTTTCCTTCCTTCTCTTCCTTTTTTCTTTCCTTCTTTCTTTCTTCCTTCCTTTCTTTTCTTTCTCTCTCTCTCTCTCTTTCTTTCTTTCTTTCTTTCTTCTTTCCCTTCCTTCCTTCCTTCCTTCCTTCCTTCCTTCCTTCCTTTCTTTCTTTCTTTTTTTTCTTTTTGAGACAGGGTTTCTCTGTGGCTTTGACCCTGTCCTGGAATGAGCTCTTGTAGACAAGATTGGAACTCACAGATATCTGCCCTCCTCTGCCTCCCAAGTCCTAGGATTAAAGGCGTGCACCACCACTGCCTGGCCCATTTTGTGTCTTATGATTGGAGATGATACAGAGTTTAGCATGTACTTGCTACATTACTAAGCACCCAGCAACCTGTGTGGGACCTGCCACTCTCAGAGCGCCTGAGGGTAACGTAAGACACATGACTTAGTTGCTGTTGTCACCCATTCTGGGTCAGCCATTCCCAGCAGGCCTGCCAGGTATGTACTGGGCCCCAAGAAGCTGGGCAGAGCCTGGTCCAAGTTGTCAGGCTGTGTGGGAGACCTATATGGTTAAAGGCGCTGAATTTGTTAATCACGGATAGACCAAGGGTTGGGAAGGTCAGGGGTTCAAAATTTGGCAGAATTTGAGAGCCATTTCTACCCAGCTGTCTGGGGGAGAAAATGGCCATGTGGGCGGGACCTGCTGAAGTACTCCTGCAACCAAAGAGCCAAGCAGCCAGCTCACAGACAGTTCTAGTCAGCTTTTTTCATAGGAGTGCGGTAGGTGCCAACCTGAGACCCGGGGAATACACTGGAATGCTCTCGGTGAACCTGTTGAAATATGCAGATATCCATGTTCTCTTTTAAAAAGTGTGTGTGTGTGTGTGTGTGTGTGTGTGTGTGTGTGTGTGTGTGCGTGTATGTGCATGTGTGAGTGCTCGTGTCAATAGATTCTAGAAGAGAAGGTTGGGGTCTCCAAGAGCTGGAGTTAAAGTGGTTATGAGTACCTGATCTGGGTCCTCTGACTGCACTCAGGTCATGTGCAAGGACCTTAACCACTGAGCCATCTCTTTGGCTCTGGTGTCCAGGTTCTTGTGTCTCATGGCAAATGATCGCACCAGGGATGCTCAGATAGAAACAATAGAGACAGTGTAAGAAGGGAAAGCTCTCCCAAGAGTGAGTGAGCTCAGAGAAGGCATTTGCTCACATAAAGTGGGTCACTGGCAGCCTGACCCTTCACATTCACATAGCTCCCACCTCTCCCATATTCGGGCGTCAGGGGCTTTCCTGTGGACGCCCTATCTGGTACGTGAAGCTGGGGTGGGAAGGGCTCCCGTGCAGTCTTTTCTCTGCTCACTGGGTTCCTTCATTGGTCTCCACTCTCTTCCGAGGAACATGTCTAGGTTCTGGCTGAAATTGTGAGGCACAGGCAAGCAAGAGTCTCTCTGGACTCTGCCTCTGTTTTGGCTGTAACAGAGGTGGGGAGAGGCAAGCTTTTGGGAGTCAGATCTCTAACCATTTAGGTAGGAGATGTTACCAAGCTGGGAATACGGTGAAATGGAGACTCTAGTCACATAGATATGATGCTCACACATTACTGTCATGCTACTGTTCTTCTTAATGTTCAAACCACAAATATACTGTAGAGGGAACCCCTCATTTCTGTGGATCCGGAGACAATTTGCTGATGTCAGGAGAGAGACAGATACAGGGGAGAGAGACATAAACAAGAGGGTTTATGTACGCGCCTGCCCTCACCAGCAAGGAAGATGCGACTCTGGGTAGATCTTCTTCATGCAGTTTTAATCAGAATCCTTTAAACATGTTGCTTCTGGTCGAGAGAGAGAGAGAGAGAGAGAGAGAGAGAGAGAGAGAGAGAGAGAGAGAGAGAGAGAGAGAGAGAGAGAGAGAGAGAGAGAGAGAGAGACCGGGGGACCCCTGCACAGGCTTAAATACCCTTGAGCTAACCAACCCCAGTGAGCCATGTGGACCCTGCAGATAGGCTACTCTAACGCGGAAGCAGACAGGCTGAACAGACTTAACCAATTAAGGGCTTGTTTACGCCAGAGAGCCTTCACAAACGGGAAAGTGTAAGGCGAAAGCCAGTGCCACTTTAAGGCGTGGCACTACTCGGCTCTCTACAGGTTTAAGTTCAGCATTCGGAATAAACGTTGGATGAACTCACAAAGGGACCAATGGAATAAACATGCCCCAAAGTAGAGCCACCAAAGTCAGCCAGAGCCCCCTGGCTTCTAGTATCCCAGATCAGCTCTGGGCATTCATTTTATTTCTGCCTTCAACTTTGGTCGGGGATTTCATGGCTCTGTAGTCACAGAGTGCATGGAATCAGAACAGACGTTTTCTCTAGAAGTGGCTTTCTGTCAGAGGACTTTGTGTATTGACCACATGGTCTGGGCAATGATTTTAGGGAGCTGCTGTGTGATCCAGTACCCCTTTCTGGTTGCATCCAGCCACACTAGTGATGGGATGATAACAGGGAATAAGGAAGACAGGACCCCTGAAGGTGGCCCCATGGCATCACTGGTAGGGATGATAGGAGCCACTACTATCCCACTAATTCTGACTGATTCCTGTTTACTGTTTTGTTTATCATTTTGGGTCCTGATGTTGGAGGCTTGGTGGCCTTTGCTCAGAGCACTTTGCTGGGTGTAAAGTGTTCTTAATTAGTCCCACAGATGACAAGCATTCACTCAGTGGCCCCCTTCTGCTTTTCTCTTTCTGGAGGAAGCTTTGTGCTTATCTGATTTCCTCTGTGGTTTGATTTGGAAATGTTTTGGAAACACGTCATGGAAAGACTCTCATTTATAATATTTTAAAGTCAGATTCCAGCTCATTGAAAATATTAATGTTTTCTCAGCTGGATGAGTTGTTGCATATTTACCCCCGTGTGTTTGCTTTGGTTCTTAGTCTGAAAAGTTAACCCAGCTGAGTAGGTTTTGTATGACTGTAAGTTGCAAAGGGATGGGACAAATTGGGACAACAGGCTTGGGATGTAAGTGGCTCCCACCCCGATTCCCACCCCGTGCACCCTCCAGTAGGAAGGATGACAGGAGTTTGTCTTACAGTGGAGTCAGGTCTCCACAAAGCCGTCAAAAGGAGAAAATAAAGCAGTCACAAGCATCCCAGCTTAGCTGCAGTGCCCAGATCCAGCTCTTGACTTTTACTCCATGATCATATGACTGACTGTCAGCTGAGGCTCTGCCTCTACCCAGTATCACAAAAGGGTCCAGGGGGGAATGAGAGCCAAGATTCCAGAAACACTTTCCACGGGCTGCCAGTCAAAATCTTGCCATGGTACGGTTATGGGCAGTTGAATGTTACATTCCCAGTGCTATCTGGCTCCTATCATCCCTCCGTGTCTGACCTCACGCCCTTGTGACTATTAGATAACCAGTCACCATAGTACATTTTTGGGATGTACAAACAGACCCTTTTAGCTTCAACAATCCCAAATCTAAGAATGCCACGATATAACACTCGCGGCCGTGGCTGCTTGCTTACCTACTGACTATTTTCACTTATATGTTTTAAAATGTCTTTATTTATAGTTGTATTTGTTCTGTTACTATAAAACTTCAATACAATTGTTATCACAAAGGAGCGTGGCATTTGGGCAACCAGAATCTCTGTTCCAGGGCAACAGTCACTCATGTTCGGCTCCAGAACAAACCAGTTCTCCCCTTTGAGGCAGGAGCTGTGTTTTGTGATTTTCCGTACACAGTGGGAAATTTCAACAATGCATTAAGGGTTGGTGCTTAATGGCTACTTCCATTTCTTTTTGTCCCGTGGTGGTTTCGGTACATTAAAGACATGCTACCCTAATGCGGAGACCATCTGACAGTGACTACGTCCTGTTGCTTCCTATCCAGCCCTTCTATCGGCATGGCTTTGATTAAGGCAGACATGCAAGCCAGAGCATTCCAGATAGGTAAGTCACTTACGGGGACTCACTGGGACTCCTGTGTTCGTACACCACATGGCTCTTCCTCGTCCCTGACGTGCTGTAGTTCAGTGACAATATCTGCCTCATTCTCAGAGGGTTTCATTCTTTGCTCACCAGTGGGCGGCGGCTGCGTACACAGGACGCTGCCAAGCACCTCTGGAAACCTTTAGATAGCCATTGAATATTGCTCACTGTGTGTGGAAAGACGCAGAGTTTTAGATGGTTTATAAAAATCAGTAGAACTTTCTTTTTTTTTTCTGTTAGGGGATGAAAACAATGAGCAAAACTTTCATCTAGAACAAGAGCCTTCTAATGGCCAGGAAGGAATTCTTGAATGGGAAGATAGGAACTAAGGCTTTAAGGGTAGAAAGAGTCCGTGGCTTCTGATTGCTTAACTCCCAAACAGAATTTATTACTTGCTTCTGCCTGACCTTCAGCTAGATACAAACTGAAATGGCAAAATCGATCTCCTCCTTAATTTGTAACAATATGACAGGGAGCAACAAACCTCTGCTCCCTTGTCTGTCTGAGGAACCGTCCCTGGATTCTCCCCCGACAGGCATTTTCATATTCTGGGAAAATTCTCTTGGACATGAGCTTTTTCGGGAGTCAGGACAGGTCTCTAGAGGGAACTGTGATTTGTGACTATCCTAAGAGGAAAAGCACGTCTCCTGATTGCCAGTGGTCATGGGGGCTGGGGGCTCTGAGACTCAGGAGAAAAGCAATTTCTTCAGATTGGACTTCTGAGTCCTTCCCCGTGACTAGTGAGAAGAGCAGAGCTGTCATGTGTAAATGACACAGCTGGTGGCACTCCTAAAGTGACCCCATGCTAGTGTAGGGACTCCTTCCTTGTCTGGTGTTTCCACACAGAGCCATGAACTGGGGCGCGGTTGGCGCCGCTGGTTTACCAGATGCACCTGTATCAGGAAGCATGTTCAGACGTGGTGACACGAGGCCATCGCTGTTATCACGGGACAGTATAGGCACGGTTGGTCTTTGTAGCATAGTGGAGGTCTAGAATGTGCTCTCATACAGACGCTGCCTGCTCGGCACCTTAGTCTCTGCTTGGGAACATTATTTAGGGTCCGACCAGACCTTGGAAGCAGCAATTGACCCTGGGATGTACTGTCTAGAAAGCTTGCAGGATCCAGAACTTAGGCTCTGGTACGTCATGTTAAACACGCATTTAGCCACATTAATCAGCTATTCTCATTAGATAAGTGGGTGATTGAATAAATCCAAATAATGTTGATTGCTTTCTTTGACCCCCTCCCCAGGCTTTGCAGTGCTGGGGAGGGGAAATCAGGCAAACACAGAAGAGAGAGGGGCCTTTGTGCTGTGAATTCGTATCTGTTGAATGGGTTTTCAAAGGTAGTTCAGGCCAAAGTGGATGTGCAGTGTCAACACTCCACATGAAATCCACACTGTAGAGAAACCCGTTTCACAGACGTGGCAGCCACACAGCCCCTCCCATTGACTGCGGCTCCACCTGCAGCCTGGCCTTCCAAATCGGCCTCAGGGAAACATGTTCCACTAATCTTTGGCAGGAAAGACACAAAGAAGGTGAGGTGAGCCTGCGGTGTCTACCCCTAGTTCATCCTGGACTGGTCTGGCCCCCACTTTGTTTTTAGGGTGGATTCTGTGTTGTTGCGTGTTAAACAAGACATACGTCTTTAGAGACAAGGTCTTACACTAACTGACCATGCTCAGGAATGTGGCCGCTCCTGAAGTCCCTTCCTACATGACTGAACGCGGGCTCCCTGAATGCATTCCCACTTCCCCTTGTTACTCAGGAGAATCCTTCCTTTCATGTTCTGGTAGGTTCCTATTGCAGCAACTCAACTGCAATGAAAATACACCTGTGTATTGCTGCAGAGGTAGGAAGATATGGTCTGTTTAATTGTTCCGGTAGACAGAACAATGACTCTGCAAAGTCTCTGAATCCCATCATAAGAACATACTGATTTGAGTGGCCATGGAGAATTAAGATTTCTACTCAACTAACCTAGAAATAAGGCCTCATCCTGGCTAGTCTGCGCTGGCCAGTGCAATTTCAGGTGTCCTTAATCAGTTAGAATGGCAAATGTCCCATAGAGGCTCATGAAAAACACTTTTAACAGAGGACCACGTTAAATCTTGGTCTCCAGTCAGAGGTAACATTTGGGTGAGTCTATGGAACATTTTAGCGCGGGAACCTTGCTGGAGGAAGTAAATCTTTGGGTGTGGGGGTTTGGATGTAATTGTACCCCCATAGACTTGTCCGGAGTGCCGGTATTAGGAGGTGTGGCCTTACTGGAGTACCTGTGGTATTGTTGGGTGAAGTGTGTCACAGTTCATTTCCTGTTGCCTTCAGGTCAGGACGTAGACCTCTCAGCTCCTCCTCTGGCACCGTGTCTGCCTGCACACTGCTGTGTTTCCCACCATGTGCATAATAGACTAAACCTCAGAAACTGTAAGCTAGCCCCAAGTAACTGTTTTCCGTTATCAGGGATGCTGTGGTCCTGTGTCTCTTCACAGCAGCAGAAACCCTCACGGAGACACTGGGCTTTGAGAGTTTACAGCTTTGATTCCCTTCTAGTGTTCTTGCTTTGTTTCTGGTGTGTGGTTGAGATGTGTGTGATGTCTTAGCTGCATACTATCATGCCTCCCTGCCGTGGAACCATAAGCCACGATGAAAGTTTCTTTTGGTCATGGTGTTTTATCACAGCAACAGAAAAGTAGCTAATGCAGACCTTTCAAAGCAAAGGAAAGCAAGAGAAAAGGCCAGAGTTCTGCTGTGAGAAGACCCACCCTCTGCTGATGGAGACAGATGGGCGGGGCTGAGCTACGAACAGAACTATCGGGAGATGGAAAAGGCCAGAAATGGATGTTCTAAGGCCTGCAGAGAAGAATGCAGCAGACTCCTGGCTTTTATTCAGTGAGACCCTCCTTAAACTGCTGGCCTCAGAACTGCAAGAGAGCAGGTTTGCTCAAAAATGTAAGGCAATGCTCCAGCATCCTTAAAGAAATGAATGGAGTTGTTTTATTTCAAATTCCATGTGCACTTCCTTGGCTTTGGGAGATGGTTTTGTAATCTTGTGTACCGTGATGACTACCAACTGTTGAGTTTTTATCACTACCCAAGGTGCCCCCACAGAGGGTAGGCTGTGGATTATATACTGAGATTTTTGATGTAAGAACCACCATTATCCCTGTTTTCCACAAAGAAAAAATTCAAAGGCAGGTTCATGGCGTCTGTGTTATATAGCCCCCTACCTCATCATGTGAAATGTACCTCTTTCGTCCTTGAGAAACCTTGAGTCTATCTATCATTAAGTGGTGGCAAAGATGAGATATTTGTCCTCCAGAGTCAGTCAGGCTTCTCAGCAAAGCCCATGCTTGCTCCCCAGTCTGGATGGTTCGCTGTGCAGCTGTGTTATTGAAGGGCTGGGGCTGGGAGCGTGTTGAGACGGTGGCAAGAGGGACGTGGGATGTTCCCACACAAGTCCTGGGAGCCCAGGAGTGATCACACGCACAGTCTCCTCTCCTGTGACCCTATTTGAACTCATTAATGAGGTCCTGAAGATTGACCCAGGACCTTGTGTTGCTAGGCGAGCGCTCTAACGCCAGCCTGCATTGCCGGCACCGTGAACTGTTTTGTGAATGTTCTGTCTTTGACCAACATCTATGCAGTCTGTTGCAGTAGTAAAAACAGAAAGACGGCATGAAAGCTTAGTTCCCACAACCGAGATCCTCCCACTTCTCAGGACCATGGACTGTTCACAGAGCATGGGAACCCTCAAAGCCATGTGTTTTCACTTGGTCTCCTAATTAAAAGGAAAAGGAAAAGAAAAATCAAATCACTGCATTGAAATTGGCCTAACAAATGGCCGTTCTTGATGCAAAGCCAGAGGTGTTTTCTCCTGGGTTTTCTTCAATCAAAAGTTTTCAGTCATGCCCCCATCCTCAGTGAATAACTACTATCCAGAGGCAGAAAAAATAAAATCGCTCATCGTTTTAGATAGTCCTCCACCCTCTGCCACACGGTAGCCATCACGCCCGGGACATCTGGGCTGTCCTGCTTTGTGAAGTGAGCATGTGGGAGGAAGGAGATGTGTGCCTCGCCGTCCTGGGTCATTTAATGTTTGTTTCCAGCATGTTAAAACCTTTTAAGTTGTGGTTATGTGAGCCTCTGCCGGCTACTATAACAAAATGCTTCCGGAAAACAGGACTTTATTTTCTGAAAGGTTTGAGGCTGGAAGTCCAAAATCCGGTTCCAGCATGGTTGGATCTTAGGGCAAGCTGTTGTTTTAGCCTGCACACACCTATATTTCTCTTTCTAGTCATCCCAAGCTTTGATACTATCCAAACAAATTAAAATTCATCTCAATTGCTTAGATTAATGTACCCTCTTCAACGGAGACTGCTCTATGTTGCATTAAAGATGAGACCATTAGGAGGCTTCTCTGGTAGTTGAATACGAAAACAGAAGCATGCACTATAAGAGTGATATAAATAATATATTGTTTATGGGCCTTCTATCCCAAAGGGCTTTACAAAGTTTTACCAACCTTATGGATAATGTTTGTGTGTAAGTGGTACCTGTATGCATTAACTTTGCTGATTAACTCCTCCCACTGCCTGGCCTCGGTGTTGTTACTGGCATCCTCCATTCTCTATGACTTATATTGTCTCTTACCATTAAGCACAGAGGGTCCTCAAATGTTTTGGTTTGTGCATTCCCAGCAACAGGATGGCTGAACTATGTATGTATCACACATGCAAGCATGAGTACATATATGAATGCTACTCCAAAACTACAAAAAGAATAGAAGTAGAAAAATTAAAGTTTTTAATAAACACAAACCACTGGAAACTTACTTTTAGATGATTTCAGACTTACTAACTAATATCTCAAGACCCAGCAAACAGCTGTAGGAAAATATAGTATATGTAGATCTGATGATAATTCTATTTTTCACACACTGCTCTGGTTAATCTCATCATCCTTTTCCCAGCACTAATTTTTCTTAAAAAGTATGAATCATGGAAAATTATAAATACTCATAAAAGGATAATATTATGGAAAAACTTTGTCCATCACACATTTTGAATTGTTCTCAGTGGTTTACACCTGATTAGATCATTATTTTAATGTTATAATATGACTAATGAGGGGTCCTTTTCATGGATTCTTAATAATTTACATCTGATCATGTCTTTTTTTCATGATATTATGAGCATGAAGGGTTCACAGCGGAAGAGAAGGTTAAACTGACAGTTTCTTTTGATGTATTATGCTTACATTTTTATATTATGCTTAATATATGATTTCATAGGGAATGTCTTATTTTTAGGGTCTTATGCATTCAAGGCAAATGCTACGCATTGAGCTGTACCCCTGGATACAAGATGCTGTATCAACCTTTTGGGGCTATGTGATAAAATGCTGCACTTGGGAGATGCTCTACTGGTATCTGCTGAGTGCCAGAGAGAAAGAAATGAAGAGAGGATGGGGGGGGGGCAGGAGAGGAAAGAGGAGGAGGGAGGGGAGAGAAAAGAGAGAAGGGGGAGGGGTGAAAGGAGAGGGAGGGGAGAGGAGATGAGAGTCTGGAGATGGGGAGGGAGAGGAAGGGGGGAGGGAGACAGGGGAGATGGCGGACAGACAGACTGACAGAGAACGCAAACCCAGAGGAAAGCCCCAGTGTTTCTGTAAGTCTTCGGGGCTGGGGTCTGAGTGGGATGGGGATTTTGAGGAGGGGGAGCCTGTGAGCTCAGCTGAGGGCAAGTCCTGGGAACTGGAGAACACAGCAGTGAGCCTGAGCACACTAGCGCGGAAGCCAGGTGAGACAGGCTGAGGACCTGCGCCTACATAGGGGCCCACAACAGGACTGGACATCTTAAATGGGCTGCAGAGGTGTAATACCTTAAACAAAAGTAGGAACACACATACAGTACAGCAAAAGTCACCTTATATTTGTATCAATATATAAAAGTTCATACCACTATAAAATATTGAGATCAATAGTTGTTTTTTAGTTTAAAAATAGATTCAATGATCTATTCTTTTATCCTATCGTTCCTTTATCAGCCCCTTTATTTGTTAGAAAAAGATCCTTGAATCTAATCTCCTTTGCTTGGTTTCCTCTCTAACCATGACCAGTAACTCCTTGTAACTCACCCCCCTAAACAATGATAAGTAACCATGCCTGACCAAATGACCCCCCCATCTGTTAGGACCTTGTCGAATTCCATGGCAGGTAAGGGTGACTGAGGTGGGGGACAAACATAGCAGGTAGACAGAGCTTAAGTGAAAAGTTTTATTAGAAAAGCGGGGAGGAAAGAGTAAAGCAGTAAAGACACACACACTCACACACACACACACTCACACACTCACACACTCACACACACACACTCACACTCACACATACACTCACTCACACACTCACACACACTCACACTCACACACTCACACACACTCTCACACTCACACACACCCACACACTCACACACACCCACACACACTCACACACACACTCACACTCACACACACACCCACACACTCACACACACTCACACTCACAGTCACTCACACTCACACACACTCACACACTCACACACACCCACACACACTCACACACACACTCACACTCACACACACTCACACTCACACACACACCCACACACTCACACACACTCACACTCACACACTCACACACTCACACTCACATACACACACTCACACTCACACTCACACTCACACATACACTCACTCACACACTCACACACACTCACACTCACACACTCACACACACTCTCACACTCACACACACACCCACACACTCACACTCACACACACACTCACACACACACTCACACTCACACACTCACACACACTCACACACACTCACACTCACACACACTCACACTCACACACACTCACACACTCACACACACACTCACACTCACTCACACACTCACACACACACTCACACTCACACACTCACACTCACACTCACTCACACACTCACACACACTCACACACACTCACACACACTCACACACACACACTCACACACACTCACACACACTCACACACACACTCACACACACTCACACACACTCACACACTCACACACACTCACACTCACACACACTCACACACTCACACACACACTCACACTCACTCACACACTCACACACACTCACACACACACTCACACTCACACTCACTCACACACTCACACACTCACACACACTCACACACTCACACACACACTCACACTCACTCACACACTCACACACACACACTCACACTCACACTCACACTCACTCACACACTCACACACTCACACACACTCACACACTCACACACACTCACACACACTCACACATTCACACACACTCACACACACACTCACACACACACACACTCACGGGAGGGGGGGTAGAAAAGAGGAGGGAGATGGGAAAATTCCTGTCTGCCTTGGGGGAACATGGGGGAAGAGAGAGGGAAAGAGAGCAGAAGTGTGCTGGGGGTCTTTTTAAAGTGTCCTTTGCACCTGCACGCAGACTATGCACTCATGGAACCCTGGGCTGACCAGGGCACTGCCTGAGTGCATTCTGCCCGGTGACAGATGCAGGCCAGCGAAATGCTTGAGTCCTTATACAACCTCTTGGGAAAGTGGGTGTCATGTCCTTACAACTACTCCCTGCTGTCTGGGAGTGATGGCATCTTTACGGGACCCTGGGAAATTAAAGATAATGGTCAAGTCTGGGAGGGCTAGCTGTATCCCCTTTTGTCCAGCCTCTCTGCGATGGGAAAGTACAGGGCTTGTCTGAAGTCCTGGCTGGAGCAGTCTGTGAGGCTGGAGCATCTCAGCCAGCAGCTCCGAAGTTGTCCTGGGTGCAGAATTGTGAGGAAACTGCAACAGAGGCATCCTGAGAGGCTGGGTCACACGGCCTACTTGTCTTCATTAGTGTCTGATATGTTTGTTCTGAAAACATAGACTTTTAAAGGTAATATACATAGCTGCATTAATACAGTTACGGAATGTGTGCTGTGCACAAGACAGCTAAAGATGTTTTTCTGTTCTGTGTTTGATGAGGCAACGGGCATCTGTTAGCTTTATAAGTCCGTTTGGGCTGCATAACTAAACTGTAATATAAATCTCCATCCACGCCATATGAAAGGATGGCGAGTAATAATACATCATGAGAACTCTGTAGCCAGCAAAGTTTGCCATGTCTCGTCCAGTGTCAGAGCTGTCCCCATGTAGAGGGATCAGCCTGTATGTCACCTGTCTTACAGTTTTTCTTGGTTTCCTACTTCATGTCTATAACCAAGGTTTTTATGAGTCTCCCCTGATCAAATCTGATCTTTATCAGTTTTGGAGGGATCCATAGCTTTCTGTTTCTCAGGGAAACAAAGGCAAAACCTCTCCCCCAAAACAACACATTTCCTGACTTCCATTCTGAACTCAAGACAGTCTTAAAATATATAGGCTGGTTTAATTTAGCAGCTTTTTCACAGTCTAATGCCTCTCAGCAGGGTTTGCCTTTTTCTCATCAGCATTCCAAATATTCAAAGTCAGCAAAGCAACATACAGGATCCAGATGCCCTGCCTGTTTCCCAGCCTACGGGGTTTTCTTTTTATGTTACTTTACTTTTTCTTTAAAGATTTTATTCTCTTAATTTTAAACTATTTTTTCTATGACTTTGTATACCTACTTTCTTTCTTTAGCATCTAAGCACATTTTTAAGCATACTGCTTCTGCTTAGAGTTTTTCTTGGCCTGGTCCTTCTTTTCTAATGTCTGCAGTGTTTTCTTGACCATGTGAGCCAAACCTTAAATCATCAGGCTACTGCCACATCATGCCTCCACTTAACACATGGTGCTGGCATCTGGCTCTGCTGCCCTCCTGGGTACATGAGCAGTGGCCAGGAGCTTAACTATCCCAGATCTGGGAATTTGTATCTGTGGTATAGCAGGCATTTATTATTATTATTATTATTATTATTATTATTTACCTAGCTTGCTACTCAAATGCCCAGATAACTAAATCAGTAGAGCACGAGACTCTTAATATCTGGGTCATTGGTTTGAGTCAGACCAGCAGCCCCCAAATAATGACAAGGACATTTATTATTATGAAAGCTTGACCTTTACTTTGGGCTGTTCCCAACTAACTCTTAAAACCTAAATTAACCTGTTTTTACGAATCTATTTTTGCCATGTGGCTTTTTATCTTTCCTTCATTCTGTATGTCCACTTCCCTCCCTGTCTCACTGGTATCTCTTGTGTGCCTAGATTCATCTGCAGTTCCTCTCTATCCACAGAAAGTTCCGCCTACTCTCTCCTACCTAGCTATTGGCCATTCAGTTCTTTATTAAACCAATCATAAGCCACCATTCACACAGTGTGATCAAATACCTCATAGCAGCTTTTGGTCACGGGGACAAAAAGAGTAATGAGGGAAAGAAAGACCTCCTTCTATTTTGATGACAAATACTTCTGCCAGTGGCCTGCCCATCTCTGCTGAGCATGGCAGACACGTTCATGGAGAGACTCCTATATTAACTCAACTTCACCACATCCTTTTTGTGGCTTCAGTTAGCGCTAGGTTTGGAGAATATTGAGCATGTGTAGATGTGTTCCTGTTATTTCAAGCGCATGCATCATGATCTGAAGCTAAGCTTACTCCTAAAGGAGGCATCTTTCTTCTTGAACTATGACCTTCAAGTGTGCGTGCTTTGGAATGCACTGCTTAGCTGAGCTGTAAAATTCAATGACTGCCCTGAAAATACTTGTTGGTTGGATGTGTACAGTCACCTGGAGTGCTCGCCTCTATAGAGCTCCACATTTCCCTGTCCGGGGAAATGGGGCTTTAGAAATCACTCTCAAGTCCTCCTTCCTGTAGCAGAAAGGAATCTTCCTCTGCTACTTTACTTCTCAGCAGCATTTTGATTTTCACTCACTGGGATGCAAAGGTTACATTCAGTCAGAGACTTTGTCTCCTTCTGTATTACCCTGGCTCCCTGACCCACAGCTTTGTTCAATCTTTCACAGCTGTTGTCTCTACTCCATCTTCCCCTTAACCCACCTCTCACATCCACAGACATCCCAGGTCAACTTCCAAATCCCCGGTACAGCTTCCTTGACCCCAGCTCACCTGTGTTGTTCCCATTCTCCATCCCCTGGTAATACCCTGCCCCTCCTCATTTACCTCCCAGCAACGACACCATTTATACATCCCTACCCAACTAACCGACAAGAACCATGAACTTGAAAAAGCCCGAGCTGTTGTGAATGGAGATATGTGGGCCACCACGGAGAAAGAGAGAGAAGATCAGCTGCAGGTGGAGACTGAGGCTTTTTCAGGGTTACCTGAGTAGCATGACCATGCATCTTGGATGAGATTGAAGGGAAGGGTTTGGACATTAGGATAAAGGTTGTATTTGCTACTGATTAGCATGCCATTTAGCTGAATTATGACCGTGCCTGTGGGCCCTGTACAAGGCAGAATTCAAAAGTGATGAATTAAGTAAGATACTCAAGAGAAGAACATTCTAAAGCAAAGATATTGAGGAAGTCTTTTGGACAATTTTAGCCACATATGGTTCAGACAGAGATAAATCGTTTCAGAATAGAATCTATAATTTTAAAAGAAGTAAAGCAGAAAGTTCTGAAAACTTTGCAGCCTAGCCAAGACCAAAAAGGCATTAAAGACAACAACCCAGGGGCATAGCCAAGGACCTTTTAGAATGGGGTTAGCGTGGGTAGGGGGAGTCCGCATCACTGGTCATGGCAGAAAGGGCCTGCAAGCCTATGGAGATCTCTGAGGCTCTCCTTGTCATAGACCCAGAGCTCCACAAGGCAGGGAGATTCAGATGCTCCTATGTGCCCTCATAGGCTCACTGCCAAGGGTCACCATGGGACTCTGCCCCATGCATTCCAAAGCAGTATTTGTTGGCAACTCACCATGACCCCAGGGGTCCCAGGCCAGAAGTCTCTGGCCATTGCTCTTGCCATTTTTCTGGAAGGTTCCAGTTATTAGCCTCAGCGGTGTCCATCTGGTGCTAATTCTACAGGCATGCAGAATGGAGTTTGTGGGGCCATGGCGGCCTCTGCTTGGATTCAGAGGATTTTCTGTGTAGCTTGGGGCCCAGGTAGAAACATATTCCAGGAGCCACCAGAAGGTCTCCGCTAAGACAATGTATAGTGGAGCGATGGGAGTGAGGTTTCGACTAAACCCACGCTTCTGTCCCCACCTCTGAAGAGTGAAGCCCAGTGTATGATGGGAGTGAAGCCCAGTGTATGATGGGAGTGAAGCCCAGTGTATGATGGGAGTGAAGCCCAGTGTATGATGGGAGTGAAGCCCAGTGAATGATGGGAGTGAAGCCCAGTGTATGATGGGAGTGAAGCCCAGTGTATGATGGGAGTGAAGCCCAGTGTATGATGGGAGTCTGGGGCAGGTACAGACCCTAGAAGCCTGCCTATCAGAACCAATGTGTATACTGAGCCATAGCAACAGAGTGGGCTGAGGCCTTAGGGTCCATTTCTGCCATTCCCATGTTGTGACAATAGACAATACAGGGCATAGAGACAAAAGAGACAACTGTCCAGCTTTAAGCCTTAGCATTGTGTTGGGTTGGGGTTTACCTGGGACCAGTTACCCTTTCCTGTCTGTTCCTCCATCTTGGAGAGGAATGTGGACCCTTTGCCTGCCCCACCCTCCACCATGTATTGAATGGTTGCCGAGTTTCTATTTCATAGTCTCACAGCGAGAGAGGCTCATGACCTCAGCCGTAGTCCGCCTGGAATCTCACCTGGCCTGGAGGAGACTGTTCGTGTTGAACTTTGGAGTCCGTGCAGGAAGGAGCTAAGGCTTTGGAGCTGGAGAAATGGCGTGAATATATTTTGCATGTGGGAAGGGCATGGCTTTTGAGGTCCTGTGACAGAATGCTGTATCTTCAAAGTTTGTGTGTTGGAAATGTAATATCCAGCCCAGTGATATTGGACAATGGGACCTGTGAGAGTCTGACTCTCATGACTCGTTTAATGCCATCATGGAGGGACTTCCCTACTGAAGGAAATAGGACAATGGTTTCTTACCTCTCTTCTCATCTACTGTGTAATTATGGAGTGAGAAGGACTTCCCAGCCCAGATCTGAGGAAATAGGTTTATATTCATTATAAATTACACAGCCTCTCTTATTGTCTTATTGTGTTGTAGCCACACAAAATGGTGTGTGTGTGTGTGTGTGTGTGTGTGTGTGTGTGTTTGGGTGAATGTACACAGATGTCTGTGTGTGTAGACTTATTAACTTCACTTAGATCATTGTCACAGGGCAGGTGTCATAAGAAGGGGCCCTGGCACTCTCCTAGGCCTGGGGACAGAGTTAGACAACTAAGATGATTCAATAAAATGTATCAAATTGTGAAGCCTGGGGAGAACAGAGCTGCTGACACAGACTCCCCCACTCACGGTGACAGGCAATTCCTCTTTTTAATCTCTGCAAGTGTCAAAGTGTAGCCCACAGAAGTTAAAAAGTTGTACTCTTTCTGCTGTACAAGGGGCATGGGTTGGAGTTTGTTAATTTGTTGCTAAGGAAATCAGGAAGATGTTTAAAAACAGCACAAACCTTTTGGGAAGCTGGGGTTCACATGGTGAGTGAAGGGTGTCTTGAAATGTGTGTCTGTGTATGGACACATGAGGTTTGACTTGGAGACAAATCAGGTTGTGAGCCTCATGGCCTAGCTGCTCCAACCGTCCAGAGGCCTCTATTCAGTGGGACAGGAGTAATTTGCATTTCTGCCAGACAAAAGTAGACAAGCTAACACTTAACTTCACAGTGTCTGGATGCTAATCAATAGTGGGCTGAAATGTCAGCAGAGGCAGTGTCCTGGGGTGAAAGGGCCTGCTATGCTGGCTGAACCAGCCCCTTGAGGTAGGCCAGGGTGCTTCTCTCGTCTCTTTGACTGACTTTTTTTCTGAGTGTACGCACTTTCCTTAATACAAGTGAGCGTTTAAATCTGAATCTCGCAGGCAGACCCACCTCATTGCTATGACCTCTTGCAGGCTGCTTTGGACGAAGGTTCAGGACTGCATCAGCAACGGGGCAGGCTGCAGCATGGCCAGCAGGCTATCCACAGCAAGCAATGTACAACATGCTAGAGAATGATTAGATTCAGCCCTCGTCACATAGTAGAAGAAGCAGATGCAGGCGAGATTGCCTGATGTGACCCTCCCTGCTTTGTCTTTTGAGGGTCAATGACACATTAATTTTTTTTTAGTAGCTTTTGATACCTAACACTCAACCATATGTGGATGATATAGTTTCTGTCAGCACTTTGATTTTGTGATAATTTATTTGTATCTCCGGTACCAAGCATACTATGCTGTTTTATCCCATGTGTTAGTGACCTTATCAACCCGGCTCGCCTTTGTGTTTATTCAGGGTAAGGATGATATCATATCACAGCTTGTGTGTCACTGAGTTCTATGCCTGACATATTCTAGGTACCGAATAAACAATCACTGGCTTGAGTAGAAATTACCAGCCAGTTAGTGTCAGAAGTGGGTTCACCTCTCCTGTCTCTTAAACTCTCCCTAGTGTGTCCCAGAGTCTTTCAAAAATGCATGCTGCTGCGTCCCCGAATGACAGGCCACTGTAGTGGGTGACCAGTCCATGATGGACACAGGAGTTCTAAACAGGTGAACTCCCATCATACACTGGGCTTCACTGGTTCCATTTGCCTCAATCCCACACAAGCAGCACTGGAGAGACATTGACCTTTCCCAGCTGCCCCTGCTCCAGAAAGAGGCTCACTTGTCTTGCAGGTCTCACTGCCTTGACAGCCTAAGTCAATACCCATCTTTGGCTGCAGGCTCAAAGGTCCACAACAGCTGTGTTCTGTGCCTCATGTGCAGACGCAGCCTCTTACGGGAGGGTCAGACACTTTTATTTCCCTGCAGAAATCTATTTCCACTATGATTATCTGGCAAGGGTATAGAGAATTCTTTCGGGGAGAATTAAAAACGTATTAGAAAAGAGTCAGGCAACTTTAAATTTCATCTTTCAAATATAACTAATGGTAACCCTTTGGTATGCAAGATTCTATTCATTTTTCTATAGTATTCTCTAAATAGTCATACATAAATAACTGTAATCACCTAGAACCTGCATGCTAAGTTAAAATATACCGTGAAGCTGTGTGCTGTCAACATGAAATGTGCCATTTGAAGTATAATTGGACATAGTATGCCATTGCCTAGATGATCACAATTTATTGAAGCATTTAAAAAAAATAGTTGGATACGTTGCTTGTTTTTAACATGTGATGATTATAAGCACTCCAAAGACAGAGGTGAAGGTACATGTTGGCATCTCTGTTTAAAGCAACGTGTATTATGTGGGTAGTTTGGTTTATTAATTTACAACAGGGCCTCCTTTCCTTCCTTACTTCAGTTCTTCCTGAGCGCTTGAGCAGCTGAAATGTATTTCACGTGCCTTTTCGCTGGTCAGTTTTCTTATCTGAGAAGAAATAGCACCCAAGCTACTGGGGATCTGGGGTCTCTGGCGCCCATGGTCCCTTTCTCATCCACTTTACTCTTTCCGTGGTGTAACTGGAGAGTGTGTGCCCATCGGTGTGGAGCCATGAACAGTGATGCAGTAGCATCACTGATGCTTGTCAGGACGGTCTGCTTTTACTGTTGTCATCTGCATTTCCCGGAGAAAACAAAAAGGAAGGAAAGGACTAAAGAGCCCCAACAGCCTGGGAAAGAACCACCTGCTTTCATCTGTTAATGACTCACTGGAAAGATTGGTCCCAACAGTCTCCTGGGAGTGAAATGCTCTCCGTGTGTGGCCGAGAGAGACTGCCTAGTAGCTCCTGCCATCTGGAATGGTTGTTTGGTATCTCCAACGACATGAATTTCCCAACTTTTCCAGCATCTCCAGGAACCAAGCGAGGCCTGGATGCTGTTTTCTCTGGATTTCAATTAGCAGTGAAACAGTTGAGGGCTCGGTTGACTTGACAGGCAGCGTGACGAGACCTGTGTCGACTGGTGTTGGGCATGGCCACGAAGCTGTCCTGCACTGTCCTCTACCCCTTTGCCTTCTTCCTTGTCTGCCTTGCACCCGGCCTTCCTTGGTTCAGGAGGTATCACTTGGACGTCATGTGTTGTCTGGCGACACGAAGCTCACACAGCTGGGAAGGATTGTAACTGGAGACTGGGCTGGGAGTACCACACACGACTGATAGTTTCCTCATAAGAATCCATGGAAATACAAGACAATGATCTTCACGAACCCCTTCCTGCTTGCTTCTTGGGAGAATAGAGAACAATGTTGTGAGTGTTACTGTAGTAGGGGATTCTTTGTCAGAATTGACTGTCCCGTGACAATGATGTCCTTGCAAGTGTGTGTTCACAGGGATACAATGAAGGCAGGATTTAAATGAGTCCACCAGGCCCAAGATAAATGATAAACAGGTATTTATTAGGAAAACACTTATGTAAATAATAGTAAATAACTGCTCTGGTCTTCCTGCTCCAGAAGGTGCAGTCTGGGCCTTCCAATGCTCTCACCACAACCCAAGAAAGAGAACCAGCCCCTCCTCTACCTTATAAGGGTCTGCACACCTGAAGCCACACCCATAGGGTGTGGTCACCACTGAAAGTTTACTGGCAAAACAAGACGCAGCTATAATGCAGTAATAAGGGATGGCTTACACTTACCTCTTTCCATCCTCCCTGTCCGCAAACAGTCAGGGCAGCCTAGCAGGCGCAGGGCGGCAGATGACCTTCCTGGATTAGTTCTACCTGAAACCCAGCTCAGGTACTCATTTCTAAAATAACCGAGTAGCTTGTCATGCTGACTGGACATCTAAACAGTAGGATAAGACAGCTTGGGGCATTTCTATTTATTTCCCTACCACAAATGGATGAGGTTTGGTACCTGCTGGGGATTCTTTTTAGGGAAAACAGGCCATGTAGGTTCAGTCAGTCAGTAGGAGATACAATGCCATCCTGTGAACTAAGAGATACAATGCCATCCTGTGAACTAAGAGCACAACTGTCTTTGTTTCAACATTCAAGTCACACCAGTTTTTTGAAAGACAATTTTGGCCTTAAGTGAACATAAAAAAATTCACGAAATGACCATTGTTGTAATGCCTACAGTGTGACTGCTACTCAGACCTTGGAACCCCACAATTTACAAGAATTTAATATACAATATAGTGCTACTTATCATAGGTCCTCACAAAACATACAAGTCATGACACCACGGAAACGTAAGAACTACCTGATTTTATTATTGGGGAAGCTCCTGGAGTAGAGAATTAGATTGCAGACTCGTTGTCCAGGCAAAGCTTGCTGTGGAGGCTTACTTTGACGTGTTGCTTCCAGTTCTTCCTGTGTGAGAGAAAACAGTCCAAAGTTGTTATTCTTGTGTGTAGCAGCAGTGTATTGGTTAGTTATCAATGCATGACCAAATTAGTGACATTCGGTGGTCTGTTGTTGTCTTTCACTCCCACGCCCGAGGGTCGGTGGGTCCAGATCCAATCTAGCCATGAGTGGCTGGCTCTGTCCCTTGGTGCTGGGGTGGCTGAAAGGGCTGTGCGATGGCCAGGCCGGTTCCCTCACCTTTGCTTCTCAGCATAGGTCTGCAATGGTTCCTCTGCAGGCCGTTGTGGCTCAGACATCTCTGTGCCAATGTCTTGTCTTCTGCTGGGGATGAGCGAGCTGTCCAGAGCATGTTCTCATAGTGACAAGAAAGGCACAAGAGGATAAATAGAAACAGGAAGGCCTCTTAAGGCCCAGGCTCAGCACTACGGTGTTGTCACCAAGGGAGAGTCACGCACTTGAGTTCCAAGAGGAAGGGCAGGGATGCAGCTGTAGCAAGGGCAGAGCTGCAAAGAGCCACCTGGAGTTGGGTCCCAAGCCCAGTATGTCATAGGCTGATCCCTGTGCAGTAAAGGAGGCCAGGGACTAACAGTTGCCTCCAGGGAGAAGCGCCTGTCTATCTGTCATCTGTCTCCTTATTGGGTACCTGCTTCGGATTTAATTGGCCACTCAAGCCTGAGCAATCAGTGACTTCTCTTCACCTTTGCAAAGGGGTGAGGGCCAAGAGGCAGCTTTGTAATTCTGCTTCTGACTTATCGCTTGCTATCTTGCAAACCGCTGTCTCTACCACCATGATTAGAGAATCCACTGAGGCTCCTGGGAGCCTGCGTGTTCTTGGGGCTCTGAGTGGATGATAGCAACTAGTGAAGCTTGGAGAGACTGGCGGAGCTCTGGAGTCCACTCAAGGGAAATAAAGACAGGAAACGGTTAAATTATTATTTATTGAATCCATGTGATATTCCAGGCACTGTAGGAGATTGTGTGTGTGTGTGTGTAGCATCTGATTTAATCTTTATCAAAACAATGCATTCATCAACATATTCACTTAATACATATGCAAATGGATGTAAAAATAAGTGTGTGGCCTCCCTAGTCACAAGGTCCGAGCCTAGCTGAGGTGACAGCACTTGCTCTGCAGTCTCGGGCCACGGTCACCTCCCCAAGGTGCCCAGGCCACCGTCACCTCCCCAAGGTGCCCAGGCCACCGTCACCTCCCCAAGGTGCCCAGGCCACTGTCACCTCCCCAAGGTGCCCAGGCCACCGTCACCCGAGACAGGGACAGCAGCTACACTTTCAGAGCTGGGTGTCTCCCTAATGCAGAGAATATTGTCTCTTCAACGGGATGGAAAATGGAGTCTACACCAGGTTAATTTTTGGTCCCTGCCTGTGGCTGGCACAGAGCCCACTTTTCCCCTGAGCCATGAAAACAGCCTCTGAATTTCACTGTCTTCCACGGGCTGGGTGTAGAGTGGCGTTACCATGGCAACTGTGGCAGAATTTAGGCCACAGAGGATATTTGGGTCTTGCTGCATCTTTGACCAAAAGTTGCTGTGTAACAGCAGCTGCACCACAACTGACTGTGTGTCTGTCTGTAACTGGTGGTGACATCGGGCTTGTCATCGTCCCTCTGCAGACATGTGTCCTTTACCCTTGGCACTGGGTTTCACAAGCTAGTCTCTAGTCTCTAGTGAGGAAATGGTTCCCTTCTGCTTGCCCACCCTCCTGTTACCGTCCTCTCCCTTCCTCTCCCTCTTCTCCCTCCCTCTTCTCCCTTCCTCTCCCTCCCTCATCTCCCTTCCTCCTCTTCCCTCCCTCCATCCCTCTCTCCCCCCTCCCTCCTCTCCCTTTCTCTCCCTCTCTCTCTCCCTCCCTTCCTCTTTTTTCCCTTTATCTCTTTTAACCTTTTTTCCTTTTTTATTCTTTGGGAATTTCATACATGTATATGGTGAAATATGATCGTCTCTACCCCTCCTCCTTCCTCCTCTTTTGTGCTTTTTATTTAGCCTTTGAAAAACTCATGCATTATATATTATATTTTGATCATGTCCAGCCCCCACCTCCAATTCCACCTCTATAATCTCCCTCTCTCTCTCTCTCTCTCTCTCTCTCTCTCTCTCTCTCTCTCTCTCTCTCTCTCTCTCATTTATAACCCATTAATTCCAATTAGTGTTGCTTGTATGTGCATTGATGTATGGCTAGCCACTGAAGCATGAGCAAGCAGCAGTGGCCATTAATACCTTCCCCAAAGCCCCACACCAGCGCCCACACCCCACACCAGCACCCACACCAGCACCCACACCCCACACCCCACACCAGTACCCATGCCCCACGCCAGCACCCACACCCCACACCCCACACCCCACACCAGCACCCACACACCACACCCCACGCCAGTACCCACACCCCACACCCCACACCAGTACCCACGCCCCACACCCCACACCCCACACCAGCACCCACACCCCACACCCCACACCCCACACCAGCACCCACACCCCACACCCCACACCCCACACCAGCACCCACACCAGCACCCCACACACCACAACCCACACCAGCACCCACACCCCACACCAGCACCCACACCAGCACCCCACACCCCACACCCCACACCAGCACCCACACCCCACACCCCACACCCCACACCCCACACCAGCACCCACACCCCACACCAGCACCCACACCCCACACCAGTACCCACGCCCCACACCCCACACCCCACACCAGCACCCACACCCCACACCAGCACCCACACCCCACACCAGCACCCACACCCCACACCAGTACCCACACCCCACACCCCACACCAGCACCCACACCCCACACCAGCACCCACACCCCACACCAGCACCCACACCCCACACCCCACACCAGCACCCACACCCCACACCCCACACCCCACACCCCACACCAGCACCCACACACCACACCCCACGCCAGTACCCACACCCCACACCCCACACCAGTACCCACCCCCCACACCCCACACCCCACACCAGCACCCACACCCCACACCCCACACCCCACACCAGCACCCACACCCCACACCCCACACCCCACACCAGCACCCACACCAGCACCCCACACACCACAACTCACACCAGCACCCACACCAGCACCCCACACCCCACACCCCACACCAGCACCCACACCCCACACCCCACACCCCACACCCCACACCAGCACCCACACCCCACACCAGCACCCACACCCCACACCAGCACCCACACCAGCACCCCACACCCCACACCCCACACCAGCACCCACACCCCACACCCCACACCCCACACCCACACCAGCACCCACACCCCACACCAGCACCCATACCCCACACCAGCACCCACACCCCACACCAGCACCCACACCCCACACCCCACACCAGCACCCACACCCCACACCCCACACCAGCACCCACACCCCACACCAGCACCCACACCCCACACCAGTACCCACACCCCACAGCAGAGGAAATGATATAAATTCTGCCGTGCTGACTTCCCTCTCATTAACCTGCTATCTAAGACATGCCCCATGTACTTAGTATATTAGAGGAGGTCAGAGATTATAGCAGGGGCCATCTCTGAAGGAGTTTTTAAAAAACTATTTTTAGCCCACATTCATTTTCTCTTTTGAGACAATGGGTAGGGGTAGAAACTGGAAAACAGATTTAATGAAAATTAATTGGCCTGAAAGGTGATGATTGTTTACAAAGATAGTATGAGACATGCTGAACTGTATTAGTCTGTGCTGGAGGATATGTGATGTGCCAATAAACCCAGCGGCATTTGTGGACATTTTTTGTCTCATAATCCTTTGTTTGGACATTTATTTATTTACCATACTGGTCGTTTGCCTGTATGTTATGGTTTCTAATTTTGTGTTTTTATGAAGTCCCCCCATCTTTGGTGTGTGTGCTATGACTTTTCTTTTTCGTTTTTATTTGTTTTGTTTTATTCTTGTTTGTTTTTTAAATTTATTTTTTCCTGTTTGTTTTCTAAAGAAAGAGAGAACAAAGGTGAGGATTTGGATGGTTAGGAGGTAGGAAGGATCAGGAAGGAGATGAGGTTAGGGAAAACATGATCAGAATATATTATGTGACAAATTATTATCAATATAAAGAATATATGGTATACATACTTTCTTATTTTTGCTTTCATGTTTCACAATCTACACGTGCTGCTTTTGCAATAATTAAGAATATCCAAGTGTGGGTAGAGTCTAAAAATCCTGAAAAGAGATCCTGAGAGGTGAAGAAGATACATAGGGTGGGCAAAATGACACATGGGACATTAGTGAGGAAAATAACACAGTAGGGAGAATGTGAAGGGGGAACAGGGGTGTGAGGGGCTGGGGGAGAAGAGGAGGAAGGAGAACCACAAAATATATTTTGTTTGAAAATGTAATGGCAGCAAAACCAACAGCCAACATCAAAGTAAATGGAGAGAAACTCAATGCGATTCCTCTAACATCAGGAACAAGACACGGCTGCCCACTCTCTCCTTATCTCTTCGATATTGTACTTGAAGTTCTAGCTGGAGCAATAACAAAAGGAAGTCAAGGGGATGCAAATTGGAAAGGAAGAAGTCACACTTTCACTATTTGGAGATGATGTGATAGTTTACATAAGTGACCTGAAAACCTCTCCCAGGGAACTCCTACAGCTGGTAAACACCTTCAGCAAAGTGGCAGGATGCAAGATTAATTTTAAAAAATCAGTAACCCTACTATATGATAAAGGGGCTGAGAAAGAAATCAGAGAAACATCACCCTTTAGAACAGCCACAAACAACATAAAGTATCTTGGGATAATTCTTATCAAACAAATGAAAGACCTATATGATAAGAAATGTGTGTCTTTAAAGAAAGAAATTAAAGAAGATACCAGAAAATGGGAAGATCTCCCATGCTCTTGGATAGGTAGGATCAACATAGTACAAATGGCAATTTTGCCAAACGCTATCTACAGATTCAATGCAATCCCCATCAAAATCCCTGCACAATTCTTCACAGACCTTGAAAGAACAATCTTCAACTTTATATGGAAAAACAAAAGACCCAGGATAGCCAAAGTAACCCTAAGCAATAAAGGAACTTCCAGAAGCATCACCATCCCTGACTTCAAGCTCTATTATAGAGCTATAGTCCTGAAAACAGCTTGACCAATGGAATTGAATTGAAAACCCTGATATTAACCCACACACCTAAAACCTGATTCTTGACAAAGAAGCTAAAATTATACAACGGAAAAAAGAGAGCATCTTCAACAAATGGTGCTGGCATAACTGGATGCTGGCTTGTAGAAGACTGCAGAGAGATCCATATCTACTGCCATGCAAGAAACTAAAGTCCAAACGGATCAAAGACCTCAACAGAAATCCAGCCACACTGAACCTCTTAGAAGAGAAAGTGGGAAGTACCCTTGAACAGATTGGTAGAGGAGACTGCTTCCTGAACAAAACACCAGTAGCACAGACACTGAGATCAACAATGAATAAATGGGACTTCCTGAAACTGAAAAGCTTCCGTAAGGCAAAGGATACAGGCAACAAGACAAAACAGCAGCCCACAGAATAGGAAAAGATATTCCCCAACCCCACATCTGACAGAGGGCTGATCTCCAAAATATATAAAGAACTCAAGAAGCTAGTCACCAAAACACCAAATAATCCAATTAAAAAGTGGGGTACAGAACTAAATAGAGAATTCTCAATAGAGGAATCTAAAATGGCTGAAAGACACTTAAGTGTTCAACACCCTTAGCCATCAGGGAAATGCAAATCAAAACAACTTTGAGATGCCATCTTACTCCTGTCAGAATGGCTAAAATCAAAAATACCTAAGACAGTCTATACTGGACAGAATGTGGAGAAAGGGGAACGCCCCTCCACTGCTGGTGGGAGTGCAAATTCGTACAGCCACTTTGGAAATCAGTATGGCGGTTCCTCAGGAAAATGGGAATCAGAGTACCACATAACCCAGTAATTCCACCCTTAGGCATATACCCAAAAGATGCACATTCATACAACAAGGACATTTTTTCAACTATGTTCATAGCAGCATTATTTGTAATAGCCAGAACCTGGAAGCAACCTAAGGGCCCCTCACCTGAAGAATGGATGGAGAAAATGTGGTACATTTACACAATGGAGTACTATTCAGTGGGAAAAATATCAATGGAATCCTGAAATTCACAGGCAAATGGATGGAACTAAAAGAATCCATCTTGAGTGAGGTAACCCAGTCACAAAAAGACAAACATGGTATGTACTCTCTTACATATGGATTTTAGTCTTAGAACAAAGGATCACCAGCCTACAATTCACACCACCAGAAAAGCTAGGAAACAAGGAGGACCCTAAGAGAGACCTGCATGGTCCCCTACAGGAAGAGAAAGGGGCAAGATCTCCTGAACAAATTGGGAGCATGGAGGGAGAGGAGAGGGAGTTAGGAGAAAGAGAAGGGACGAAGAAGCAAGAGAGGAGGGCATGAGGAAACAGGAAGATTGAGTCAGGGAAAGAATAGAGAACAAGAAAAAAGATACCATAATAGAGGGTTTAAAGAGAAATCTGGCACTAGGGAAATGTCCAGAGATCAACAAGGGTGACCCCAGCTAACAATCTAAGCAATAGTGGAGAGGCTACCTTAAATGCCTTATGTGATAATGAGATCAATGAGTACCCTATATGCCATTCTAGAGCCTTCATCTAATAGCTAATGGAAGCAGAAGCAGAGACCCACAGCTAAACACTGAGCAGAACTCCTGGAATCCAGTTACAGAGAGGGAGGAGTGATGAGCAAAGGGGTCAAGACCAGGCTGGAGAAACCCACAGAAACAGCTGACCTGAACAAGGGGGAGCTCATGGACCCCAGACTGATAGCCAGAAAACCAGCATAGGACTGACCCGACCTCCCCCAAAGTGGGTGTTAGTTAGGAGGACTGGGCAGTCTCTGGGGCCTCTGGTAATGGATCAGTATTTATCCCTAGTATATGAATGGACTTTGGGAGCCCATTCCACATAGAGGGATGCTCCCTCAGCCTAGACACATGGGGAGGACCTGGGCCCTGCTCCCAATGACAGGACAGACTTCAAAGTTCCCCATGGAAGTCCTCACCCTCCCTGGGGAGCAGCATAGGGATGGGATGGGGGTTGGGGAAGATAGTGGAGGAGGGGAGGGAGAGGGAACTGGGATTGACATGTAAAGCAAGCTTGTTTCAAATTTAAATAAAAATATTATCCTATTGTCATAAAAATAAAAAAAGAAAGAAAATGTAATGGTATCTAACAAGTATGCTGACTCACAGCATTTTAAATGTTAAAATAGACATCAACGTCTTCTTTTCATGATGTTAAGATTTCAGGCAGTTAGAGATGTGGCAGAACACGGGTAGCTCTAAGAGCACGTGCAGCCTCGGGGGAGCACTACAGCCCCAGGGATCACTGCAGCCCCGGGGATCACTGCAGCCTCGGGGAGCACTCCAGCCCCAGGGAGCACTGCCGCCCCTGGGAGCACTGCCGCCCCGGGGAGCACTCCAGCCCCGGGGAACATTGCAGCCCTGGGGAGCACTCCAGCCCCGGGGAGCACTGCAGCCCCGGGAGTTCTGATCTGTAGCCACTCACAGCCATGCCGGGGAAGGACAGTGGAAGCCCCTCCACCACTGTTCCAGGGCGGGGCTGGAGATGCACCCGGTTCACACTGCAGTGCTCAGTGGATACAGTTCCTCCTGGAGGGGCCACCTCTCCCATCGGTCCGCCTGGGTGTAACCCGGGAGGACAGGATAAATAGGACCCACGTGTCGTGTCCCTGTCTGAACTAAAATCAGCGCTATGCTCTGTAAGCTGATTTCCTCAGCTATGTGTTGCAGTAATAGAAAGCACGCTAAGGAATACACCAAGACGTCTGCTTCCTCACATGACGACTGTGATATGGGGTTTGTGCTCTTTCAGCTCTACAAAAATCACATGTGGAAGTTGGAAGAGAATGTTTCACATTGCTTTATTGAGGGTTTAAGGCCACACAGAAGGTGCCCTTCTGTTTTTAAGATTTGTTTCTTTCATGTGGTTTTGAACTGGCCATGCTCTATAAACAGATCGGTGCCTAGCCCAAGTGTCATCAGAGGGAGTCATTCAGCAACTGGTGGAAACAGATGCAGACACCCACAGCCAAGCACTAGGAGCCCGGGGACCCTGCAGAAGAAGGGGAGGAAAGATTATAGCAAACAGAAGGGTCAAATACTTCATGAGGACACAGGGGCTCAGGGAGACTGGAGCAAGTCAGGCAGCCTGCATGGGTCTTTTGCCCACATGTTATGGTTGTGTAGCGTGCTGTTCTCGCGGGAGTGCGGTGTCTCTGACTCTTCCCTGTTCTTGGGACCCTTTTCCTCCTACTGGGTTGCCTCCTCCAGCCATGATGAGTATGTGTGCTTAGTCTTACTGTAACTTGTTACGCCAGGTTCAGCTGATGTCCCTGGGAGGAGTGATGTTTTCTGAAGGGAAATGGAGGAGGAGTGCATCTGGGTAGAGGGGAGGACTGGGAGCAGTGTGGGGAGGATGTAATGTATTTAAAGAGAAGAATACGAATAAGAAAAAAAAAATAAGACTCAGGAGATGATCATTCAGGCGGGCTTTCAATGCCATTATACGGATTCCCCCTCCCAAAGATTTATTTATTTCTCGTGTGCGTGTGTGTGTGTGTGTGTGTGTGTGTGTGTGTGTGTGTGTGTGTGTGTGTGTTTACACCATGCGAGTCCAGGACCTATGAAGAGAACATCAGGTCCCTTGTAGCTAGAGATATAGGTGATTTTGAGATGCCCAATGTGGGTGCTGGGAACTGAACTCATGTCCTCTGTAGGAACAGCAAGCGTGTTCACCCGCTGAACTGTCTCCAGCCCTTCTGGTCTTGTGCTAAGCTCTAGTGTGGAAGCTCTTTCCCACAGAAGGAAAGTGTCCTTTCTCTCTGCGTTGTGTCTGCTCTAGCTGTTCATGATGGGAGGCACAGATGCTCTTGCTTACACTCAGTGTGTCTTGTGGGAGGAGAAACAGAGATTAAATACATAAAGGGAGAAATAAAATGGTAGCTAGAAGGGCCTTGTGCCAAAAGCACCATTAAAATTAGAGCATGGAATAAAATATATTTAACCATCATCAGGTCTTTTTCTTGGTGATTTTTAAACAACAATAACAACAACAACAAAAAAGACAACCATGCAATGCAAACATCAAGAAAGTTGTTTTCTTAAAACTCAGCATCATGTGAGGGACATGTGTAGTACCAGATCCTAAAAATCACAAGGCAGCCTCACAAAAATAAAGCTAATTCCCTGACCACAAATCAACCCAAGTTTTCTGAAAACAAAATGTCTTTCCAAAGTCTCCATTAAATGTGGTCTGATCTGTAAGCATATATTTATTGGGTTAGACAAAAAAAAAAAAAAAAAAAAAAATCCTTAGAGCTTTTCTACATTGTATAAGATCATTCATATCCCGGAAGTTGCCCAGTTAGTTAAATGTAATAGTCTGGAATTAAAAACAGGTTCAGTGCAGAAGGATCCCCAAGTGACTTTCACATTTATGCAGCCTACAACATTTGGGTAGAATATCTTGCTTGAATCTATTGCAGAAGCATTACTTAATGAACACTTCTGGTCCAACTGCTGGGGATTGCTCTCAGGAAAGGCTCTCCGGGCAGGATTCAGTGAGGCTGTACGGTTAGCTGGACTAAGAACACGGCTACTGGCCTTTTAGAAAAAGCTCTCATCTCCAAAGGAGTGGATACAAAGCTGGGTTCTGCTAGCGTCTCCTTCACATTTAGACTCCACCCACCCCACATGAAGAGAAGCCAAGTATTCAACTAAACATATTTCCTATGTCAAATGCAGGGCCCCAGGAGTGACTGCCCTGTAGGACCTCACCTCCAGCAGCACGGGCCAGGCTCAGGTGCCAGGCATGGCCATGCTGAGGCTGTGGCCACCATTGTCTAGTCTTTGTGTAAAAATCTCATTTAATTGTGAAGAGCCCTGAGCGTCTGCATCATCCCGGAGTGACAGCTGCGCCTGGGTGTGACGGGGGATGTCACAAACTCATTGCTGCTACAGGAATGGTTCAGAGAGGGAAATGCGGTTACAGACTGTGAAAACGAAAACACCATTTTTCTTCATTTTTCCCCCATTTAAGTCCACAGGTGGGCTTTGAGCAAAGCTTTTTAATCACTATGTCCCTTCGTCGAGGGGTGTGTGTCTTCCTGCTGCGTTCCCCAGTGCTGGGCCTTGGTCGGAGTAGGTTACACGGCCCCATCCTGAAGCTGAGTTCTTGTTCCCTTGAAAGGAGAAGGCCCAAGAGGGTGTGTGCTGGGGCAGAAGGTGATTACCCCAAAAGACCAAGATGCCCCTGACAAAGGCTGTGTTGGGCCAGCTAGTCACTGGTAGGAGGTCTCGGTAGCACTGTTCTGAGGAACTTTTCCTTCCCGGTCCCAAAGAGCCCTCCACCCCCACTCTTAGCCCTTCAGCTTTCCTCGGCTTTACATTTTCACAGTAAATGAGTTTGTGGATATCAGACGCCCCGACCTTCGAACTCTACTCTGTGTGCCGCATAGGGGTCTCAGGGACACCTCAGCTGGCACCCTGCCAACCTCTCACTGCACCCTTAGTCCCACGTACATGCTGTGCCCGAATGTTAACAGTCACTTCTCCACGAGCTCACTTTGCATGAAACACTGTCTGAATCAGTGGGAGGGTTTCCGTGTTCCTACCTCGGTCTTGACCCATGACAAAGAGTACAGATAACGGTGCCTCACTGTCCCACAAGCTGACTGAGAAACACTGCTGTGCATAGATGGTGCTTGCTGGAGCTCCCTGTAAGGCTCTGTGAAGTTGGATCATTTCTACTGCATTCCAGATCTCTTCAGCCAGGTCCCCTGGATCTTAATTGTAGAAAGAAAGTTCACTTTCGACATCACTTGCCTTTCCCAGAACAGCCTCCCTGTAGGCTAATTCAGGTTGAGTTATTTCTTGGCGAAATGGTTTTCCCAAGGAGGAGTTACACATCCTGGCTGTGCTTCCTTTCCTGGGCTGGTCTCAGCCTTGGCTCTGTAACATCCGAACCCTGAGGTTGTGTTTCCCTCTTTCTCTCTTGCTGTGAAGCTACACATTTTAGCCATTACTTCTGGCAAGTCAGGGTTCCAAGTCCACATTCCTCCAGACATGAACTATAACAAACACAGTACAAATGGGCTAAATGCAGAGCACATTCAGAGTGTGGCCAGAGGCTGTGGACATGGACCTGTCAGCAACTACGCAGCTGACATATGACATGTGGTTTCTATGGAAATGCAGGACACACCCTCAGCCATTGTGGGGCACTGAAAAGGTAATATTAACTGATAACTGATGGTGGAAGTCCACAACACTTGACACCCTCCTTTCCCTTCCCCAACACACTCACACACACACACACACACACAGAGGTACAGACACCCACCCCCTACACATACACACAGACACCCCCACACACACACACACACACATACAGACATACACACACAGACACATACACACACACATATGCACACAGACACACACAAACACAGACACACACACAGACACACAGACATGCACACAGACACATATAGACACACACATACAGGGAGACACATAAAGACACACAGAGACACACAGATACACACACACAGACACAGATACACACAGACACACACAAATGCAGACATACACACAGAGACACAAATATACACACTCATGCAATACACATAGCTATACACACATAAACATACATACTCAGACAAATATGCACACATATATAAATGCACACACACACAGCACACATACATACATCTCACACATTGTATGCACACACATAATACTCACACTCTCACAGACACACACACATATACCAACTTCAATCAAGTGTGTTCCCGGGGGGACTTGCCTCACTTCTGTGCCCACGGGTCGAACTCTGACACTTTGGGAACAGTGCCAGACCTGGGGCTGGGAGTGTCTGGGAGTCACGTTCACTCTCCTCATCCGTGAGCCATGTCCTTCCTTGAGGGAACACAAGCCATCATTGAAACCACGGCACCCACTGCATTGAAGAATGGAAAGATTGCTCGTAAGGTGACATATGAAAACACACCTTAGACGTGTGCCATTGCCTTCCCCGGCTGATAACATGGAGTTCCCGGAAGCTGGACTGGAAGAGCACTGTTGGTACCATCTCATCCCTGCATCCCACCCACTGCTCTTCTGGGCTCCCACACCCACCCACTGCTCTTCTGGGCTCCCACACCCACCCACTGCTCTTCTGGGCTCCCACACCCACCCACTGCTCTTCTGGGCTCCCACACACACCCACTGCTCTTCTGGGCTCCCACACCCACCCACTGCTCTTCTGGACTCCCACACACACCCACTGCTCTTCTGGGCTCCCACACACACCCACTGCTCTTCTGGGCTCCCACACACACCCACTGCTGTTACCTTGGTGCGTCTTACTGCACCCTCACCAGCCCCTAAGTGAGATCCCTATTGCAGGTACTTTTGCCCCTTTACCAAGTGATCCTGACAGTATAGGGCCCAGTGTCTCACATGGCGGCCTGCTGTACCGCAGGCTGTCCCTTGACGCACTCTAGTGCCCTTGCTCATTCCTCTAGCTTAGCGTGCAGTATGAGGCCCCACCATACTGTGCTGCCCTGTGCTCTTGTACCTCCCTAGCCTTGAGAACCACGAGACCAAGGGAATGTCTTTCCTTTATCCGTGATCCGCCTTCATGCATTGTCACAGCAATAGAGAGTACAGCAAGACACCTCGAAGAGGAGCCTCTTCCTTCTCCTTCCAGAGCTGTTAGCTCTCCAGGATGTCCTGCAAGCACAATTGGGCTCTGAGCATTCGGGGAAGGGGGGGAAAGGAGGACTTGAGTATGAATGTCAATATTGAGAAAAATGTTCCCAATGTTATGTCCATGACAACAGCCATGTCTTGTGTAGCTACACACCTCTACTACCATCTTATGTATATTCATTTTATTTCAAATCATTCAGTGACCCCCCCCATCTCCCTGATGACACCTCTCACAAGACAGCCCATTGGGAAGTGGTTAGAACTCATTGATGTCAAATATTGAGAAAATCACTATCACTTCTGCCACCCTAGGCTAAATGATGCACATTTAACCAGCTCCCTGGTGGTCCTTGAAATGAGACAGTGTCCTTCAGAACTGGGGGATGAGGGTAGGGATGGTAGGGTTGTCAGCAGTTCGAGGTTGACCAGTTGTCTACACCAAGAGTCCGCAGGGAAGGTTGTGAAGTCTTTACCATGGTCACGATGATATGCCTGTAAACCAGACTCACTCTCTGGAAAAGCAACCCATAGTGACTTTTCCAGATCTCATCCTGTGGACACAGGGTGATGGAGAGGTGCCCTTTCCACTGCACACGGTTCTGCAACAGGACCCTGTAGATTTCCTAAAATGTGTCATAACTTACATACTTTGCATTGCTTAACCCATCTGTGAATAAACCTTTTATTAATCTTAGCCTAGAGAAACTGATTGTGAAATGAATCTCTCAAAAGCTGGGGCTTAATGGTGAAGAAACAAGTATTAAAACTCCTATTCTTGGTAATGTTCTTTTCTTTGACAATATTTGACTTTGTCGGTGATAAAGATAACCCTCTACCCTTAATATTACTATTTTTAATCCCATGCTTTTATGTATTTTTTTTTATTATGAAACAAACTCTTCTAGTGATGGACAAAGACAATGCAGGCGAGTGGTGAAATGACTGGCACCAGGCCAGCACAGTCAGCCAAAACTAAAAGACAAGAAAATATAATGAACTTGACTTAAGAGACTATAAGTCTTTTTATTCAATTAGTGCATGCTCAGTGAACCCACATACAGCTGCCAATGGCTTTCTACCATGTCTACAAATTGCATAACCTTCTTTTCTTAAAGAAGTTTAAGCGGGGCCTGGGAAGATGGCTTAGTCAGTAAAATGCTTGGTGTGCCAGCATGAGGACCTTGGCTAATCCCTAAAGCTCACAGAAGTAGCTGGGTGTGTCAGCACACATCTGTAACCCCAGTGCTGTGTTGGGGCAGAGCCAGATGGCTCCCAGTGGCTTGGTGATGATCCAATCTAGATTTCCTGTGGGCTCTAGGTACACAGAGACCCTGTCTTAGAAAATGATTTTTTAAAGAGTGACCGGGGAAGATACCAACTCATTCTCTGTCCTACACACTCATGCACACAGTAAAAAATAAAGTAGAAACTAATTATGTTTCCTTTGAGTTCCAGGACTTAGTGGCTCACTACCAATAAAGACTGCCGCTTATGGCATTAGGTCACTTCATTCAAAGCCCTCATCAGCGTTCCTCTCTTGGTCCATCATCCTGAAGCAAGACAGCAGGGTGGCCCAAGGGCATATCACCTGCTCTTGGAGGGGGCTATGTTTCAGCACTGGGCGTGTTTGCAACAGCCTTAGTGGCATGCTACCTTATCAGCTAGTCATCCCGCGTTAGGATCCACCCTTCCTTCCTTCCTTCCTTTATTCAAGCATTGTTACTGTAGACTCACCCAGCATAGTATTGCATTGCATTGCAAAGGAGAATCACACAGAACTATCATGGCAACACTTTCTTGGACCTTTCTCCACCCCCCCTCCCGGACACACAGAAAACTCCAGAGATTGTGATGACAGAGGGCTAAAGAGAATGAATGATGAAGTAAGGTACCAGAGACATGAGTTCTATACCCTCACGACAATCACGACAATCCGAAAGGGCTTGGGAAAAGGATATTGACGTGGGAGAACTAGGCTGCCTGTTCAGCTCTGTGACACAAGTGAATATAATATATTTTTACCGCAGAAGGGTAGCAGTGTTTGATCCTGATGTGATCATCCTGAGTGAGATTTATTGCAGCTTGCCTTGACAGTGAAGGCTATGGGTGAGCACAGTCTAGAACAAAGCAGAGATTGGCCATCAGTCACTTCTGCTGCCGCTGGATTCTGAGAGTAGTTAACTCCAGGAACAGAGAGCCAACACCTCTGAATAGGCCAGTGTTTTCTGTGTGTCTTAATGCTGAAGCTAAAGTCTACTGGTACGATGCGGAAGAGGATGCTATAAAAGGGAAGTCCCCAGGAAAGTCGTAAACATCAGTGATGACTGTCGGAGAATTTTCTAGTGAATGAGCAGAAATAAGAGCAGGGTAGCGTCAAGGGATTTTGATGCTGATAGAAAAGGTGACAAGGGAAAGATAAGACATGGAAAAGCCCTTCCCCAGCATTTACCAAGAAAACAAAACAATGGGAAATTGGTGTCTGTAGACTTGGTAGTAAATGTTTTAAAAGAAGAAAAGTTTCATTCCAACGCAATGCCCTAGCAGGACAAGGAGTGCCCTGATGCTCTCTCCAAGACACCCATTCTTAGTGTCATCGCCTCACTGTACTCAGAGTTTCTCCATGCCGCTCCTGTGTCATTGTGGGTGGATTCCCGTACTCATCTAGTCTTTCCAGAGGGTCCTTCAGGATCCTGCTGAAACATCCAACAATGATCTTCACCCACAGGAGCACCATGTTCATCTGTGCTCTCATAAGATGCCTGGGCCCACTCCAGGAGTCAACACACGGCACATTCATGAACAAACTATCCCAGAGCAGACGGGTACAAAGAGCACACCTGAGCAGGAAGGGAGGCAGGAGCTGCCCATTGATGACAGAGCTTATTTGGCATGAGCCTGAGAGGTTCTGTACTCCATCACCAGTGTGATGGAGCCTGGGGATCAGATAGCTGGTTCTATGTCATTGGATTCTTTTGAGATGAAACCTGAACTGTAACACACACACACACACACACACACACACACACACACACACACACACACACACACAGAGAGAGAGCCTAAGCTTTGGGTTGATGAGCCAAGGCATTGAAATCACAGGACAACAATGAATCCTTAGTCTCTAATTTTAGTTGTGGGGTTTAAACATTTGCAGCCTGTTTTCTCACACATAATGCAGGGTGCTGGGAGTAGGGTGTGATCATGCTATATAACCATCATCCCATGTTCACCCCCACAGCTCTATAGTTCTCAAGAAGACATACAAGCTAAACTGTAAATCACTACAAAGGTTTAACCCCACGATGCCCTAGACGATCTTTCCCTTCATTCCATGGTGTACGTATTCTGGTCCTGCACATTCACTATCATCATTTAACCAACAGTCATGGTTAGACATGTCTGTCCTTGCTCCTTGGCAGGTCAAGCCTACTTTTGCCTTTGCACTTACTACTGTCCCTGGTCCCGAAGCTGCTCTTTCAATAGTCACATTTCAGTGATTCTCCTTGTTCTGATCACTGTGCAAATGTAACCCTTCCATGGAAGCCTCCACCTTACCTGGCACTTCTGTATGTCCTATCTGTGCATCGTGTCTTAGTTTAGTTAATTAATTATCTTATTTTTGAGACAGCATCTTACTGTACAGTGCAAGCTGACCTGAAACCTGTAATTGCTCTGTGCTGGGATTGTAGCTGTGCACCCACCCCACAGTCAGTTTTGTCTGTCCTCCTGATCATAAAGTAAGACTCATGAGTGCGAGGAGTTTGCCTGATTTACAGCCAAGTTCCAGTACGAGGGGCAGGGCCTGGATTCTGTGGGCTGAGTTTATGCTTGGAAAATGAATGGGCGATGAGATCTAGGCTGTGACGGCTAAGACTGATTGTCAACTTGACACGTACGGGAAGGGGGAACTTCAGCTGAGGAACTGCTTTGACCTGTTGGCATGTTCCTGGGCATTTTATTGATGATTGTAATCATTGTATGATGGGGGCCCAGCCCACCGTGGGGCGATGCAATCCTGGTGCAGGTGAGCTTGGGCCGCACGAGGAGGGCAGCTTGGGAATGAGCAGTGAGCGGCTTCACTCCATGGCATCTATGTCAGTTGACTTGAGCCCCTGCCAGGCTGTCTTTGACAACTGTAACTTGTAGGGAAGGACAAACCCTTTCACCCACAAGTTTGTTTCAGTCGTGTTGTTTATTGCAGCCACGGAAAGCAAACTAGGGTGCAGGGATAACTGTGATGTCATATCCTAACTGTGTCTTGCAGTCTACTTGTTTGCGTTGCTCAACTTTTCCTTCCCACCAGAGTGGGAAGTGTCATAACCCAATACCCCACATTGGTCTTCAACGTCTCGTCCACATTCCAGCTTCCCACAGAGAGACTTATTCAAACAGTGCAATTCACACCAACGCATTACTCTCTGGCATCTTGGAGGGAAGATTCTGATGGGCAATAATTGAGCAAGAAAGGCCCAGCAATTGGTGTCTAATGCCCAGGAAAGCTGCACTATGCCACAGATGCGCCATCCATACTGGTGGAAATTCCTTCCACCCCGTATGTTTAAGAATAAGAACAATCACCCATAAAGTCACCTGATGCTAGAAACTACCTCTTCCTTGAGAGACTTGTGTTGGCATGGCTGGTGTAGGGCAAATGGCCTGGCCGAGGTGACTTCGCCTGGTGGCTAGGTCTTGTGGAGATCATTCAGAGTGGACAGATTGTCAGCACCAACCTGCCCAGTCTTCAGACACTGTGTGCTGAGCTAGAGAAAGCAAATCTAAGCTGTCATGACCCCTAGGAAAATTACCCAGCCTTTGTGCAGTGAGATGGGGAAAGGGCAGGATACATTTCTCAAGACCTAGGGAGTAGACAGAAATGTGGCTTTGCAGTCACAAGGCTTGGGTTCAAAACCTGCCTGTATGTTTGGTTTTTTTATGTAAGTTTTTCCTTGAACAAATTGTATAATGTGCAATTATACAACCTGAAGCTCAGATTGTTTCCTTTAGAAATGATACCCGGCCAACTGGTGATACAAGTGTGTTCTATGAACAAAGAACTTGTTATGAGTGAGTGGCTTCCTTTTTCCTTTTTCTTTTTCTTTCTTTTTTCTTTTTTTATTTTTTAAGACAGGGTTTCTGTGTGTAGCTCTGGGTGTCCTGGAACTCACTCTGTAGGCCAGGCTGGCTTCAAACTCACACTTATCCGTCTGCCTCTGCCTCAGGGAGTAAAGGCGTGCGCCACCAGCGCCTGGCCGTGAACAGCTTCTAGAGCTGTTAGTGTGGCGTCAGTCATGGTGTAGAGCTGGTGGGCTGGTTTGTGTGCCCAGCTGTTGTTGTCATAGCAGCTGCAATGCATGGCCCTTAGGGAATGACTGCCTGTCTACAACAGGCCATACGGAAACTGAGTCTATTGCTGTGGGTGACATCACAGTGTCTCAAGGGTGATGGCCTAACAAAAGCTTAGATAGCATCTTCTAGCCACCTCCACCACAGAGGTGGGAGTCTGGGCCTGAGGCAGTGGAAGGCCGAGTTAAGCCTGGCTCATCTCTCTTCTGGTTTCGAGTGGTTTGCGGGTGACCACTGCCATTGTTTGGCGTGTGGCAGACCATCCTCATCTTAGCCTTGTTTTCATTGTAACTGTCTCGGTCTAAACTTCCCATTTCAGGAGAAAGGGATAGGGCCAGCTCCATGGACCTCATCTTATGCAGCTGCATCTGGACGGTTTTATTTTCTACCCTGAGGAACAGTGGTGGAGCTATGACATGTGGTTTCATGGAGGCACAGTTCAGTTCATACTGGTGGAGTGCTAGGCCCCCGCTCTGAGGGGCCACTGAGAGGCAAGGCTTTGCTTCCGGTAACTTTTTTCTTTGTGCTCTCCCATCCTTGGCCCTAAGCCTGACGCTTCTGTGATGCCTTCTTCCCGGTGTCTCCTTTGGGCTCCCGGGCACAGTGAGAGATCTGGGAGTGCCTGGCTCAGAGACATAGGGGATTTTATTACTTATCTTGATACAAAACAAATGTCAGACTTGGGCTTGGGGTGTCGCTTCCTCAAATTACATTTATTTATTGTGTGTGTGAGTGAATGCTCTCACACATGCCATGGTATTGTGTGTGGAGTTCAGATGACAGCTAATGAGGTTTGGCTCTCTGCTGTCGTGTGGGATCCAGACTGCCCGGCTTGACAGAAAGTGCCAGCTCACCAGCCCAAGACATAACTACACTTTTTCAAAAATTACATTTGTTCTGTGTGCTGGGGGTGGGACATGTATGCATGTATGGCACTGTGTGTGAGTGTGTGTGTGTGTGTGAGTGTGTGTGAGTGTGTGTGTGTGAGTGTGTGTGTGAGTGTGTGTGAGTGTGTGTGTGAGTGTGTGTGAGTGTGTGAGTGTGTGAGTGTGTGAGTGTGTGAGTGTGTGTGTGAGTGTGTGTGAGTGTGTGTGAGTGTGTGTGAGTGTGTGAGTGTGTGAGTGTGTGTGTGTGTGTGTGTGAGTGTGTGAGTGTGTGTGAGTGTGAGTATGTGTGAGTGTGTGTGAGTGTGTGTGAGTGTGTGTGAGTGTGTGTGAGTGTGTGTGAGTATGTGTGTGTGAGTGTGTGAGTGTGTGAGTTTGAGTGTGAGTGTGTGTGAGTGTGTGAGTGTGAGTGTGTGTGAGTGTGAGTGTGTGTGAGTGTGTGAGTGTGTGTGAGTGTGTGTGAGTGTGTGTGAGTGTGTGTGAGTGTGTGAGTGAGTGTGAGTGTGTGAGTGTGAGTGTGTGTGAGTGTATGAGTGAGTGTGAGTGTGAGTGTGAGTGTGTGAGTGTGAGTGTGTGAGTGTGTGAGTGTGTGAGTGTGTGTGAGTGTGAGTGTGTGAGTGTGTGTGAGTGTTTGTGAGTGTGTGTGAGTGTGTGTGAATGTGTGTGTATGTGTGAGTGTGTGTGAGTGTGTGTGTGTGTGTGTGTGTTGTAGAGAGAGAGAGAGAGAGAGAGAGAGAGAGAGAGAGAGAGAGAGAGAGAGAGAGAGAGAACTAACTTTCTGTTATTTTTATTATTGGTACTAGATTCTCTACAGACAATACAAGCCTTTATTACCAACACCCAGCATCCAGGTCCAGACACTCCAACTGCCCTGCCTCTGATAAGCCACCTCCAGGCCCTCCCTTATTTGCCTCAGTTTACTAGTGAGAATAGCACAGATTCTGTTCTCAGTCCCCATGGAAACAGCATTTTACAGTGCCCTTCCAAAGTAGCAAGCCAGTGTAGATGAAGGCTTCTGTCCTGCCTGGTTCTGCAGCCATTTAGTCCCAAATAAACGTACAGAGGCTTATTAATTATAAACAGCTTGGCTTATGGCTTACTAGCTTGCTCCTTCTTAAGTATTCACCCGTTTCTATTAATCTCCTTTCCCTTCCCTCCCTCCCATTCCCAACAGAGAATAGAAGCAGTGGCAGCAAACTCTGTTCCACTAAAATCAAAGTGTTATTTTACTGTCCCTAAGCTGGACATTGCTGCCTGTGCTTCCGGCTGTGGGCTCTGTGGGGGACTTTCTGGAGGGGACTCTGTGTGCCAGGTGTCCAACAGTAAAGAGAGTTACAAAGCCAGCTGCTTTTCTGAACACCAGAAATGAATCCTCTGGAGCCCAGCAGGACACCAGCAGGGTCTGCATGTGACAGGGCTTCTTTGGCAGGAACTGTGGTGTGATTTCCACCATCGACCCTTCTCTGAGGAAGGGCAGGGTACCTCCCCTCAGAGAGAATGTCTCCAACAGAAGTAACTGCCAGCTTGTCCTGCAGCCCGCCTGCACTCTGGCTTGCCACTCCACCACAGGAAGACGCGGGCAGATGTGACCGGAGTGAGGGCTGGGAAGATGCCCAGGAGACACCCTCCCTTCTCTTCTCATGCCTCTGCGTTTGCTGTGAAAAGACCAGGCTTCACCAGCACCCGGGTCCTGGGGAGCGAGCCCTGGGTTTCTGGGACAGGAGCACAGCTCCCCGTCATCTCACAGGCATCAGGACTAACCCTTGCTATCATCAGCCCCTGAGGTTTCTCAGTGACTGACCATCTTTGTAGACACGAGGAGATGACGCCATCGGCCAGAGCTCTGGCGGTGAAATGAAGACACTGGCCTGCTGCCTGAGTCAGGTCTCACTGGCTGCTGGTCCAGGCAGAGGCTGCTCACTGTCCCTGTGGATCAGGGCTGCCCCTTGAGCTGGAAAAGATTTGTCATCTGGGTTGTCAAGCAAGGCTGACAGCCTGGACTGATAGATTCAGCATGACTGAGTTTTTTATTACACAGAAGCATGCAGAGAAGGTGCCAAGTGTTTGGGTGCTGGGTGGTCGCACAGGGCGACTTCAGAACAAAAGGGACAGTCAGGAGACCCTGTACGGTGCAGCCTCAGGGTGCTTTACAGCCCACAGCCGCACTGGGTTCTGCTGCCCGCTGCCCGCTGCCCGCTGCCTGCCCGGGCATGGTTCAGGAGTCTAAGAGCAATAGGCCCAGGCTGACTTCCAGAAAAATGGAGGAGAGGGGAGGAGGGGGAGAAGAGAGGGAGAGAGGGAAGGTGGGGAAGGGGCAGATGGATGGGGGAGGGTGGGAGAGGGGGAGAAGGGATGTGGAGAGAGGGTGAGGTGGAGAGGGGGAGGGGGAGGGAGGTGAAGAGGGAGAGAGCATGCAAGCTAGGCACCTTCTCATGTCTTCTGCTGAACTGAGGGCTTGGATGGACCGTTGCCAGAAGTATTTTCAGATTCTAAAACTGCAAGGGAATTTTTGAGTGCTGGAACAAAACCCTCCATGGCATGTAAAAATGTCTGGCTTCATTTAACAGGACAGAGATAACCAACTCCCCTTTTTAAGCATCATGGTGGATCTAAAAACTCATGATTCCGGAAAGAAATTTGTGTTTGCTTCTGCAAGATTTAATTGCTGTTATAAAAAACAAACAAACAAAACAAAACATTGCTGGAGGGGTCTCTCTGAGTCCACAGTCCAGCTCCTTTCAAATGAAAGTCCCTAGCTGACTTAGGACTTCTTGAGAAATATTTTTTTAACTGCTTTTTTCCCCCCCTGCTTTTGGGGAAAGTAAAACCAATACAAATTTCGGTGAGCATTTGCTTCACACCACATAAGTTCTTGTTGGTGTAAAGGCAAAGCACGCATGGCCTGGGTCACACCAACCTCACAGCATGTGCTGTCCTTATGGACGTGCAGGTCGGTGACGTCCGCATTTCTCTCTTTGAACAATTGAAGGATGTATGTGTGGGGTGGTTTTGTTGACATATCCTGTTCTTCCATTTGTTTTCATTCAAAAACCTATCCTTAAAGGAAAGAATAAGATGGGCTGGAGAGAGGGCTCTGCAATTAAGGCTGCTCTTCCAGGGAACCTGGCTTCAGTTCCCAGCACCCACATGGTGGCTCCCAGCCATTTCTACTGGGTCTATGCCCTCTTCTGGTGTGCAGGTATGCATGCAGATAGAGCACTCGTATCCGTAAAATAAAATAAATAAACCTTAAAAAAAAAAAAAAGAAAAACCCAAAACAAAACCCAAGGGTAGTTGAATCTTTGGCTTAATTGAAGCATTGAAATCATTCATAACCCTGCTGTTATTTATTACTCTATTAATATATTGCATATTAATCCAGCATCATTTCAGTTTGGGTTTTCTTCAGCAATGCTATCTCTGTTTCCCTATTTTGGACTGACTTGGTCCTTTTATTCTCTTGGAGTGTATTCGCGTCTTCTTTGGATTAATTGTCTCAGCGTTCTGTCTTCACTGTCCTGCGTTCTTTGCTTGCAGTGTTCAGCGTGGATGTGAGCGCTAGTGGCGTCAGGTGTCCTTCCTCTCTGTGAGATGGAATTTAAAGCTAGATGCTCCTTCTTGAGTCTCTGCTGAACCGGCATTGTCCTGTGTCAGCTCCGGACTCGAGCCTGTCTACAGCTGACTCTGGGTTGGGGATCTCCTCATAAGCCCTTGCTTAGGAAGGGTCTGCCTGTTGGGGCCACAGGCAGTGCCTCAAATATTAATTCTGAAGAGCAGCCCCCCGTTTCTTATTGATTAGTAAGGTAATTTACAGAGGAATCCCCCCCCATTTCTGGTTGGTTTCTAAGGTGAGCTAAGGAGAGATAAAAGTGCAGCCATTTCTTGTTAGTTTCTAAGGTGATCAATCGATGCAGGGAGAAAATAAGCTTCTTTGTGTCCCTCATCACATAGAGTTTCGTACATTTCTTTAGAAATGGGATCATGCGAATTGAGAGGAAAGCAAACAGCCGCTGAAGATGTCTTCGCTTCGGCAAACTCACTGGCTGTGTTAGAGAAAATATCTCCCTGTGGATGTCAGTGCTGCTGCTAAAATGTCGGGCTTATTATGAACAGTAAAACAAATTCCAAATTCAAGTTGGTAATTATGACAGCACTCGCCATGGCTGCCTCTTAGGATGAAGAATTTAATTATTTTATGTGTGTGTGTGTGTGTGTGTGTGTGTGTGTGTGTGTGTGTGTGTGTGACTAAATCTGTTTCTAGCAACAAGGGATTAAAATGGATGTCCATGCGGCCTTCAATGATTGGTCGATCAAGAGACTCAGATCGATGTGGAAGAATGCAAAGCAGTGACATCATCAAAGACGCCATTGTGGGCCACAGGGGGTCAGGGTGGGAAGGTGGTCCCAGGTGTAGCCTTTCTGCCACTGCTGAGAACAACTTCTCCTCAGTGAACAGACCAAAGGACACACAGACAGATGGACACAGTGACTGCATAGGTTTGTTACAGCACAGGGGGGCGGGGCGGGGGCACAGACTAGAAATGCAAGAAACCTGAGATGCAATTTCTGCAGGACAAAATCCCGGCCTGGACAATCGAATCATCAGAGAAATACAATGAAATAAACGGAATTCGCGTCAGCTAAATGGTATGAAGACTATGAAACTTCTAGTGTAATTTTTCATATGTAGTATTATTTTTCTTTCTCAATTTGCAGAGCTTATGCACTTCCAAGTAACATAAGCGTACCTCAGCATCTCGAACTTTGATGGACTTAATCTGACAACTACAGCTAGAGGCAAGTGGGGGGTGATCCAGGCCTCTTCCAGATGCCAGCCCTACCTTAGGACTATTCTTTGACACACATGGATCATGATAAGACCCTATTGCTAAAAACATCACACTCTTTGATTACAAAGCATAAAGAAACCAACCTTGACCTGACAGGAAACTGTAGCCCTGCTGGCTTTCATGCTAGGTGGCACTGTGTGGGCTGCTGGGAGAGAAACAATTCCTGTGGTCTTACCTGGCACTGGACCCGGACGCTACAATGCTCACCTGCTAGGCAAGGCAAGACAGCCCGCTGTTGCATTAGCGCCACCACTGTTCCTGGGGATGATCAGCCGCTGTCTTTATTGAATTCATGGCCTGCTCCACTGCAGGGCATTCATGCCTGTTACAATCAAGACTGGGGAGGTCACAGGCCAAAGGCGAGAACCTATTGATGTCAAATTCCTTTCTAAATATTTACATAGACCTGTGCCATTCTCAGCCTTGGCCAGAGCAGCTCCTTATGGCGGCTGGGAGTGATAACACAGAGACTCGCAACTAACCAAAGACCTGAGAAGACGGGCTATGGGTGCTCAGGCACAGATGGGACATCTGTATGGACCCTCCTTACTAGAGATCTGGGAACACTGAGAAGACGGACAGAAAGACCATGAGAGCCAGAGGACGGGAGGAGCGCTGTGAAGTTGGGAAATGCAGTCTTCGGTACATGGCATGGCTGTTGCACATGCGAACCCAGAGCAACCCTGGTTAACTGTGCAAATTCGGAGCAGTTCAAAAGCCCACCAGAGCGGGGAGGGGCTCCTAAGGTCCCATCGCTAACAGATGAGCCAAGGACAGCTGATGGCGTCTGAGGGACGGAGATTATTTGAGGGGGTAGCTATCCATGCCTCAGTGGATGACCACACTCCTATGTGCATAAGGGCAGCATTAATTAGACTTAGAGAATTATAAAAATAAATAAATAAGCAAACAAGGTTATGAGGTTGGGAGGGAGAGGCATTGGGGGGCACTGAGGGAAGTAGAATAAAGAGGTGACTTAAGCAGATTAAGACAACTTTGTAGATGTATACGAAGTTTTCAATGAATTAAAATAAGTAATCTGGTAACTAAAGAGGAAATGTGGAAAACACAGGGCCTTTGAGCTGACCCTGAAGCCTCAGGACCCAGAGGATGCGGGGAGAAGTTCCATGTTCAGAGCTAGGACTTGAGCATTGTGCAGCCATGCTCACCCACCCCAGCCCTACTTCAGTCGCTGATAGCTGGCAACATGCACAGAAAAGTAGTTTATCTATTTACGGCACAAATCTCTCAACATATGACAAATATTTTGGGGGAGGGTATTGTGTGTGTGTGCGCGAGCGCGCGCGCGCGTGTGGTGTGTGTGTGTGTGTACATGCATGTCTATCTAGAATTGTATGGAAGCCAGAGGTCAATGTCGGGGTCTTCTTCTACTGCTCAACACCTTGACTTTGAGACCAGTCTCACTGAAACTGGAGCCTTCTTACCCAGTGCTGGGATTAGGTGCACATCACCACCCTGCTTTTACTATAGGTGGTGTTCTTTTGCTGCAGCTGCTATGGCCTAAGAAACACAAACACGAGACTCAGAGCCCACGTGGAGTTTATTGAGAGAGGGGAGCAGAAAAGAGGGGGTAGATGTTGGCCAACCGAAAGCGGGGAGAGAGAGAGAGAAAGACAGAAGGAGCAAGAAGCAAGAGAGGAGGAGGCAAGAGAGAGAGGTGCTTGCTTTAAAAGGGGAGCTTGTGCATGCGTAACCCGGTCTCTGCACAGCGAGGTAGAAGCTTGAGCAGCTAGGTAAAGCCTGATGTAGTGATTACGTGGCCATAGGCATCCCGCCCAGAGGCGGGGTCCACAGACTGCCGAGCCCCAACATCCCCACCTCTTGTTGCTATTAAAAAGGTGGGGGTTGGGCGTGGCCCAGCAGGGTCCAGACTGCAGGTTTCTAACAATAGGTGCTGGCATTGCAACTCGACTCCTCATGCCTGCACTGTAAGTAGTTTTACTTGCTCGGCCATCTCTCCAACCCCGAGTTCTTTTTTTATCCTTTAAAGTCATAGTTTAGATAGAATTCACTTGTGGTTTTTGCCTACAATGGGCAAAACTATGATCCCTCCATGATCTCTCATGGAATGTATTATTTGTCTGCTCAAGGTTCACCCATCCCTGGGGCTTCATTCACGTAAATATTCTCTGGGGTTTCACTCTTTCTGAAAGGTCCCTGAATGGCTTTCATCCCCATTTTAATTTCACAAAAATCACATTGCTACATCCAAGTAGAAGTGCAGTTGTGCTAAGTCCTAAGGCCATTTCCGGGCTTGCAGGACAGCATTAGGAGATGGAGTGAGAAGAAAATTAGGCAGCATTCACAGAAGAAAGGAGGTACCCTTCTGGTGATGGAGATTATTCACAAATGGGCTGTGGGCTGAGAGAGGGTGAAGCACCATTGACTAGGGGTCTGGAGGCTCCCTTGGGCCCCTCTTCAACCTGAGCTCAGCGGGCTGCACTTGTGATGGCTTCCATTATCATTCAGGCTGTTCTTCTACTAAAATACGGAACGAAAGTGAAGAGTCATGGTGGAAGGCGTTGATGGGAAAAACGATGGGATTTCGCTCTTGTGATTTGTGTTAAAGTGAGTGCAGGTCTGAGGTTTTACTAGAATAAATCAACTCATTCACATTTTATGATGAAAAGTTGGGTAGAGCATTTCCTTTCTCACTCAATTACTGTGACGATTAAATATATTGCTACCTAGCATTCCTTCGATAAATGTCTTCTCATTTACTCATGCTTTTATAGCCTTATTCAGTCTACAAAAACGGACTGAGCACCTACTATGTGCTTTTACTTTGGCAGATGGTGGAGAAGTAGTGAGGGACATGACAACCTCCAACTCAAGATCCATGCCCTCATAGCATTACCCTAGGAGACTCGGACACTAATTAGACATTAAATATCAGTTACACTGACAGTTGCTGCGAAGAGATTGCTTATGGTAGCAGGATGTGCACCAGAGACAACAGGAGACACCTTTCTCACCAAACACAAGTGGGGTGGATACCCAAAGAGTGAGGAGGGTCGTAATTTTGAACATCATATACAAAGTTGACAAGGGACACATGGAATCCTGGGAAGTAAAATTGGCATGAATAATGGCATGTGCGGGAAAGCACACAGAAAAATGGAAGGCTAACAAGGCATAAGAGACCAACACTCACTTGGGTTAGCTCCTGAGCTCAAGACCCAGAACTGCACCCTCCACCAGGGGTCTGTTTGTGGGCTGACTCAGTGCACAGCTGCTGATTGATCTGATTTTCCTCAATGGCCACTCAATGCAATTATTCATTGGCCAAAATAACCAGATCACAAACAGTTATTTAAGTTTTCTTAAGAACACATTAGCTTGATTATAGCAATAATTGGGAGAGATGACCCAGTTAATTGACTTAGCAGAAAATGGGTTTCCCTGTGTGCGCAGAGCTTAATGTAATGTAATATGGTTTGGATAGAATGTCCATGGAAATGGAAAGATGCATGTGTTCATGACAAGTAGTTTAGGCTTTAAGATTAGGCCGTTGATTATGATCTGCTAGTGCTGATCTCTTGGTGACCTGACATGACCTGATAATGTATTATTCACGACGTGTAAATTCTAAGCACTTGCCCACGTTCCTGCCAGGGGCTTCTTCAGCAAGACAAACGCCACATGCTTATCAGAGAAATGTGCTGGAGTGTGACATGTTAAGATGTGGGAGATCCCCTGCCTCTGGGGTCTACCCATCTCATGATGAGGTCATGGGACTGGAGTTTGGAGTGAACTTGGCTCTGAATGAAGACTCTGGTCAAGCCATCTAGGCTGAATGAAGCCTAAGGACCCGTGTTTGTAAAGTAGGGTTATAATATTTACTTATTTTACGTGTGTGCCTGTGTACCTGAGTGTGTATATCTGTACCATGTGCAGGCAGAGACTGTGAGAGTTAGAGGAGGCCTCAGACCTGCTGGAAACAGAGTTACAGAGTTGTAAGCTACCATGTGGACCAGACCAGAGTCCTCTATAAGAGCAGTGAGTGCTCTGAACCTCAGCCTTCTCTCTAGCCCCCACATCTCACAATCAAATGAGACAAAACACACAGAGGCATATACAGCGAACACGTGTTACTCTTTGATTTTCTAATAAGAGCTTATGAACCAGATGTGGCTATGTATTCCTATAATCTCAGCACTGATCAGTCTACTCCAAGACATTGTGAATTTGAGGTCAACATGGGAAGCTTACCAAGACAGTTTTATCTCAGAAAACCAAACCAAACAAACAAAATCCAAGAAAAACAAACAGCGCCCCTGTGACTGCCTGCAGCGTCCCCAAGTGCAGAAGCAGGTACCACAGGGGAGGGCAGGAGAGCCCAGTGGGGGTGTCAGGGCAGGAGCCAACTGTCGGCCTGCTGGGCTTCCCCCAGAGTCAGCAACACAGGCACTTACCTTCTGTGGGTTTGCGGGACACATCTGGTGAATATGGAAATAGTATAGACCCGCCATGGCTGTACACTTGGTCCCAGATGAGGAACTATGTTAAATGACAAAGTGCGTTTTCTACAGTTCTGAAAGCCAGGCAGCCAAAGTCGATGTCCTGGCACTCACTGCCATGGAGGCCTTCATCATGGACTGTCACACGGACAGAAGGCAAAGGAGTTGGGAGGGGCTAGCTTCCTCCCAAAGCTCTAGGAGGAGGGCTCTAGGCCCAGCAGCAAAAGTTACTTTCAAGTAGCTAGCACACCCTAAGAATGCAGCCCTTATCACCACCACATTAGCAGTGAAATTTTAAAATGTGAATTTTAGGAGAGGAACATTGAAACCACAGCTGTGGCTGAGGAGACCTGGGTGTAGGCAGCTATCCTTTCTACACACACACACACACACACACACACACACACACACACACACACACACACACACAAGAGAGAGAGAGGGGGGGGGGGGAGAGAATTCTGAACAAACTCATTTCTTTAGAGAAAATACCCTATCAAATCCAAAGCCTGAACTGATCTGTGTGAACCTGGGCTCGGTGCTGAGAGAATTCGGCCCCCAGGTCATTGCTCTCTCCGAAACACTCTGAGGAAGCCAGTGGACCCCTCAGCCTACCAGAGTGCCTGCTCAGAGTGAGCTTCCTGCTGATGTTAGGACCCTGATCTCATTAGCTGGGAGATTATTAATCTCCTCACAGACAGTGAGGAGCAGCTGGTTGGAGGTGATGAAACGTTAAAAGGCTTGTGAGAAACCACACCAAAGCCAGCCTGCAAGCAACATCGGGATCCCTGTCGCCCACAGACTGAAACATGCTGAGAATGGGAAAGCCCACGAGGCGGTGTGAGGCTCACAATGCCCACCGCTCCTGTCATTGATTGTTTCGATCCTGGGAGAAGAAACCAAAGAGAAAACCCTGCAAGCCTGTCACATGTCTCTACATCCACTTTCCACAGGCACCCTTGTCAGCAGTGACAGGGCCTGGAGAACTCGCTGGGCTCCGGTCACAGAGTTTCTGAGTTTACTTCCCTATTCCTGCTTTCTCAGCACCTGGCCTGGGCTGACGCTCCCTGCTGGCTCAAAAAGCACATTATTTGAGTGAAATATAGACTTCAGCCCTCCAGTACTTCTAGAAAGGGCCAGTAGCCAACCAGGTCAGCTGGGGGAGGAGCATAATGGCCTGAAGCCAAGGGTGTGGCCAAAATTTGCAATGAACCAGGTCTGGATTGAAAGTCAGACTGAGCCCAGGTGTGGAGAGGCCGTGCTCCCAGCCCAGGTGTGGAGACGCTGTGCTCCCTTGAGTCAGATGAGACACAGAAGAGAAGCAAATTCCAAATGAGCTGAAAGCCTCAGACATAGGGATGAGGGAGTCTCCTCAGCAGAGCTGTGCACTCAGTGTCTCTGATGAAGGACAGTATTGTTTTCTCCCTTTGTAAGGCCCCTCCTTTAGGAGCTGTGGCGAAGGCTGGTGGGGCAGCAGCTTTGAGAGTGGCCTCACACTTCTTAAACAGACACTGAGCTCCTACATACATGCACAGTGAACCAGAGCTACATGCCCACAGAAAAACCTGTGTGTGACTGTTCGTAATCACCAGCGATTAAAACACCGCTGGTCCAACCGATGAGCAGACAAACAGAATGTTGTCTGCGCATTCCAACATGAGAGAGGCAAACAACAGAGCGGAACTGGTAAGATGTAATGAACATTATGTTAAGTTATGGAAGCTACCGGTACGAGTCTACTTAATTTCAATATGCAGAAGAGGAAAATATATTGTAGAAAGATTATGAGGGGGACAGATGGGGCTAGGGGAAGACCTCCAAAGGACATGGTGTTTATTTGGGGCCAATGATAATCAGAAATTGAATGTTGGTGATATTTGCAAAACCTGGAGAGTATGTATCTTAGGGTTTCTATTGCTGTGAAGAGACACCATGATCATGACCACTCTTATAAAGGAAAACATTTAACTGGGGTGTCTGACATTTCCAGAGGTTTAGTCCATTATCATCATGGGGCAACATGATGTCATGCAGGCAGACAAGGTGCTGGAGAAGGAGCTGAGAGCCCTGTCCCGGCTTGCAGATAACAGGAAGTGATCTGTCTCACTGAGTGTGGCTTGAGTGTATATGAAACCCCAAAGCTTGCCCCCACAGGGACACACTTCCTCCAACAAGACCACACACACCTACTCTAACACGGTGACACCTTCTAATAGTGTCGCTCCCTTTGGGGGCCATTTTCTTTTAAACAACCACAACATGATTAAATAAATGAACAAACAAACAGAAATCAAAACCAATTGCCCAATGTTTATGATTGTGGGCCTTATGGACTTGGGGTTTTGGTGACAGAGCATTCTCATAAGTGTCAGGGTTAGGGTTTGATTCTCAACAACAAATTAAAATGTGGATTTTATGTTATGTTGATGGTGTAGAGCTAAAAAAAAAATCAATATGAAAAGACACTTGAGGGCTTTGTCTGAATTTGTATTCAGTGTAGAAATGCTTGTATTGGATCTCGGGTAGACATGTTGCATTCTGAGCACTTTAGAGGATATTTTTACAAGGGCAAACACATGAATTTCCTGTTAATATAAAATCAGCTCACACAAGGCTTTATTCAGTCCAGTCACAAAGGGCTTCCAGGAATGTTGCAAAACGTTCAAAGGGGAATTTGAAACGAGATCCCCATGGAGAACCTGGGACGGCGCAATGAACCCTGGGAGAGTTCGAGAATGTCTCCACCTCCCCCTGAACGATGGGCTGCTTTCCACAAGAAAGTTCACTCAAGCTTTTCCAGCAAGAATGATGACATTATTGTCAGTTTTTTTCCAGCTCCAGAATAAAGGTGGAGAATCTGCTAGAGAGGTGTGATGCAGAGGCCATCCGCCAGTCTAAACTGCCAATTTCCAAATCCACGACCTTTGCTTGCCGGTCTGCGGCCCTGTGGTACTGCACCAGTTACACAGAGGGGTGCATGGTAACACAGTTGTCCTCACCGTGGCGGTTCAGTCAGAGTCCTGAGGAGTAAGTAACGTTTATTTGACACTTACTATGTGGCAGGCCAGGCACTTGCAGTGTAGTTGCGGCCTGTGTGAAGGGCACAGAAGAAAGCAATTAATTAGCTGCTTGATGAAGATCTCTTTCCAGGCAAGCACAAGGAGGAGGTCAGAGGACAGAGGCATCGTTGTAACTTGAGAACACTCCCAGGGAAGGAATTGGCACCTTTGGCTGAAGGCAACATGCCTGGCCCAAGGCAGATCGCGCCGAATTTTAGCTTACATCGTATAGGCGTGACCAAGTTTCGGTGCCTCATTGCTGTTTTCAAAATGGAATGGAGATACACCCCAAGAATTTCTTGTATTAAACAAACCCAGAAGAGCAAGGTTCTGCAGCCACATCCCACGCATCGTGTTCAGTAAACAACAGACATCCGTTAAAAGGCCCACCACACTGTTCTCTGCCCTACAGCCCCGAGGGAGGACAGGGTGCGTGAGGAAGGGCAATGATGGGTTAAAATGCCAGACAGTGTAGGGCCTTGTATGCCCTTTTCAGCGAGTGTGTGCGTGTTGAAAGGTCTGGATGGATACCCCCGGCCAAAGGTCACCGGATCGCTGAAGAGTTAACTTACACTGATAACTAGAGGCTGAGCCAATACATTTGATGAGTCTTGACTGTAGATGCAAGCCCAGGAGATTTCCAGCTGAAGCTGCTGAACACTCGTAATCCTAACAGCAAACTTTATAGTTGAATATCATGAGGTCCTCTTACAGGTTAGGAAGAAAAAAGCACAGAACTGATTCAGTCTTGGTCAACCCCAGGCTGAGAATGAGTGTTGGCACGTGACCATGCTTAGATTTTGTGTGTGTGTGTGTGTTTGTGTGTGTCTCTGTGCGTGTGCTTGTGTGTCTGTGTGTGTTTGTGTGTATGTGTGTATGTCTGTGTGTGTGTCTGTGTGTATGTCTGTGTGTATTTGTGTGTGTGTGTGTCTGTGTGTTTGTGTGTGTGTGTCTGTGTGTGTTTGTGTGTGTGTGTCTGTGTGTGTTTGTGTATATGTCTATGTGTATGTGTTTATGTGTCTGTATGTGTGTGATGTGTGTGTGTATGTCTGTGTGTGTGTGTCTGTTTGTATTTGTATGTCTGTGTGTGTGTTTGTGTGTGTGTGTCTGTGTGTGTTTGTGTGTGTGTCTGTGTGTGTTTGTGTGTGTGTGTTTGTGTGTGCCTCTGTGTGTGTGAGAGAGTCTTTAGGTTGGGAAATGGCTTGAATGGAATCCTTGAAGGTGGAGAACTGGGGTGGGTAATATTAATTAGTCTGCAAAGTAACCATGAGGTGAGGGAAAAGACAGAGACAAGGCCACATATAGAGCAAGCAGGGGGCAGGAGCTGACCCAGAGACCAACACTGACCCTGCCCTGACCCTGCTATTCCCCTTGGATCAAGGTTGTGAAGCACTGCACTGAACCATCAAAGTATTATTATTTTTCTTTATGAATTGTTTCTCTGAACATACTTTAATGCAGTCTAGCTAGAAAAGGGCTTCTGATTGAGGCTAGGTGTTTTTCACACTGTTCCTCAGTCCATGAAGCACTCCAAAAGATAGTGCACAACAAACAAAACAAAACAAAACAAAACAACCACAGCGTTGGTTCAAATGATTGGTTAAAACAACCCAGAATTCCACTCTGTACATGGCTCACTGAAGCCAGAGACAGGTGATGTCCTGTGAAAGTTAGTGGTTCTGGGTACCCAGGAAAGAGTGAGATGACACACAAGGTCTCAAAAGAGAGCTCATCAGGGTGGAATCCAGGTTCGAGTCATCAGTACCAGGGCTTTTGAGTTGTCTGTCAGTGGGTTTCTGGTGATTTTTACACCCAGTAGAGCTTGGCTACTCGACTTAGTAACCTTCTTGAACACCTTTAACTGAGCATGTATGGTAACCACGCAAAGACAGAGGGAGTTGAGCAGGAAAAAGACCCCCAGGATTCATCACCCACAATGAGTATGACAATTTGAGGTTCCCGCTATGGGTCAAGTCCTCTCTATCTTCTGAGGTGCTTGGAGGTCTCTGAACTCAGAGAGCTCCATGGAGGGCTCTTGGTGAACAGTCAGTAGACTCTGGAAGAGTTGAACTGTAGGTTAAGTCCAGCAGGATCTGGACCTTGGATATAAAAGCCCTGAAGATGCCAAGGTCAAGTTGTCCTTGGTTTTTGATTTTGGAGTTTCTTTAATGAAGAGCTTTCAGAAGATCAATAAAAATGTTCCAGTTATGCTGCTAATGAGAGAAATGACCTTTCCTTCATGGATGGAAAATACAGGCTGGGCTTCCACATAGCAACGACGAGGCCAGGCTACGGAATTTTCTCTGCAAATTGTGGTTGCCTTTGTGTGCCATAGTTTGTATAATATGCACCGAGGTTATTAGAATCTGGTAACTTTCTCAGCCGCTCATGAGCAGACCATGCACGCTGAGAGCAACAATCTAATTATCCAAACTGCTGGTATCCAAGATCCTGTCTCCCAAGATGAATGTGCCAGCCTTATGAGTTTCCTTCTGATTGAGAGACAGCAGGCCTAAATAAATCACAGTGAATTGCTGTAACAAACAATGGAAATAAATCAGCTTCTCCTGTCAAGTCTAGATTTGGTGATTTCAGCCGTGCAGTGGGTGAGTCTAGTTTTGTTGAGCCTTAGACTCAGGCCAGAGCAACTTTGTGAGCCAAGGGAACACAGACACGGTGCTTGCTAACTTAACTCGGTTTAGCCTTGTCAGACGACTCAGCATCACTGCCCGTCTATGTCACCTGGATCGCTCCGATTCCAATGCTTTCCTCTCTCTTCAGATTTACTTATTGACATTTTATGTGTGGGGATTTTGCCTACATGGATGTGTATGTCCATAGAGAGGCTGGAAGAGGGCATCAGATCCTCTGGAGCTGGCGGTACAGACGGCTGTGAGAGGCTGTGTCGGTGCTGGGAACAGGATCCAGGCCTCTAAAAGAACACTGGATGCACTTAACCCTGAGCTCCCGCAGCTCCTTCTCTGCTTCCCTTTGGGTGTGGTTTCACCCCGCAGCTTTCGACCCCTCCCACATTAGCAGTGAGGTCCGGGAGGCTGGAGATGTTCTCATACTGGAGTTGCCTTTGATGGACTAACTGAGAAATGTGCCATTTTGCTAAGGGTCAAATTCTAGTTGCCTACTTGTTTCACTAAGGTAAACTTGGGACATCTTTAATCATCCTATAACTTACTGTGTACAGATCAAGATGATATTGCAAAGGTATTTTTAATTTGGATAAAATGGGTTGTAATAAGCATAAAACACATACATAATAGGTAGCTCAAAATAGAGTTAGCTATCCTTTTTCCTTTTTTATTTAATTACTGCCATGCAATTGATAGAAACAATTCTGTGCTGTTGTTTGAATGCATTTCCCAAATTCATACGTTGACAGCTTCATCCCATTTAACTGTGGAAAGAAGTGAGGCCTGATAGGATTGGGTCCCCAGGGACAGAGTGATGTCCCCATGGGGGAGGGCCGGCTGCTGTGAGCCCCGGCTCTCACCCTCTCCTTCCTCCATCTCCCTCCCCAGTCCCCTCTGCCCTGGGATGACAAAGCAGGAAGGCACTCATGAGATGCTGGCATCACACTTCTGAGTTCCCCACCCTGAAGTTTCTGAAGCTTTACGAGATGAATATACCTCTTTCTGTTCATCAGAAGAGACCCAGCCCCAAGCGTTCTGTCACAGCAGCAGAAAGTGGCCACTCTGCACATGGAATTAGAAAGAATCAGAGTGGAAACCCTAGATGGGCCATGCTATTGCATAGGCTGTAGTTGGAAGGCACTTAACAGGCTTTGTAAATATCTGTCTGCTCCAAAATGTTCTTATGCTAATAAAATCCTGTCTTAGTTAGGGGTTCTATTGCTGTAGTAAAACACCATAGCCAAAAAAGCAAGTTGGGGAGGAAAGGTTTATTCAGCTTAGACTTCCACACTGCTGCTCACCACCAAAGTCAGGACAGGAACGCAAACAGGGCAAGAACCTGCAGGCAGGAGCTGATGCAGAGGCCGTGGAGGGTGCTGCTTACTGGCCTGCTCAGCCTGCTTTCTTATAGAACCCAGGGCCACCAGCCCAGGGATGGCGCCACCCACCATGAGCTGGGCCCTCCCCCATCAATCACTGATTAAGAAAATGTCTACAGCTGGATCTCATGGAAGCATTTTCTCAAATGAGAGTCCTTCCTCTCTGATGACTCTAGCTTGTGTCAAGTTGACACAAAAGCAGCAGTATAAACACTGTGGAAAATATGCATTTATTAGACTTGTTCATTAGATCGGGGGATGGGTCCCGATTCCCACTTATTGACGACCTAGGAGGTGTTAGACAGCTGTGGAGTAGGTGCTCGTGGATTGGGGATCTGGACTTCAGGAAGACTGAGAAATGGCTTCACTGTAAATTGGAGAGGATAACTATCGTAGTTTAAGAAAGCAGAGTGTGAGAGAAAGATGCCATGCCATAGGATTCAAGCAGCAAAGGAGGTTTTTGTTTTGTTTCGTTGTTTTCTTATTAAGGCAAGGTATCACAAAAAGGAAGAAGGGAAGGAGGGAGCCTGGCCTCAGGAGCAGGATCAGCAGTGGAGAGGAGAAAGGAAAGAGGGGGAGAGAGGCGAGAGGGGAACAGACAAAGGGAGGAAGAGAACGAGAGAATGATAGGAGGCAGGCAGGGTCCTTTCTAAGGGGGACATGGTGACTATTCACAGTTGGTCCTCTTAGTGACTGCAGCTGAGGTCGTCATATGCTGCCAGAACCCCAAGGACAGGCCAGTACAGGTGCCCGGACCCTAACGATGACTCTCTGGCATTCAGGCACTCTGACCTCCAGGCCTTGGGCCCCAAGTGTGCAGAAAGAATGTAAGATTTGTCATTGCCTGTGCATTATTACTAACATGTGATGGGGGCAGCCTGTGGACCCACTCAGACCCTGACTTTGTTTCTGTTGCCCTGTATGAAGAAAGCATAATAAAATGCCCCTGAATAAGTCACAATTGTGCCCCTGAGAAACACAGCCCACTCAATTTGGTGCGTGACAGGCATATGACAGTTTAAAAGACACTCGTAGTAACTAAAGCAAAGCCTGTGTATGCGCAGCCAGCTGCCATATGTGAATATTAACATGTAGGTTGAAACCAGTGAACATTAAATACGGTTACTGCTCTGCTGTTGGGGCCCTACCATTCTGCCCTCATGGAGAGCCGGAAGCCTCACCCTGCTGTGCCAGGAAGGGACCAGTATAGTGAACTGGCTGAAGCCACCCCGGAATGCAGGGAAGTGCTGGGCATCTGGGCCAGGTGCAGCCCTGTTGAGATCCTTATGACATATGGCAGTGTGCCAGGGAGTACAGATGTCAGTGTAGGGGCCAGACTCACTTGCTAACAACTACCCCCTCTTGAGAACTTAGCTCTCCCCACAGAGCTACAATTCCTCTCTAGTGGGCACTGGCTGTTCTGTTAGGCTCTTACCCCAAAGGGGTCCCAAACACCTCCCAACATTGCCACAGGGGACCAGGCTTCCATCAGCTCCACACCCAAAGGAAGACAGCCCAGGAGCAGCTAGGAGCATTGCCCACCGACAGCACCTACCACCCTTTGGGACGGGGAGACCCCCTTTCTTTGGTTCTGAAACAGTGACAAGTGTTCAGTTATCCAAGACTGGACTTCACCTGTCATGACACAGGTAGATTGCCAGCCAGCTCGCCCGTTTTCTTGCTGGGATTGGCAGGCTAATGCTGATGAGGCACATGCAGGGAAGAGCGGAGAGCAGAGCTAAGCAGCAGCCCTGCCAGTGCTCACTGTGAAGCAGAGAAAAAGATTTCTTCCGCTTGGGGGCGCAGACTGAAGTTTCCACTGCTGTTCTAGTCACGGAGGGCTTCGTGCTGCTGTGAGCTGGGGTTTGGCTGACAATGAGGACAGGACTGTGACCCTTTGGCGGACGTATGAGATGCACTTTTGATCCAAACATCTCTTGACCCTGGAGGTCGCTTCCAGTCCCGTCTGAGAATAATTGTAACGACAACTCAGTTCCAATCTAAGCAGCTCGCAGCCCTGGCAGGAATCTCCCTACTAAATACACTGAACCAAGAGACCAACCAGGAGCACTCACAGTAGTCTATTAAACACTCATTTGAAAACAAGGGTCACGTTTCCATCATAGAGAATACATTGTAGCCACAACACCTGCAACATCTGTTGAAGCTCAGGAGTGAAGACTTGTAAGAGAAAGAAATGACATTTCAATACTAAAAGCTATCAGAGAATAATATTTTTGGCTCATTTACCAAAGTATCACTTTGCGTAATTTGCCTTTTAGGAACCTAAAGGAAATGGCTTCACACAATTGGATACCAAAGATCTCAGATGGAGACCTGAGTCACCATCAATATGTAGTTGGCATGGAGATAAAGGAATTGCAGTTGTGGGCTGGTGAGGCAACTGGATCAATCCGTTGTTTCGAAAGGGATGTCTAGAAGACAAACCGTGAATTCAGTTTGTTGGAAACTATAGTGACCTTTATGGGCAACGAAAGAATTAGGATTGCAAGTATGACATTTTCTAAATAAAAATTATTAACTTAAAAATGAAAAAAAATATTTTCCTTTTTGTTTCCTACATTAAAATATTTCCATTTATCATTTTTAGCTGCGTTGAATCATGGGGAAGGAGGAGCAGAGGCCAGGAGAGAGCGTCTCCCCTATCTGTCCCATCGATCATTTCACTTACCACGTGAGGCCAGCCACTGAGGTTATTGCATTTAGGGCTTATTGAGTTCAGATCTTTGAGACCCCATTTACTATTCCAGAAAGATGTGCTCTGATTAATAATAAATGGTTAGCCACATAGTTAAGAAGAATGATTGGCACCTTTTATTGGTTGTCTTTAAGAATAATTGAATGAAACTGGCTGACCAGAAAACCGAGGTTCATGCTACCCAGGCCAAGCAAAACCCATCTGTTTATAAGCCAGGAAACACCCTGTTCCAGAGACAGAGTTCTCGAAGCTTTCTGGAAACCTGCTTCCTTGGATACCAGATGCAAATCTGCCTGCTGGCTGCCGAGTCTCCCCTTCGTACTATGCAAAGACGTTTACCCCTTTGTAGCAACCACTAAAATTGGCTGCTAACACGCGTATTCTTTAAAGCAAATGGAACAATTGGAAATTACTAATGCAAGCCAGGGAAAGTTTTGGAAGGACCAGCATTCCTTATGATAAAAAGAAAGGCAGAGTGAATAAACACTTAAACCAAACCTAAATGGAAGACACATAAAGTAGAAAGCCTGTGTGTGTGTGTGTGTGTGTGAGAGAGAGACAGAGACAGAGAGACAGACAGAGAGAGAAAGCATGTGAGATTGTGTGTATGCATTTGTATGTGTGTATGGTATGTGTGTGTGTGTGTGAGAGAGAGAGAGAGAGACAGAGACAGAGACAGAGAGAAAGCATGTGAGATTGTGTGTATGCATTTGTATGTGTGTATGGTATGTGTGTGTGTGTGTGTGAGAGAGAGAGAGAGACAGAGACAGAGAGAAAGCATGTGAGATTGTGTGTATGCATTTGTATGTGTGTATGTGGGTATGGTAGTGTGTGAATGTGTATGTGCATATGTGTGTGAATGTACGTGTGTGTGTACGTGTGTGTGCACGCGCGTGCTGACATGTGTGAGAGCTTGTGAGTGAATGTGGGGCAGGGCCCTGGGATTGGAATTTCAGGTCCATCTGTGAACCGGGGAGTGGAAATTTATTACCATTTTCTGCTTGTGCACCAGGCACTGGCAGGCATTTCACAACTATTTACACGCCCATATTCACTTTTCCTGGTGTGTTTACGCTGCATCTTCCATCCCACCTCCCACCTTTCCTCTGTCTGTATCCATGCTCACCTATGTGAAGTGTGTCAATAAGCCCCTACTCCACGGGTGCGTTAATAGAGAATCAATAAGAAATCAGACTGCGGGAGAAAGCAGCCAATTGGTGGATTCAGTTCCTGCGCATTCTTTGCAAAACAAGCCCTTTCTGAGTTCTGGTGGCTGCCCCTCCTCCGCGAGTCCAGAGACCATACCACCCTTGCTGGGTTCTGCTACTTGTCCCTTTATGGCTAATTCTTCTATTGAAATCTCTTGTATGATCCAGCCCAAGTGGCCATCTGATTCGTGCTTAGACACTTAGGATATTGACTAGGTCAGTATCCTCTGTTGTGTTTGTCGAAAGGAGAAGCTTCAGGGTCTCAGCTGAGGTCAGACAGAGAATAATCGAAGGGGCTGAGCGGGATACTTCATGTGCAGCAGACACCCTCAGGCCGGCCGGCGGTGAGAGGTGCTTAGCTGCAGCTCTGTGTTCTGTGAGGTGACTGAGGACAGCTCAGACGGTCTGGTGTAACCAGCTGGGCAGGGGATGTGCAGGCCAGCTCTCCTGACTTCCCACAGGGATGGCCAAAGTACCAGAAGATGAAGGCATTGGCACAGCTTAGCATCACAGGTTCCATGGGACACCGAAGGCCGACGTGGCTCTCCACAAGTTAAGCCATTGGCTGAGTGAGAAACCACTGATGGTTGTCTTTGCTTTGTCAGCAACTTGGTGCCGCACCAAAGAACTCTTATTTCCCTGTAGATATTTCTTAAATTTGTTGCAATCCAACAGGCAAGCAGAGACAGTGGCAGCATTCACAGGGCTTGCACAGGTCCAACCCAGATGTGGCCCAGTGCTGAGAAGTGGACATAAGGCGCTACTTCTAACTAAGGAGCTACAGCAATTGGTGCCCGCAGGGAGAGGGAAATCAATATTCTCCAATCCAGTGTCACTGGGCGTATTAGCCACACCTCAGTGCAGGCCCCATGCCCTGGAGTAGTTGACCCACACAAAACCAACTCAGCGTTACTTTATTTTGTCATATCGTGTTATTGCTTTTTTGTTTTCTGGTTTGGGGACTTTGTGTGTGTGTGTGTGTTTCTGGCTTTTTTTATATATGTATATTTTTTCCTTTCTGAGAGAAAGAGAGAATATAAATATGGGGTGAGTAGGGAGGCAGAATATGGGAGAAATCAGGAGAGGATAAAACATGATAAAAAATATATTGTATGAAATTTTTTTTTCAATAAAAATCGAAATGATGGTTATGCTGGTAAAGCTACCTGTCCCATTCAAAATGAAATGAAACTCATATTTATCGGTGGTTGCTACGCGTTGGGTATTGAGATAGTGTCATAATACAAAGTGTCAGGGAAACAGTCCCCGTTTACAGATGGGAAGATTGCATGTGGAGAGGTCCAGAAAACTCCAGAAGTCTCCCCCATCTGCTCAGTAGTACCTGAAGCCTCGATCCACGTGATATCTGAGCCTTTGCTGTGAGCTGAGGTGCTCATAGGCACCGGCTCGACCCTCTACCCTTGCTGTGTCCTCTGTCACCGACAGCACCCTGGCTGGCTGTCACAGCTACTGAATATTTCCGCTCCTTGCTCTTGCTTAGCCCTCCTTCCCTTGAATTTCTCCCTCACCCTTTCCTTGAAGGACAAGCTCCCCTCTCCCTTATTTTTGGTCTCCTGCAGGTTTCAAATGATTGAACCTAGATATTGTCTAACACTCATGCCCGTTTTTCTTACGAGGAGAGAGCAGGTTGTCACCAAATGCTGGATAGTGGGTCTGTGTTTAGGAGACATCAACAACTCCTCCTAAAATGCAGAGGTGTTTCCAGTTAGCCCGCTGCATGCCTTTAAGTGAACAGCAGGTGTTGGTGCACGTGGGAGGCCGCTCATGGCACCCTGATGTTTACTGGAAACCTTTAACCCAGCTCCGTGGCGGCTCTGTCACAACAGTAGGAGTGACTCCATTCCTGTGCTTATCTCTTCCAAATCTGAAGCCACTTCACACAGATCTCCTGATCATCAGGTGTGGGGACAGCTTTCACTGTCGTAATAATTGCCGTATCAATCCTGTATTGTTCTTCTGATCAGTCCGAGTTATGACATGTAGCATCATCAATAATCTCACCACTCAAGAGCCAACCTTGTTAGTGCCGGTGTGGGTGAGCCAGCCCCAAAGTTGCAAGCATGGGAGAGCTGCCCCCATTTCACATGTGGCGGACCAACCCTGCGGCTGCCCAGGCCCAGATCACGGAAATGACTTGGCCCGCCCCAGCGTCCACCCCATCTATGGTCTCTGGGGCTGTGAAGGGACCTGACCCACAGACCCAAAGCTGCAGGATCTGCACAACACAGGAAAACAACAGGATCCTCAGGAGGAGCCCGTGAGGGCCCAGCATCGACAATGTAGTAGAAACCAGAGGCTCCAACAGACCAATGACTTCGCAATGAACACTTGCAAGCAAACATACCTGGGCAAAGGGGTTCGTGGCGTGACTCACCGTGTCACACTGCAGCTTCCGTGACCAGATTTTTAAATTTCTCCCCCTTGTTTTCCTCTTAAAGTTTATTTTATTTAGGGGTTGTGCAGGGGCAGAAGGCGGATACAAAGGGACAGGATGTATAAAGATAGATATAAAGATATAAAGATACATGATGTAAAAGGCACATTAAATAATAGATAAATAAACAATAATAATACACAAACAAAAAGAAAAAGGTAATCTCGCCACTCATATGGCAGATTTCAGAACCAGGATCACCTACTATAAACTGTGTCTGATTCTTCAAGGCAGCACGTTTCGTGCAGGAGCCTTCATGGTACTGTCCACATCAGGACTGAGCAGAAGGCGGAGTGTCCCCACACGCCCCAGCCCAGCAGGGCAATTTCCCCTTGGCACTGTTGTCATTATCAATAATCTTTATCATGCTGGGCAGTGGCACACACCTTTAATCCCAGCACTTGGGAGGCAGAGGCAGGCAGATTGCTGAGTTCAAGGCCAGCCTGGTCCACAGAGCAAGCTCCAGAAGAGCCAGGGCTACACAGAGAAATGCTGTCTCAAAGAAAAATGAGCCTATATGACTATGTAATCGAAAGTCTGGGTCTTGCATTCAGGCTCCTTCCTGGTGCTGCGTCAGGCACAGGCTTGGGGAGATGTGCGACGTCTGTACCGTTACACCGTGAAACAGAAGCATCCCTCTGGCCTAGTGAAGCTCTCTGCTCCCTCCCTCTGCTCCTCTCACTCTCCCCACCTCTGCTGAAAAAAATTGGCCATTTTACTCTGCACACAGTTTCCCCGACTGACAATGTCATAGATGTGGATCCAAACGCCACGTGGTTTTAGAAATCAGCTTCTTTCTCTTAGAAGCACACAGTTATGATCTGCCCAGTGTCGTTAGATGGCTCGCAAGCTCATTTCTTCTTTGTACACCACGGGCTATTCAATCATCTGCTTCCTGAGGGGTGTGTTGGCCGCTTCTGAGTTCTGGCAATCATCCCAGCCCTGCTATGAGCATCCATGTGCAGGAATATTGTGTGGATGTAGTTCGGCATCTTCATGCAAACACGAGAGAATCAGATTGGTGGTGTGGCTTTATGATTACATGTGGTCTGGGGGTTGTTTTGATTTCAGTCTTTGGGAGAGTTCGCTTAGCTTCAGGCCTCCACTGCTTCTGCAAAGCCCCGAGCCATTTGCTTTCCAGCTGTAAATCAGAGTTCCCCACTGCCCTTGGTGAGCAAGCCCATGTCAGGATCACAGCCATCCTCACAGGTGTGCACAGCATTACAGCTAAACATTTCACTCCCTACATCACGAGATGGCCTTCTGTATAGATGTATCTCTTATTGGTTGATCAATAAAACACTGCTTGGCCAATAGCCAGCAGAGGTAGGCAGATAGGCAGGGCTAGGAGACGAGGAGAATGCTGGGGAGAGAGGCAGGAAGATGTCTCTGTCGATTCTAGAGTTTACATATTATCCTTCTGTAGGTCTTTGAAAGGTTTGAAGAATATCCATCCACTTGAAATATACCTAACATGATTATAAGTTTTGACTATTATAGGTGACTACAATCTGCAATTAATTATACATTACATTTTAAATGAGCTGTATAAACAAGAGTAAAACTGTACCTAAAACAAATTGACCTTAAAAGCGTGTCAATAAACCAAGATCCATATTAATGTAGAGTATTCCCCCATCAAAGAACATTTTCACGTGCGTAGTTGCTAAGCAAGTATCACATTGGGTGAGGTTTCTGTCCAAACCGTCCTGTCTTTAATTGGGTGTTCATTTCCATCACAGATGTTCCGTGACCGTGTTATTTGTAGGAGCATCACCTCCCTGAAGAAGAAATATGTGCATTTTTCTCATTGCCGTGCTCCCAAGCCTCAGCTCAGGGACACAGGAGTCCATGCTTGTTTAATAAAAGAATTAGGGTTGTGAATGGGACACAGCTCTTGTAATAAATGAAGCAATGCTGTTGATTACCACACTGGCCAATTCGCTAACTTTTTGGTCAGGAGTAATTTACTTCACCTCACTACATCTCAATTTATTCACCTCTGGAGCGGGCAGAATAAGTGATGAATGAAACTTTCTGGCAGCTGTGAGAATTGCTACGTAACGACAATAATGCCATGAGCACAGTGAGAGGAGTCTATTAGATGTCATTTAAGAGAGTCCAGCAAACTCATCCCCGGTAGAGTCCAGGAAAACACTGCACAGAGTAACTCATGTCCTTCGTATGTATGATCCAATTACCTTACGCCTAATTCTAGTTCCTGCTCACCGATTGTGTTCCTTATGTTGAGAATTCACAGCATGTGACTTCTGATAATTACAACTACTGCACAGTACAGACATGCACCATGTTCACCATGCCATGCATTACAGCCACCATGCACCCTGAGTGTCACACACTACAGCCACCATGTACCCGGAGTAACATGCATTACAGCCACCATGCCCCCTGAGTGCCATGCATTTCAGCCACCACGCACCCTGAGTGCCATGCATTTCAGCCACCATGCACCCTGAGTACCATGCATTACAGCCACCATGCACCCTGAGTGCCATGCATTAGTGCCACCATGCACCCTGAGTGCCATGCATTACAGCCACCATGCACCCTGAGTGCCATGCATTAGAGCCACCATGCACCCTGAGTGCCATCCATTTCAGCCACCATGCACTCTGAGTGCCATGTGCTACAGCACCATGCACCCTGAGTGCCATGCATTAGTGCCACCATGCACCCTGAGTGCCATGCACTACAGCCACCATGCACCCTGAGTGCCATGCATTAGAGCCACCATGCACCCTGAGTGCCATGCATTACAGCCACCATGCACCCTGAGTGCCATGCATTAGAGCCACCATGCACCCTGAGTGCCATCCATTTCAGCCACCATGCACTCTGAGTGCCATGCGCTACAGCACCATGCACCCTGAGTGCCATGCATTAGTGCCACCATGCACCCTGAGTGCCATGCACTACAGCCACCATGCACCCTGAGTGCCATGCATTAGAGCCACCATGCACCCTGAGTGCCATGCATTACAGCCACCATGCACCCTGAGTGCCATGCATTTCAGCCACTATGCACCCTGAGTGCCATGCATTAGAGCCAACATGAGATGACTATTGTGTCTTCTTCCACAGATAAAGAATCTGAAGTTCAAACAATTTCAAACACACAACCCCACCCCACCCTCTGTCCCCGCTTCGGCAAGCATTAGAAACTGCTTAGGTTTGATTGCAGACACAAACTGCTTTCTATTTGTGACCAATTAAACCAAATCTGCTAAAATTACCTCTTGCCTGGAAGGTTTTAGATGCCCCCCACCCCAAGAATAATTCAAGTAACAGGAAAGGTGAGGCTAACTAGACTCATTGTTTGCCTTGCATGGTATTTGTGGCTGCATCTACCCTGTAGGCCCCTTGAATGTGAGCCATGCATATTAGGTCAATGAGTTTGCAGGTTCTTTGCCGCTGTCTCCATGGTGAAACAAGGGTTCCGCAGGCACCTGTGGTGGGTTTTGTATTGAGTTTCCAGGGTGACAATCTTGTCATGTCAGGCGTGGATAGGGATACCCTCCGTGCACACTGCAGCTCGTGGCCAGATGTGAAGGCACGCGTGCATTGGCCCCTTACCCTTATGCCCAGTCTACGTCTACAGGACCGACAGAACGTGACGGCACTCACCGCCTCAGCATGGCTGTCAGCGCTCTCAGTAACCAGTAACGAAGAGAAACTGAAACCCTGCTCATCATCTTGCTGGGCTCACAGCAGTCCAGCAGAGGAAGAGTTTAGGTAATACCTGGAGAGGGGACGCCCCAGGACAGGGCTTGGAACTGCATCTGTCGCCCAGGCAGTCACAACATGACAGATGCCATTCCGGGAGACTGCCTGCCTCCTTCCCTGGCAGAGCTGAGGAGCTCAGCAGTCACTCAGCTTTCTATTTCAGTCTAGCGTCTGAAAATGTGGTCTGTGCAGCCTGGGCTCAGCGTTCCCCACAAGAGCACCGTTTCTTGCCCTAGATTTTCTCTTTTTAAATCTCCTAGAAGCAGAGAGACTTCTCCTGCCATTGTTTCTCCTCCTATTAAAGACACCTCTAGCTATCGTCCAGCTGGAAGCAGTAGGTGTGCAGATATTACTAAGGGGCTGCTAACCCAAGCGCCCTTGTGTCCTCACCTTCTGTGCCAGCCCCCGTCCGTGCTCTGCCTGCCGTCCTTGTCCTCAAGACATTTGGTAAGGCGTTTTTAGGGTGTTGCACATCAGTAAGTCTGACCCTGCCCCCTACCCCAGAGCTTATGATTTCCTTTATCTGCTTATTGCATCGCCATTAGCTGTTCATCTTGACAAATGTTCAGCTATAAAGGCAAATTTATGGATTCCAGAAGTGAAGGTTATGGCTTCTGCCATTATTCATTTCCAGGCAGGACTTAGCAGACATGGCTTTTAGTAAGAGCCTTCCTTCCCATGCCCCACGCAGAGCCAGTGGGCGTGTTTGCCATCGCCTTCCCTCTTGATTTCCATGCCGAGGAGGCCTGAGTAGAATCTGTTGCTGAATTATATCCCTTTTTTTTATTTTTTAATTCTTTAGGAATGGAGGATATGACTTTGGAACAAATATGGTATTTCTTTCACAGAGATTTGTGTGTTCATGATGAGAATGATCCAAAGAACATTTTAAAAATATTCTTCGCAACCAGGTCTCAGGTATACACTAGTGAAGTTCTAGACAAGAATGCGTGAAGCAAAGGATTCTGGGAGGGCTTACACTTAGCGGGTGCATAGTTCGTATTTTTCTGAGTTTCCCCTTTATTTTTATTTCATGTGTCGGGGTGTGTTTGCCTACATGTAGGTCTGCACAACGTGCACAAGCTTGGTGTCCACAGAGATCAGGAGAGGGTGTCAGATCCCCTGGAACCAGAGTCACAGGTGGTTGTGGGCTGCCACGTGGGTGCTGGAGATGGCACCCTGGTCCTCTGCAGGAGCAGCCAGGGCTCTTAGCTGTGAAGCCGTCTCTCTGGCCTCTCGGCGCTCAGGGTGGGAAAGCAATATTTGGGTTTCACTATGGGAAGTGGCACCAGCACAGAGGAAACACGTTTGCCGAATGATTCAAGGTTCCTAAAACTGTCTCCTCTACTCATTTTCAACCTGCTAATGCCACCTCACCTTCTGTCCCTGAATGCCCCTCCTGGGCTAGCTGGCATGTCTATCAGACATGTTTTCCTGGAATATGATGGAGGAACTAAGAGATGTGAACGTCTGGGTTTTAAAAGTGTCCATTGGAGCTGATGGCTGGCCCAGAGCCTGACCCAGGGGCTTGGCTGCTAAAGCCCTTAGGGAGTATGCGGACTCCGCCAACACCCTGGCACTCCTGCTTTTGAGGCCCCTCACCTGGTCCTATGGGAAGGCCTTTGTGGCACACAGATGTTCTCCTGGTGCAGGTCTCAGCATCCCCACACAAAGGTGTGGCTTTTGGAGAGGGAGCAGGTGTGGATCACACAGACACAGAGAAAGAATATATATCCACAAGGGCCACACAGACACAGAGAAAGAATATATATCCACAAGGGGCTCGTCTGAGTGCACTTAAGAAAACAAAATACTAAAACACTCTCTCAGTGTCTTCATTCAAATGTTTAGAAGTCCTTGAGTGGCCATTTTTCTTGGTACTTGAATTAGGTAAGCCAAGGTCCCACAACACCACCCTTGCGACACTCCTTCCAATGACCCACCTGATTTCTGAGCCGGGTCTGCACTTGGGGAAGTCCACCTAGCACTCAGCTGACATCAACACTTGTGTGCCCTTTGGTCCCTTTCCTGGAGCATCGGAAGCCATGAAGAGCCTTGGTTACCACAGGGTGATGCGAAGGTTTAGCCTGGTGTGCAGTGAATACGTCACAGCAGGGTGGGGGTAGCGTGAGAGATGTTGCAGGTACCTGCTTTACTTGAATAGAAGGTAGCATCGCCCAGGGAGGCCACCAACCTGCCCCTCTTCAGTTGGCCAGCATCTGGACTCTCCCAGGTCCCTTCTGTAGTCGTAGTTTGGAGTTTTCTTCACCCTCTTATTTTATTCTCCCTGTCTCGAAAACACTCATTATTTTCAGGTCTTTGAGGCACTTAACGTCATACCTCACTAGTTCATGGAGCTTCCTAAGCGTTGTCAAAAATGCACTGAGATCCTTGCGGAACAATGCATATTATGCACCCCGCAGAGGTTACCATGTGATTGGGACATATTAAGGGGGCAAAAAAAAAGTTACTGTTACAGCACTTCACTGGCCATAGACCACGTAGAGCCAAACTACTGACCCCTGAAGTGGAAGAATGGGGGCAAAAACAGGAGTAGAATTATAAAGCTGTGGAGTGTTTTCACTAGAAGCTCCTCCTTCCCGGACTATAAACAAGGAAATGCGCTAAAGACGCCCACGGTCGCCAGCATGAGTCTCTTGTTTTATTTTGTTTTCTCGCTGTTATTACGCTGATATTGTGTACTAATACAGGGCATAGTGACAGCGGGGAAGTGAGCGCTCACTAGGTTCCTGATGCACGGTGGCTGACAGACAGATGCTATTTACGCTTTACGCTCACATGCTTGGAGACAAGCTGCCTCTGGTCATGCTCCTAGCAAAGGTGTGTGCTAGGTGTCTGAGTGGAGACCTGAATATAAGTGTAAATGTGTAAATGTGTGGATGTGAGAATGTGTGTGTTGTGTGTGTGTGCTCTGTGTGTGCTGTGTGTTTCGGGGTGGATGTGTGTGTGTGTGAGTGTAAGAGTGCTTATGTATGTAGGTAGATTTCTCTTTGGGCTACCAGCTCAGAAATAACACAGAGACCTATTACTAATTATGATAGCTCAGCCTTAGCCTAACTTTGTTTCTAACTAGTTCTTATAACTTCAATTAATCCATATTTTTTAAATCTACATTCTTTTACACGGCTTATTACCTCATCTCCATTCTGCCCATCTTGCATCCTCCATGTCTGGCTGGGGTCCTTTTTTCTTCCCAGAATTCATTCTGCCTGGAAATCCCGCCTATAGTTAGTTTCTTGCCAGCTATTGGACATTCAGCTTTTTATTACACCAATCACAGCAACGCGTCTTCATACAGTGTACAAATATCCCACAATATTTCCCCTGTTTTGTCTAAATAAAAAGTAAATGCTTTAACTCTTACATAGTAAAACACTCTACAATTAGGACAATTTTCATGTAAGAATTATATTCCTATCTTCATCAATCTAAAGTTTGGTATCTAAGCCACTTTCTACCACAACTTATATTACCATCCTAAATTTTTCTTTTAAAAGCAACTTAAACTTTTATGTCTCTCAATCTTTATAAACTTTACTTCTCTTTTGTTTTCAAAAAAGTTTTTTTTTTTTTTAATTGGTAAAAAAGAAAAGGAAATGGTATAGCCGCTCAGTCTTCAACCCCATCAGAGATCCAAGAGGGATATAATATCACCTGAGTAAACAGGAAGTGCAGAGTTAACAACTTCCAAAACTATAGAAATGACAGACACCTGGCTGCCCCGACAGCCACCCAAGGTTCCTCTGCAACGTTGGGGCATCCATCTTTGGCCTACGCACCTAGAATGTCTGACAAACATTTCTGTGAAGCGGGAATGTTTGAAGGACTGGACAGCCTTGTCTTGGCAGAGTTTGGGAGTCGCCTTCTTTTATGTCCTGCTGATCCAATTTGGACAGCACACTGTCAGCAGTTGAGGCAAGGGCCGCTTCTTGCCCAGATGGCTACTTTACCACACTGAGAGCAAACTCCATGTGGAGGCTCTTCATTCCCCATCTAATGGGTGTGGAGATCAGGATTCACCAGGCTCTGTGTACGGGAAGTGGAGTTTATTGAAGAAGAAAGAGCTTACACAGAAGACAAGTAGTGCTCCAGCACTAGAGATGCTCCAGCACTACAGATACTCCAGCACTACAGGTGCTCCAGCACTACAGATACTCCAGCACTACAGATACTCCAGCACTACAGATGCTCCAGCACAACAGATACTCCAGTACTACAGATGCTCCAGCACTACAGATGCTCCAGCACTAGAGATGCTCCAGCACTACAGATGCTCCAGTAATACAGATGCTCCAGCACTACAGATACTCCAACACAACAGATGCTCCAGCACTACAGGTGCTCCAGCACTACAGATGCTCCAGCACTAGAGATGCTCCAGCACTACAGATGCTCCAGTAATACAGATGCTCCAGCAATACAGATACTCCAGCACTACAGATACTCCAGCACTACAGATGCTCCAGCACTAGAGATGCCCCAGCACTGCAGATGCTCCAGCACTACAGATGCTCCAGCACCACAGATACTCCAACACAACAGATGCTCCAGCACTACAGGTGCTCCAGCACTAGAAATGCTCCAGCACTACGGATGTTCCAGCACTAGAGATACTCCAGCACTACAGATGCTTTAGCACTAGAGATGCTCCAGCACTATGGATACTCCAGCACCACAAATGCTCCAGCACTACAGGTGCTCCAGCACTAGAGATACTCCAGCACTACAGATGCTCCAGCACTAGAGATACTCTAGCACTACAGATGCTCCAGCACTAGAGATGCCCCAGCACTGCAGATGCTCCAGCACTACAGATGCTCCAGCACCACAGATACTCCAACACAACAGATGCTCCAGCACTACAGGTGCTCCAGCACTAGAAATGCTCCAGCACTACGGATGTTCCAGCACTAGAGATACTCCAGCACTACAGATGCTTTAGCACTAGAGATGCTCCAGCACTATGGATACTCCAACACCACAAATGCTACAGCACTACAGGTGCTCCAGCACTAGAGACGCAGACCCTGCCACCCTGATACTCTCCATGACTGATGAGGCTTCTGACCCCTGGACCTTTTCCTTTTAACTGGTCACGTCCACACCTGTGACCACGCCCGAAAGGTGTGGTCGGTGTCCCAGGTGTGGAGGCAGATCTATCACTACACCGGTCATCATTTTCTGGTGCTGGCAGGAGCAAAAGTGTCTCTGTGTCATAAAAAGCCTTACGGTATTAAAATATCTTAAATGACGTAATCAATGTATCTCTGAAGTGTTTGACGACCATTTACCTATCTAAATTATATCTCTGATTGACCTTGGAAACACACCTAACATGACTGCAAGTTTGATTGTTACCGATGACTGACTATTAACCCGAATTTCTTAATCATCCTAAATAGTTTTCAAAGACTAGAACTTTATATTACATTGTTAAATGAGCTGCATAGGTACAATACCTTAAACAGGAGTAGAAACATATATACACTATAACAAAAATAACCTCAAATTTGTATCAATGTACAAAAATCCATACCAATGTAAAATATTTAAGACTAATAGTTTTTTTTGTTTTGGTTTAACACAGATTCAATAATCTGTCCTTTTAACCCATCATTCCTATATCTCACTTTTCTTTTCAGAATGAGATTCCTGAATCCAATCTCTTTTCTTCATCCTTTTCCTTTACCATTACCGATAACAACTTGTAACCAACCCCTCTAAATGCTGACATAACCCACCGAACAACCAAAAACCATCCAACCCACCTCTTGGGAATGCGGGAATCATGTTCTCTAGGTTGCTTCCTGTTGTCTAGGGGACAACGGCATCTCTAGGGGACCCTGAGGAAATTGAATAAATACTCAAGTCCTGGGAGAGCTGTCTGCATTATTTTTTGTTTATCTGTGTGATGGAAACTGTAGTCCTGAAGTCCTGGCTGGAGCAGTCTGTGAGGCTGGACCATCTGGGCTACTTGTCCTCATCAGTGTCTGATCCTTTATTCTCTGAAACACACACTTTTAAAGGTAACATACATGTCGTATTAACACAAGTATGGAATGTGCAGTGCGCACACGTCAGCTTAAGACAACTTTTTTATTTTATGCTTGAGTAGGTAAAAGGCATCTGTCAACTTTATGTCTGTTTAAGTTGCATAACCAAAATGTCATACAAATCTCCATGCACGCCACATGAAAGGATGGTGTGTAACAATAAGTCATGAGGTCTCTATAGCCAGCAAGGTTTACCATGTCTCATCCAGTCTCAGAGCTGTCCCCATGTAGAGGGATCAGCCTGTATGTCACGTGTCTTGTGGTTTTTCTTGGATCCCCCCCATATCTATAGCCAGGATTGGCAGGAGGTTTCCCCAAGGTCTTTACTAATTTTGAAGGAATCCATAGCTTTTCACTTCCTGTAGAAACAAAAACACAACGTCTCCCCCAATACAACCCATTTCCCAACTTCCATTCTGAAGCCAAGGCATCCCTAAACTATGCAGGCTGGTTTAACCCAGCTGTCCCTTCCACATTCTAATGTTTCTCAGCATTTCTTCATTAGCATTAAACAAATTCAAAATTAACAAAATACCATGTACGGTCCAAACTTCTTGTGTTATAATATTCTCCACCCTTGTGTGGATTTGATTTTTATTATTTTACTCTCTCTTAAAGACTTTAATATTTTGACAGTCTACACATTTTCTTTTCTTTCTTCAGTACCTAAGCACCTTTTAAAGCACATTGTACCATCTTAGAGAATATTTTTGCATCTGGACCTGGCTTTCTGGGGGTCTACAGCGTTGTCTGATCAAATGAGCCACACCTTGAGGGACCAGATTATCTACCATGTGGCTTCACTGGCAGCTGGCTCAGCACCACTGTAGGTCAAAGCATCATCCTGCCTGGACTGTGGGTCTGGGAAGCCACACCCACTCCCTGTTCAGAACTTTTCTTAGCATCCTCAGGCTTTGTGTTTGGATATTCAAGCCTCCACATTGGATACCATATGTAAGTCAGATTTTTCTTTGGTCTATCAGCTCACAAATAATAACACAGAGACTTATTAATTATGAAAGCTCAGCCTTAGTTCAGGCTTGTCCTGGCTAGTTCTTATAACTTAAATGAACCCCTACTTTTTAATCTACATTCCTCCACGTGGCTAGTTACCTCCTCTTTATTCTGCCCGTCCTGCTTCCTCTGCATCTGGCTGGAGATTTCACCGTTCTTCTTCCCCGAGTCCTCTCTCTCCAGGAAGTCCTGCCTATATTACCATTGGACATTCAGCTTTTTATTGCACCAATCACAGCAGTACATCTTCACACAGTGTATACATCCTGCAACATGCGTGTGTGAGCCTCCTGAAACCTCTGTAGAATGAACCCCACAGGAATTATCCCCGCAACTGCACGATGGGGATGAACCACAAGCAAGCAGTCCTGAGTCTGGGTTTCTTCTAGGTGACTTCTGGGCTCAACTTCAGGCCCTCTCTTTGGCTGTAAATGCAATTAAGTGGCTCGGCACTCTTTGTTGTGGGCGGGGTGGGGGTGGGGGGTGGCAGGGGTGGTATTGAGATGGATGCTTGTCACAGTTCTGCTCTGTGTCACACTGAAGATTCATCCATGAGTTGAGCTCCTGAATATCACATATAAAAACCGTTCTGTTAGACGTGGTAGAATGGGAACCCCACCACGTGTCCCCCACCCACATCAGTTTCTGAGCCTGTTGGGAGTGTGTAATCAGACTCTCCTGGGTAGGAAATGCAGAAATCCCGGTACTTCCCTAAGCTCTCCCTGGCTGACAGCAGTTTCTATTGTTTTGACTTGAGCACGCACTCTGGATGCCTATGTTTTCCAAGCTTGAATGCATCAAACATCTCTTTTTCAGAAGTTCTCTCCATTTTTATTTCTTTCTCCACAGCACGTGAGGCTTTTCTTGTTTTTCTCTACTTCATGCTGATGCAAACTGCAGATTTTAGAGATCTGTTCCGCGGCTAGTTTCCCTGGACTATAGATATCTCTGCTTGGCTGTTTTAGAGATGGATGATTTACAAATGTGGGGAAAATTTAAGTATAATCAGGGTCCAATTAGCTATTGTGGCCAAGAGGCCACAGAGCTCCAAATCATGCTGCTGGGACCCTTTGCATGGAATTTCCTGAAAAGCAGATAAATCTGTGTGATGACAGTCTATAAATAAGAGATAAATCTATAAACAGGAGACAGCTGTCTCCACCTCAATAAAGTGTGAGTGTAGCGGTGCATGGGAAAGCAAGCAACCTCACCTCTTCCAGTTCAGGACACGGGTTCTTTTTTATTTTATTTTATTTTTATTTTTCCTTTCTTTTGGTTGTTTGAGACAGGGTTTCTCTGTAGCTTTGGAGCCTATCCTGAAACTAGCTTTTGCAGACTAGGCTGGTCTCAAACTCACAGAGATCTGCCTGCCTCTGTGTCCCGAGTGCTTGGATTAAAGGCGTGCATCTCCACTGCCCGGTGAGATCATAGGTTCATAATTGTGACACAGGTCGTGACCACTGGATGCTTAACTGAATTTGTTTCCAGCACCTGAGTTTTTTGCATAGAGGGTCTGAGAATTTGTACCCCCCCTCCGCCCCCCGGGTTCAGGTGACACTGCTCCACCTGTTCTGGGGACCTCACGTTGGGAACTGAGCTAGACATTTGTGACATCAACAAACATAAAAGTCCACCCTCCCACACCTGCACCTAAGTTTCTAGTTTCAGCTTATCTTATTGGAACCAGGCAGGTACCCTCAGTGCCTAGCTTTGAGCTGGTCCTGATGTGGCATTCCGGGTTCTCAGATCGCCGCAGCCCGCCTGATGGATAAGGGTCACTGATGGACCCCAGGGACAGAAAAGGGAGAGAAGAGTGTGACTTCCTCATTCATTGCCATGACTGACATTTAGAAGCTCTATTCTTCAGATTATAGCCCAAGGTCAGGTGACTGGAATTGACCAACCAGTCACCTGCCTGATGAAGAAGAGACAGGGTTCTGTGCTACCTCCCATTAGAAGGCAGAATTATGCCTCTTTTTCCTCCCCATGCATAAGCTTGCTTTGCCTTGTGATGCCTCGCTTTGTGATGCCTCATGTCCTTCATATTGGCCACCCATGCCAACATCCTGCCCAAACATCTGTGAACATCTGTGTTAATAGCAGAGATGCGCCCGAATTACTGTGGAGTCACCTTTGAAAACAGATTCAAGTTCTACATACCCTCGCAGAAAACGGCCCTGGAAGCAACCATCTCTGGAGTATTCTGTGCACTCTATCCTTCCCTTTTCCTCACCCCCTTTGACCAGGCACGCTCATGTATGTGTTCCACTCAGTGAGGCCTATTAATCTGAACTGAATTATTGTACTTTGCTGACCACTGCCGACATTTTATTGTATAATTTTCAAGCACGCCTTTACGGATATTTTTTTTTAGATGTCCTTCACTTTAGAAAGTGTTGTATCCACCATTTATTTATTTATTTATTTATTTATTTATTTATTTATTTATTTATTTATTTTTGTCCCACGTGTGTCTGGAGTGGAAGGGACAGCCTTGGCACAAGCAGCCTAGGAATGTGGAGGTGGCCATTTTCTCATCCCTGCTAGTTCTTGTATGATCGTCTGTGCTGCTGAAGCTGTGTTTGGTGCACGACACCAGGGAGGTTGGTTTAGGGATGAACAAGAGAGTCTTGACCTCATCATGACTCCCTCATCCACACCAGGACGCTTAGACGGAATTTGTGACCGACTTCCAGCTGTGCCAAGCCTTTTGGCATTCATTTTAGAACATCAAATGCCCCCTTATTTTCTGTCAATTGTCTCTCTTTGAATTCTGATTTATTTTATGAATTCCTATAAACTGTCTTAACTGTCTTAAACAGGGGCCAGAGTAGAAAAGGCACAGGAGGCTGTGTGTAGGCGTGGAGTCTGTGCTGTGTGGAAAGCATTCGACCTCACTGAAAACTGCATGGTTGGGGCTGCCCGCCATCTCATCTGTAGCCCCCTTACCGTTACCAAGTGAAGGCAATGTCCTGTGTCATCCAGTCGAACGTCCCCCAGACTGTGAGTCTACCATGTAAAACGTCTGTTAAAATCGTAGCGTGCAGGTGCTTTGCTTACTCATGTCCATGTGGCAGAGAGGGCGTCACAATCCCGAGAACTGGAGCTGCAGGTGGTCTGGGACGCCATGTGCGTGCTGGGAACTGAACTCTGCTCTTAGCCCTGGGCTGTCTGTCTCCCCAGCCCCTGGGCTGCTGTTCGTTGCTAAGGTAAAATCATTTGGCTGAGATTACTGACAATAGTGAAGGACCCTACAGAGCTGCAGGAGAAAGACCAACAACCCATCAGGACAGAGGCCTCAAGGGTGAAAAATGGCCATAAACGCATGAAGAAATTCTGAGCAGCCTCGTTTGTAACCGAGGATGAGACAATTATATAAACAAGCACTTGGGTTCTCTGGCCTCCAGTCAGGCAGTATTTTATGGAAACAGAAGAGCAGGGGAATGAATATTCTCAATCACTGTTAAGGGATTATGAATTATCACTGGCTGCAGGGCGTGTTTGGAGGCATTACTAAAAATTTCAGTGCGGACACCGTGCCAGGAACTCTTTTTCTTGGGATTTATCTACTGAAACACTTACATACCATCATAGAAATATGTCTGCGGATGGAACTGCCCTCTTAATCGTAATATTGAGGAAGAGGAATGTCCGGGCACTCCATCAGCAGAAAAACGATTAAATAACCTGCACGTCTCTTAGGAAGATGGCTATGCAGCTACTTAATGAGTATATTAATGGCCCTTTACGTGACAGTGTGGAAGAGTCCTCAAAATATATGGTTAAAAAAAAAAGGATCAGAATAATATGCAAACGCCGAGCCTATGCACAGTGCACACATTGCCCCCTATTATGTGACATGCTTGTTATGTAGAGTTAAGAGTGTACTTACAGTAGGCCAGTGAGGGGTTCTGTGTCTAGAGTGCCTGCTTGCTGCAAAGGTGAAGGCCTGAGTTTGGATCCCCAGGGTCTGTGAGAAACCAGTGTTCCAGACACCTGAGATCTCAGTGATGGTGAGATGGGAGGCACTGATGGGGATTGCTAAATGCTCTCTAGCTAGGCAGCCATAGTCTACTTGGTGAGGTTCTGGACCAATGAGAGACTCCATCTCAAACAAAACATGGAAGGTTGCTGAGTACTGCTGATAGTTATCCTCTGACCCCCATGGGCTCACATGTGAGTCCTCATGTACAGAAACACTCTCCGCTTGAGAAAGGAAGAAAATACCTGCTGTGGAATATTAGTCTAAGATGTGTTACATTTGTTTATGCTGTGGAATATTTGTTTAATGATGCAAAGATGTATTCCAGTCTTTTATGTTGGATTTGTTATCTATGTTGAAGCTGTGTTACTTTGCCTGTCTAAAACACCTGATTGGTCTAATATAGAGATGAATGGCCAATAGCTAGAGAGGAGGAAGGATAGGCAGGGCTGGAAGACAGAGAGAATAAATAGGAGGAGAAATCGGGGAAGAGGAGATCAAGTATGGAGAGAAGGAGGACTCCAGCTAAGGCCAGGTGATTATAACTAAGAATACGCCTCTGTGTGATTTATGTGGGGGCTGGGTGGCAGGCTCCCCAAAGAGCAAAGAACTAAAAGAGTAAAAATAAAGAAACAAAAAACAAAACAAAAATCCCAAAACAATAAAAGAACAATAATTACCAAAGAGGAGGAACCTTACAGCCAGGAAGAAAACACAGGTAGGGAACAACCACTATAGGACTAAATCACGATGAGACTCTGCGTTTCCTGTTTCCTATTTTCTCCTATTTTCTCTGTGCTGTTGTTCCTTTTATTCTGTGACCAGGCAAATACTTGTTTTTCCCCATTTTGTAGAGTTTCACCCATTCTTTTCTGAATGCATCAGAAGGGGGATAGGGAATTGTGCGTTTTAATCCCTGCAACTTCCTGTCCTAACTGTTTCAACCACCATCATTAGAGCATTCCTCTCCCCCTTTGTCATTTAAATTATCCCTTATGATGGGGTCTCTTGTCAGGCACACCCTGGTCCTTCGGGAAGTGTTAGCCTGATAAACACTTGTTCTTGGAAATGGGCAGCTGGCCACACCTTCCTCACCAGGCCCTTCCTTCCTTCTTCCTGATGTGCGACCATCACAACCCCGTCCACCATCTCAGGGGGATTTACCTAGTTGTGTAAAAATTTCAGTTTTATAGGAAATCTCTTTCCTTCCAGCTGTGCCCTCGTGGGCAGTGGTATCTGTGTTTGGCACAGAGCTCGGATGAGATGAGAAGCTGGCAGCATCCTTGGGTCCAGTCTCACAGTCACACTTCCTCGGGATCACACATGCTGAACACTCAGGAATGATTTCCCAAGGCCCGCTCACCTCCCATTCCAGGCAAGGCAAGGCAGCTGAGAGCAGGACATGAGAGGGAACAGCCAGCATCTCATAGAAACACTGGCGAGTGGTCCTCTCTGGTCAGCCCCCCCCAACACACACACGTGCTGGACTCTCTCTGATGGAGTTTAACAATAAAATTGCCCTCATATATCACATCCCCTCCCTCCTCTCTCTCATCTCCCCATCTACCTCCTCTCTCTCCCAGATCCACCCTCCCTCCATCTCCCCTCAGAAAAGAGCATGTCCCAGGGACATCAACCAAACACAGCATAACATGCTACTGTAAGACCAGGCACATAGCATCACATTGAAAGACCAAAAGCAGAGTTAAGGAAACCCCTCACTTAAAATGAAGGACAGTCTGACCTAGCAACTTCCCTCACAGGACCCTAAGATAGCAGGATACCAAGAATTCACACTGCCCCTCCCGCCAGTGATAGCTGCAACTCCGGTTTGCCCAGACAAGATTAATTAGCACACCTGAGGCCCTAAGGTCCTGCTGAGCCAAACAGTGAGACCATCCAGCCTCAAGGGGAGAACCCATGACTGGTCAAGTACTCAGAGGACAGGGGGTCACAGCCCCACCCTAAGCTTGTGGTTTTTTCCTTTAAAAATCCCTGAACCCAGAAAATGTTGCTTCTCTAGCCTGCATGCTGAGGAAGCCCGCTTGCGCAAACGTATCCCATTCATTAAAGCCTCTTGCGTGTTGCATCAATTGGACTGGACTTTGAGTTTTTGGGAGTACCGACTGAAACGGGGAGACTCCTCATTCTGAAGGTCTTACAACATCAAGGCTGGACAAGGCCACCCAATAGGGAAAAGAAAAAAAAAATGCTACAAGTCAGCCACCGTCCCTGCCCAAATTATTAGGAATTCTCAAGAACACCAAGCTATTCTGCCACAATGTATATGCAGAGGACCTAGATCAGATCCCTACAGGCTCCCTCATCTCGTGGGCACTCATGAGCTCCCATCAGTTGATTCTGTGTTCCCTTGGTGTCCCTGAAACCTCTGGTTCCTCAGATTCTTCCCTCCCTCTTGACAGGATTCCCTGAGCTCTTAATGTCTGGCTGTGGGACTCCGCCCCTGCTCCCAGCAGTGGCTGGATGAAGACTCTCTGTCTGGTCTCTGTAATGACCATTCTGCCAGGCTCTGGTCCCAGCATGCTCTGCAGACAGGCAGGACTTGTAGCTGGGTTAGTGCCCCAGTGCCTCCACTTGAGGCAGTGCCTGGTTCCAGAAGGCGGCTGGTTCAGGCTCTGTGTCCTCATTAATTACTAGGAGCTTTGGCTAGGGTTTCTCTCACAGAGTCCATGGAATTTGATGGCTCCTGTTCTCAGCTCCACCCACCCTTAATCCACCCTCAAAATCCAATCTCTTTCCCCTTCCCAGGGAGAGCCATGCATTCCCCCAGCCCTCTGTGTCTGCGGATCATAGCATAATCATCTTCTACTTTACAGCTAATACCTACGTATAAATGAGTACATATCATGTTTGTCTTTCTGGCTCTGGGTTACCTTGCTCAGAATGATGGGGTTTTTTTCCTGATTTTTCTTTATTATTAATAAAGCTGGTATGAACATAGTTGAACAAGTGTATTGCGGTTCAATAAGGGTCAGGATAAACAAATAGGTCGAATAGATGTTTATTAAGGGAGAAACAACTCACAACACAGACAGATGAACACAGCAGTTAAAACTGGATGCTCCTCTCTCCGTGTCCCGCCAGAAAGGGCCTTTCTCCGCCTCCTCCCGAGACTAAACTCCATCGGTCACTTCCGCCCCTGGCTCCACCCCTCAATGGGTGTGGTCAGTGCCACAGAAGCAGACACGGTGAATATCCCACTACAATTCCCCTTTTAGTCTAAAGAAAAGATTTAAGCTTGATACAAAACTATATACAAAACAGTGAATAACAAGTGTGCTCTAAGAAAGGAAAATCGAGACCAAAACCACAAACATACCTAGTCCTAGGGTGAAGGCATAAGGGAGTTTACAATAGAGTTGTCCTAAGCTGAAAAGCTTAAGTCTAGTACTTAATATCTAACTAGGAAGAGAGAATAATACTAAGATAGTTTAATCTACAACCTCACCAAGACCTGAGAAGGAAAATTACAATACTAGGGTAGACGGGAAGTGCAGATGGGCAACTTCCAAAAGGTGCAGTGAGGACAGAAACAGCAAGCTACCTGGACAGTCACCCAAGGTCTCACAGCAATGTTGGTACAGCCAGATATGACTAAGGCCAGGAGTATTTGACAGACCACAACAAACGCAGGGAGGTAGAAAGGCTGTCTTACCCTGACTTGGCAAGGTTCAGCAGTCTTCTAAGTTTGTCTCCTGCAAGCATATAGGACCGCATGTCCAAAACAGTGGTCAAGGCTGAGGCAGTTCCTTGCCCAAGAGGCCATTAGCCGAAGCGAGCATGAACTCCAGAAGGAGCAACAACAGTGTCCAACATACTTTCGGGAAAGTGCACGGTGCTGTCAGGAGCAACAGTGTCTCATGTCAACAGAGTACTAATATATAAAACATTTAAATGCCATGTTCTGCAGGTCTATGAAGTGATTGAAGATTAAGCATCTATGTCTGACTAATCTCATAGGCAAAGGAAACATGGGTGAGGATAATCTGTAATACTCAGGAACTTGGCTAACAAGCCTGAATAAAACTTCCTTGAGTAAAGCAAGGATAAATACCTAAACAATGTACATGTATATATATGTATATCTCACATGTAAATTCCTAAAGTAGAGGTAGAGTAGAAATGTATAAACAAGAGGTAGAGCTCTAAAGGGCAGCAAGACAAATATCCCAAATTGTAACAAATACAAAATGTCTTGAACACAAGCAATAGTATACATACATAGAATATGGCAAGTATAATGTGCATAAAACATCATAAATGGAAAGATTTCACACAATATAACAAATATAAGATACAATTCTTCCAGGAAGGGAATAAACTTAATTTTACATAGGTTACCACAAATAATAATATATAACAATGTAAGCTGTAATACTAATGTCTCATTCTTACTGAATAATTCACAAGAAAATAGGCTAATCTACCTATATCCATTCTGAATCATACCTTTCCCAACCATACCCTATTCCTGTCTAAAAGAGATAACCAAGTCTAAGTATCACCTTCCAAACCCAACCCCAAGTAACTAAAACCAACCCTATGAAGATGAATATTATTCCTAAATTCCAAGAGTGGGGAAAGGGGGCGTTGTTATCTTAAGATTACTTCCTGCTGAAATGGGACGATGATTTCTCTATGGGATCCTGTTGGAAAAAAATTTTTAGCAACCAAATTTCTATACAGAACTGGCTGTAACATATGTAGGTAGTCATTGTATGGCAGAAAATGCTTGACTGGAATTCTAATTGAAATTTGGCCAGGTTGTAATAAGAAGGTGCACCAATACAGCTAGCTAGTCATGAGTTGTCTCGAGAAAAGCAGTCTCAAACCGGTTTAGGGTGCAGTTTGTAGTCCAGATGCATCAGGTTGAGTCAAGTGGAAATGTCCAATTGGGGCCCCATCTCCTTTCCAGAGTGTTCAAAGATTGCTGTTGAGAACTGTTATAGTCCTTGTGGAAAATTTAAATATCAATATCAAGGTAAAATTTTTAATTTTACAGTATGCATTAGGGCAAGGCAACAGTAAGCATTAAAATGTAAATGAGAAAATTAGGATTTCAGACAGAAAATTGCTAATAAGTGAATGAGTCCTTCAATTTTGTTTTCTTCTGCCTTACACCAATTGGCTTCTTGATATAAGGCAGAAACTGTGAATTTAATCTTAACAACATGCTTGAATTTAGAGAAGGAAAGCCAAATCCAACTCCAAAGCCAGCACTGGTTTACATGAATCGGGACTACAGAAATATTAGATAGTAAAGAAAACTAGATTTCAGTATAGAAACAGTTTACTAGACTTAAATATTTTTACCATAAATCATATTCCTCTTCATTAAGTGATTCTTTCTGGAGAGCTGTCTTCTCTTCTGTAGGTACCTACATGTTTAGTGTCCTTTGGTTGTTTGAAGATAGGTGTTCTCTGTTTTCCTGTAAGGACAAGAACAGAACACTTCCCCTACCTTTGAGAAGTCTCCACATCTCTCATGGGACCTTATTTATTGGATTACTTGTCATTTCTCTTCATTAAGATGTTACTCTTGTTCAACCCGGATCTTGATTAACTTAGATGGTATCCATAGCTTTTCTTCTCCTGTAGATACAAATGCAAAACCCCTACCCCAACGTAACACATATCCTGGTTTCCATTCTGAGGTCAATACATCCTTGAAGTACACCGGCTGATGTAGTTCAGAAGTTTTTTCTATTGTCCAGTGTCTTTCTGCAGCTGTTTTTTCCTTTTTCATCAGCATTAAGAAAGTTTAATGTTAATAAAGCATTATGTAATCTGTGTTTGGGTGTCTTGGTTCCTCCTGCCTGTTTATGGAGCATTTCCTTTAAAGTACGATTAGATCTCTCAACTACTGCTTGTCCTGTAGGATTGTGTGGTATACCAGTTATGTGTTTTATGTTATAATACTCAAAAAACTGTTTCAATTTGCTGGAAATATATGCCAGAGCGTTGTCAGTTTTTATTTGTGCGGGTATGCCCATAATGGCCATTACCTCTAAAAGGTGTGTGATAACAGAATCAGCCTTTTCAGAGCTCAGAGCAGTAGCCCATTGAAACCCTGAAAATGTATCTATAGTGTGATGTACGTATTTTAATTTTCCAAATTCTGCAAAATGAAACACATCCATTTGCCATATTTCATTTCTATTTATACCTTTAGGGTTACTGCCTGGTGGTAAAGGAATGAGCAAGTAGGACATTTCCTTACTATTTCCTTGGCTTGTTGCCAAGTGATAGAAAAATCCTTTTTCAATCCTTTGCTGTTCACATGGTGTTTCTTATGAAACTCTGAGGCTTCTAGCACACTTCCTATCAATAACCGATCAATTTCATCATTGCCTTGTGCTAGAGGACCTGGCAGACCCGTATGGGATCTGATGTGTGTTATATATATAGGATGAATCCTCTTTCTGATAGTATCTTGTAACTGTATAAACAATGAAGTTAATTCTGTATCATCAGGAATAAATTCTGCAGTCTCGATGTGTAAGACTACTCTCTCTGCATATTGAGAGTCAGTAACTATATTGAGGGGTTCTGTAAAATCCATAAGTACCATGAGAATGGCATACAATTCTGCCTTTTGTACAGAATTGTAAGGGCTTTGAACTACTTTGCTTATTTCTCCTGATTTATATCCTGCTTTACCAGATTTGTTTGCATCAGTGTAGAATGTAGGAACTCCAGAGATAGGTGTTTGTCTTACAATGCGTGGAAGGATCCAAATCGTCTTCTTTATGAATTTGATTCTTTCAGTTTTGGGATAATTGTTGCTAATTATTCCCAAAAAATTACTGCATGCTCTCTGCCAATATTCATTATCTTTCCATAAGGAGGAAATTTCCTCATTTGTTAAAGGTACAATAATTTCTGCTGGATCTCTTCCTGTTAATTGACGAAGTCTTAATTTACCTTTTAAAATCAAGTCAGAGATCTTTTCTATATATGTTTTTAGTTTTTTATTCTGTTTATGTGGTAAGAATATCCATTCTAATATGTCTTCTCTCTGCATCAAAATCCCTGAAGGATATTCTCTAGATGGTAATATAACCAGAATACAGTCTAGATTTGGATCCACACGGTCCACATGTGCTTCTAATATCCTCTTTTCTACCCATTCTAATTCCTTTTCTGCTTCAGCTGATAGTATTTGGGGACTATTCAAATCCTTGTCCCCTTTTAGGGCCATTTTCAAGTTTTTCAAATCATGCCCTTCAACTCCAATAATAGTTTGCAGTTGAGAAATCTCTCCTAGTAATTTTTGAAGATCATTAGGAGTCTGGTAGCGATCTCTCCTGATCTGTACTTTTTGTGGTCTGATTTTCTGTAGACCTATTTTATATCCTAAGTAGTTGATTGACTCTCCTTTTTGTATTTTTTCAGGTGCAATTTGTAATCCCCAGCGAGGTAAAACTTCCTTCAGTTTCTCAAACATTTTTTCTAATATGTCTGCTTTCGAGTCAGCTAACAATATATCATCCATGTAATGATAGATTATGGATTGTGGAAACTGTTTACGAATTATTTCCAGTGGTTTTTGTACAAAATATTGGCACAGGGTTGGGCTATTTAGCATTCCCTGTGGCAAAACCTTCCATTGATATCTCTTCACTGGTTGAGAATTATTGTAATTAGGTACCGTGAAGGCAAATTTCTCTTTGTCTTGTTCTTGTAAAGGTATAGTGAAGAAGCAATCCTTTAAATCAATAACTATAATAGGCCATTCTTTAGGTATCAAAGAAGGAAATGGCATTCCAGGCTGTAAAGAGCCCATTGGCTGGATAACTTTATTAATGGCTCTCAGGTCTGTAAGCATTCTCCATTTACCAGATTTCTTTTTGATAACAAATACAGGAGAATTCCAAGGGCTGGTTGATTCCTCAATATGCCCAGCATTTAGCTGTTCCTGAACCAGGTTTTCTAAAGCTTCTAACTTCTCAGAAGTCATAGGCCACTGCCCTACCCAGACAGGTTCCTCTGTTAACCATTTGAAGGGTAAGGCTTTTGGTTCATCTGTTTGTTCAGCACTTACATTCTGTCTTTGTACAGCCTGGATATTTGGTGTCCGTCTTGTATAGTACTTTATAGCATTTTTTCCACAATCATGAGGTGGTTTATGGTTCCTATCTAATACTGGAGGAATGTTAATCTGTGTATTCCATTGCTGTAATAGATCACGACCCCATAAATTTATCAATACATCAGCCACATATGGTCTTAACCTTCCTCGCTGTCCTTCTGGTCCTACACATTCAATCCATCTCATGCTTTGTTTTATCTGAGACAGGGTTCCAATCCCTAAGAATTGAACATTAACCTCTTTCAGGGGCCAATTTCGAGGCCAGGATTTATTAGTTATGAGAGTTACGTCCGCCCCTGTGTCCAGGAGGCCTTCAAACAGTCTGTTATTCATTTTAACTATCAATCTAGGCCTTTGACTGTTTATAGAGGTTAGGAGGCTGGCGGGAACAACATGCTGTAACATAATGGTACCAGAAGCGGGATTGAGAACTTTCGCTTAAAACTTAACAAAAGCTTAAAAAACAGTTTTTAGAAACAAGGGAACAGAGACTAGCAAGACTTCTTGGTAGCAACATTTTCTCGGTTGGATTTGTTTTGTTGTAGACAGAGATTTGCGTGGCTCCTTTAAGAGAGGTTTCCAAAATTAGCATAAGCGGCAAAAACCACCTTGCTTTTAAAGAGCTCTGCTAACAATTCATTGGTATGTACAAGAGCTGCAATGAAGGTTTACACTGTGTTTTTAAAAATACGCTGGCTTGGGAGAGAAAAAGAAACAGGGTACAATGGTTTAAAAAAGAAAAAAGAAAGTAGAATGAATGGGTATAATGGGACATGCCATTAATCCCAGCACTGGGCAGACAGAGGCAAGCAGATCTCTGTGATTTCAAAGTAAACCTGATATGGAGTGAATTCCAGGACAGATAAAAGTTACACAGAGAAACCCTGTCTCAAAATATGCAAAAATAGAAGTAGAAGAAATAGAGTAATAAAAAAGCCACGTAAAAATGGAAAGCACAGAGAAATTTTGGATACTATACGCAATTCTGTTGTCTTTAAATTATTTTATTGCTGAGAAAATAACTACTGATAAAAGAAATGCTGCTAGATTAATTCAATGTATATATTTTAAAAATGCTTTGACTCCAAAATTTAAGCCTAAGGACAAGCTACTGGGGAAAAGGATTTCTATTTTTGTTTCCACAGAAAATGAAAAGCTACAGATTCTTTACAGACTTATATGGTTTGATCAAGCCAGACCCCCTGAAACAGCTCCCCAGGTGATCCAACATTCAAAGCAGTTGAGACAAAGCCTGGCACACTACTGCCAAGATTTCTTAGGATCCCCATGACAGCGCCCTCTACCAGCAGGAAGTAGTTTGGAAAGAACGACGCCCAAATTCCCAAATATTGTTTATAAATGTTTGTTTTCATTTATATGGGCTTGGTTATAAATGGTTAATGACACAAGCAATCCTTGTAAAGGTAAAAAAGGGAATTAAGGTATAGATATGAATACTTTGCTTTGGAATGGATTTTCTTTTATTGATACAATTTAAGGTCAATTTTATGATATGTATATTTCTCCTCTTGTTTAGGTATTGTGTTTATATAGCTCATTTAGAATGTAATGTATACTTTAACACAGATTATAGATAATTACCTATGATAATGAGAACTTATAGTTAAGTTAGTTAGGATTTCTTGATATACATAGATGTATTTGAAATGGATAGGCATTCTTCAAACCTTTCAAAGACCTACAGAATATGGCATTTAAAATGGTTTAGGGTTTTTCTTGACAGTGAGGCACAACTGCTCCTGGTAACACCACCTACAGAAGAAAGGAAGATGGACATCGAAGAAAAACATTATGGAGTTTGCTTCTAATATGGCAAGACTAGCCATTTGAGCAAGGTACTTCTCTTGTCTAGACTGTTTGACTTTATGTTGTAGAAACTGGACATGCAGGACCCACAAAAAGATGACTGCTGATTCAAGATGGACATTGCTACAGGATTCCTGCTTCATGGAAGAGGCTGCCAGACAGCCAGACAGTCTACAGGACACAGAGAAAAGTTTCCTGCCTTGTTGAGGAGTCTGGACACACACTATGGCCTATGGGCTGAAGATGGAACATTACAGAAGAGCTTCGGGTGACTGACCAGGCAATGCATTGTCTCTGTCATTTCTAGAGTTTATATATTATCCTTCTGTGGTCTTTGAAGGAGTTAAAGACAGATAGTTATGATTATAGTTTTTCTTAGTTAGGATTAAAAATAAGTTACATATAGGTCTTTAGACTGACAAAGATAGGATAGATGATATTTTCTTTAAGTCTTACAAAATGTTAATGGACTAAATATTGTTAACTGTGATTCTTGTTTGATAACTGTTGTATGGTATATTTTGCTATGTTAAGGTTAAACCCCTTCTTTTACTTTAGACAGAAAAGAGGAGATGATGGGAGATGTGATTCTGTATATATGTTTCTCATACTGTTAATAAAGCCCTGTGGCCAATAGAAAACTAGATAGGTGGGGCTAGGAGACTAGGAGGAGGAAGAGGAAGTAGTAGGTGGAGTCGAGATGTAGCCCGGGAAGAAGCAGGAAGCCTGCCGCGCGGCTCCCCGATAAGATGACCACGTGGAAATACTTAGATAAGTAGAAATGGGTTAATAATTATGGCAGAGCTAGCCCATTAACAATAATGGTAATTGGCCAACAGGATTGTATCAAATACAGAGTCTCTGAGTGTTATTTGGGGCACACGTGGTTGCAGGACAATGGTGGCAGAACCAGCGGCAGCCGGCGGGGAAACCTGCTGTAACACAAGTGTCCTAGTGGTAAGATGGAGCATTCTTTGGATACATGCCCATGTGTGGTCTATCTGGCCTTGAGATAGATCAATTACCAATTTTCTGAGGAATCACTATACTGATTCCCTTAGTGGCTGAACAAGTTTGTCCTCCCATCAGCAATGGAGGAGAGTTCCCCTTACTCCACACCCTCTCCAGCATGACTCCCATCAGCAATGGAGGAGTGTTCCCCTTACTCCACACCCTCTCCAGCATGACTCCCATCAGCAATGGAGGCGTGTTCCCCTTACTCCACATCCCCTCCAGCATGACTCCCATCTCCCATCAGCAATGGAGGAGAGTTCCCCTTACTCCACACCCTCTCCAGCATGACTCCCATCAGCAATGGAGGAGTGTTCCCCTTACTCCTCATCCCTTCCAGCATGACTCCCATCAGCAATGGAGGAGTGTTCCCCTTACTCCACATCCCCTCCAGCATGACTCCCATCTCCCATCAGCAATGGAGGAGAGTTCCCCTTACTCCACACCCTCTCCAGCATGACTCCCATCTCTCATCAGCAATGGAGGAGAGTTCCCCTTACTCCACATCCTCTCCAACATGACTCCCATCTCCCATCAGCAATGGAGGAGAGTTCCCCTTACTCCACATCCTCTCTAGCATGACTCCCATCAGCAATGGAGGAGAGTTCCCCTTACTCCACATCCTCTCCAACATGACTCCCATCTCCCATCAGCAATGGAGGAGAGTTCCCCTTACTCCACATCCTCTCTAGCATGACTCCCATCAGCAATGGAGGAGAGTTCCCTTTACTCCACATCCTCTCCAACATGACTCCCATCTCCCATCAGCAATGGAGGAGTGTTCCCCTTACTCCACATCCCCTCCAGCATGAGCTGTCTTCTGTGTTTTTCATCTTGGCGATTCTGACAGCTGAAAGATGAAATCTCAAAGTAGTTTTGATGATCTATTTCCCTGATGGCTAAGGATGGCTAAGGATGTTTCTTTAAGTGTTTCTTGGTCATTTGAGTTTCCTCTGTTGAGAATTCTGTTTAGATATGTACCCCATTTTAATTGGATTATTTAGCTCATTGATGTCTCGTTTCTTGGGTTCTTCATATATTTTAGATATTAGTCCTGTGTCAGATGTAGAGTTGGTAAAAGTCTTTTCCCATTTTTGTGCTGTCTTTTTGTCCTTTGCCTTACAGAAGCTTTCCAGTGGCACAGGATTCCATTTATCTATTTATTTATTTAGCTCAGTGTCTGCACTATTGGTGTTCTGTTCAGGAAGTTGCCTCCTGTGCCAATGCAGTCAAGATCATTCCCCACTTTCTCTTCTGCTAGTGTATCTGGTTTTATGTTGAGACCTTTGATCCACTTGGACTTGAGTTTTATGAAGGGTGATAGATATGGATCTATTTGCATTCTTCTACATTAGCAACATTTGTTGAAGATGCTTTCTTATTTCCATTGTATATTTCTGTCTTCATCAAAAGACAGAAGTCTTTTTAAGTGCCCATAGGTGGATTTAAATCTAGATCTTCAATTTGATTCCATTGATTAACATGTGTTTTTATGCCATGCAGTTTTTATCACTATAGCTCTATAGTAGAGCTTGAAGTCAGGGATGCTGATACCTCTGCAAGTTCTTTTATTGCACAGGACTGTTTTAGCTATCCTGTTTTTTATATTTTATATGTTTGTTTTGTTTTTGTTTTTCCATATGAAATTGAGTATTGTTCTTTCAAGATCTGTGAAGAATTATGATTGGATTTTGATGGGGATTGCACTGAGACTGCTTTTGGTAATATTGCCATTTTCACTATGTTGATCCTACTAATCCATGAACATGAGAGATCTTTCAATCTTCGGATCTCTTCTCCAATTTCTTTCTTCAAAGACTTGAGGATTTTATCATACAGGTCTTTCAGTTGCTTGATTATAATTACCCCAAGATATTTTATGTTATTTGTGGCTACTGTAAAGGGTGTTGTTTCCCTGATTTCTTTGTCAGCCTGCTTGTCATTTGTATATATAAGGGTTACTGACTTTTTTGAATTAATCTTGTGTCCAGACACCACACACACACACACACACACACACACACACACACACACACACACACACAATTCAAAGCAGGTAAGGGATGAAAGAAAGCAGAATGCATTCCTCTGTAAGCTTGGAACTACTGAAAATAATTTTGTTACAAAATGCTTTTCCTGCCAGCCTGGTCCAACAGCCAAGTCAGCCCCAAATAACACACAGAGACACTGTATTAGATATAAAGCTGTTGGCCTGTTACTAGCGTTTCTTATTGGCTAGCTCTGTCTACCCATTTCTGTCAATCTAAATGTTTGTATGTGGTCTTATCTTACTGGAGAGAGGGTCCAGATCTCTTACTTTCAACGCCTCTGTACTATATCTCCCAGAATCCTCCTTGTTTCCTAGTCCCACCTATCTTGCTTTCCTATTGGCCAACAGGGCTTTATTCATTAGCCAATAGAAGAACCTTATTTACAGAATGACATCTCCCATCATAATTTAGTTAATAAAATGGCTTTCTCCTTTCACTTGAAGTGTCCATTACTCACAGATAATAGTTTTTCATTCTTTCTTCTGTGTAACAGGCTAGTATAGAGGTAAGTGATAACTTATTGACCTTATTTTCCTCAGTGCCAAATGTCCCAAATGTCCTCAGCCCTTTACCAGTGAATCCTGTGCTATAATAAAACCTCATGGATACTGCATCACATGTGTGCAAAAGTGGCCTTCCAAGAAATTCTGGAAACTGGGGCCACTGAATGAATCTTCTGGTACAAACAAATTCACCATCTTAGGGAACACATTCCCTGACAATTGATCATAGATTTCTCTACCCCTCAACTTAAAACCCTGTGCTATCTAATCCTCTAGATAACTGCTGGTCTGATAATTGAAAACAATCACAATATCATTTTAAAACCTTTTAGTTCAGATCTAACATACACGAAAAAAGGCATGGATTGTAGGTGTGGGAAAAATTTAATTTGTACCCGTGTCCTGAAGTAAACTCATGACTTTTCATGCCCGGAAGCAGCAGAGTTCAGGTCTGGCATTAAGGTCTTGATCCATTTTGTACAAAGTGAGAGATAAGGGTCTAGTTTCATTTTTCTAGATGTGTTGGTGTCTGTTCCCCAGGCAACTGTAGGGCCATGGCTTTCTGTCGGGGTCCTCACTGCCGTTCCATTGCTCTGTGGATCTGTTTTTGTGCCGGTACCATGCTGTTTTATTACTATGGCTCTGTAGTATAACTTGTTATCATCTGCGGTGCCAGCTACACCCACACTCTACTGTTCAGGACCGCTTTGGTTCTCTGGGTCTTTTGAGTTTCGCTATGAATTTTAAGGTTGTTTCCATTTCTGTGGGAAATTGCATTGGGATTTTGATGGGGCTTGCATTGAATCTGTAGGTTCCTTTTGGTGAAATAGCTATTTTCCTCAATACTAATCCTTGTAAGGCCATCTTGTGTCTTCTTCAATTTCTGTCTTGGGTGTTTTAAGGTTTTAATTGGGTATGACTTTCACGTTGGTTAGGATTGTCCCGGGTATAATTTTGGAGCTATTGTGAATGGGATTGCTTCCCTGGTTTCTTTTTTGTATGTTTGTCTTCAGTATACAGAAAGGCTACTAAAGTTGATATTAATTTTTCACCTCCTTGCCCCTGCAAATGTCAGCCTTGGGAGTTTGTGTTACAAATGTGGTCTCCAGATGTGTGAAAAAAGATTTTCATCCTCTTAGGAACATCTTTGGCAGAATGAGTTTTTATTTACTTATTTTTTCAGAATGAGTTTTTAATTCTGATTAAATTTAATATATATATATATATATATATATATATATATATATATATATATATATATTCCTTTTGGTGTTGATTACTCCTAAGAATTCTTTTACCTAAGTCCTAAGATTTATTTTTTCACTTCCCTAAAATCATCACAAATAAGCACAAATTTGCACATTCCTTACACTGTCTTCCAACCCAAGAATGGCATTGTTCTTTAGTTATTTGTGTCTTCTTCTATATACTTTTGGAGTTTGTAGCATTTGGATCATACATGGGGTAGAGAGAACAGACGCCCTGACCCCAGATTTAAGAGAACATGTTATATTTACTTACATTTTGTGTGTGTGCACGTGGCATGTGCCATGTGCACACACATGGACTCCAGAAGACAACATGGGAGGTTGTTTCCCTCCATTCACCATGTGGTTTCCAGGGCAAACTCAGGCTGTTGGGCTTGGTGGCAAGTGGCTTTACCTGCAGAGCCATCTCACTAGGTATTTTATCTTTCAGGCTCATTCTTTGTGATCCATGAGGAAGTTACATTGTGAAACATTGTACCCATGGCAGCCAGAAGGTGAGCGCCCTGGCATGTGAGAGGCTTCCCTGAGAGTCACACACACAGGGGCCCCTTCTCTCTGGGACTACACTGAGTGTGTGGATGATGCCCTTTGACCTACACAGTCATTGTTTTAGCTTAATTAGTTAATGGGTTTTAGTGAAACACTCGAAGAAGCACGGGCATTTAGGAATAACTCACAGTGACATTAGCCTTGTTTTTAGCACTCGCTCCTTACTATTGCACGATTTGCGTTCATGTTTCACGACAGCTTATAGAAAACGGTTTCCCGGAGAAGTCAAACAATTTGACACATTTATTTTGAGGCATTGAAAGATGCCTCAAAATATATGTTGGGTATTTATATAATTCCTGTCTCATTTTGGTGGTCTAATTTTTCTCTTCTGGATCTTTATCTGCATTTCCAATCACTATGAGGAATCTGATCTCTCCTTTCCTATGGATGCAGCCCATATGCTATTATGGGCTCTGGAAGCTGTCAACTAAATACCTCACATCTCTGGTTTCATTTTTACAAAAAACACCACCACTAAAAAGGTCCCTGTCTCTAGCGTCTGCCTCTGGGCACCTGAGAACACACTGCTGGGATTCCCCCAGACCCACCAGGTGAACAGCGGGGTCTCCTTTCAGCCAAATGGCCTCAGCTGTAAAAGCACTACCCCTTAAGCAGTGGGGACAGCAAAGCCGGCTCATGTTTCTGCCTGGACTCATATTAGTCTCATATTCGATTATCCTGTAAAGTTTTCTTCAGCATGTGATTCACTCCAGGCAAGAGGGTCCTTCTGCATTAGAGACCGGCCAGCCCTGAGAGTGATTAGTCGGTTTCCTGGTGTAATTCTGTGCAAATTGCTCTAGCTTTCACTTCAAAGTTCAACACTGATGGTTAAGAGAGAAAATGATTCCCTTATGATTAAAAGAAAATGGTTTATTTCACACAGACTCAAAGCAGGGGGATTTCTTCTTTCCACTCGCCCCCGCCTTCCCCAGGCAGGAGTCAGTCCAGCCCCACCGTCCTGTGACCCATGTGACCCACTGGCCCTTGTCCACACAATGAAGAGTGAGTGGGAATGTAAACCCAGCACACAGCTATGCACTCTTTCTGGCTCGGAAGAAACTCGTCCCTACTCTTTGGTGACAAAAGGGAGCCTGTGACTCACACTCTGCTCAAGCTTCCTCCACGGAAGCGGCAGGGAGAGAGCACAGATCATCATCGTCCCAGAAGGAAGGCCATCAGCCTGACTTCAGAAGAAGCAGAAGAAACAGCTCAGGTTGTCCCCAACACCACAACACACAATCTAGCCTGTGAAAAGGATTTGCTGATAAACCAGCAAAGAGCTTCATAAAATCGAGAAGAGCAGCCAGTGTGGATCCGAGGCTCCCAGGGGCCAGGGCCGGGGTCACTTCGGTGCTGGGGCAGAAGGGGTGTGCTGATGCTTGTTCTGGACTCTGGTCTTGAGTCTCCGCATTTAAGAGGCCTTTCTCTGGGAGAAAAACTAGGCTTGGACACAGGAATGACCCAGAGGAGGCAGCACAACAAAAACAGCCAATGACAGAGACTCTTTTTCCTTTCTGTCTCGGCTGTTACTTAATGATCCGGACAGAAGTGGGCAGCAGCCCTGGCATAGCTGGTGGAAAGTGATGAGCACGGGACCTGCTGCCTCATCACAGGGCCCTGCAGGGCCGTCCTATAGGTCAGAAGGTTGAGCCAGGGCCTGGGGTTAGTGAAGTAAAGAGAGGCTCTAATTGATATCTTTAATCCATTTATCCTGTGTCAGAACCAAACAGCAGGGACACGTTCTGGAAGATTCTGGAAGATGCTGGGCATGTGCCTGAATAGCAACCTGCAGGCACCACCAATAAGGTATGATTTGTATTCATGAAAAATTATAGATTTTGACATCATGATATGGAAAAAAGGGAATAACTCTTCAAAGACATTTTGGGAGACATGATAAATGTGACTGGTATTGTGTGTCATTTTTCATTAGCAATAAATAAGATTGAGTTCATCATACTTCTACCCCTGTGGACTGAGTTGCTCTCACCATGATAGGCAGAAACCTCCAAAACCATGAGCCAAGATGAACCTTTCCTTTCTTAAGTATTCTGCATCGGGTATTGTGTTCATCATTAAGGAATAATACAAGAACAATAGCTCTCCCGTGTCTCTACAAATAGGGCACTTCAGTTTCCTCAAAGGCAGCCGAGGTTGGATAAACCTGTAGATGCAGGAGCTGTAGACACTGAGGCTCATAGGATCGTGATCTCATTTGTTTTTAACAGGCTTACCTTGGGTGCTATGCAGAGATTGGTTTGTCTGAGGTCGTAAAAGTGAGACCAGATAGAAAACACCAGGAATAAAACACCCAAGAGAAGTAGTTGGATCCAAGTACGTGGCTCAGCCAAGTACAAGAAAATCAGAAAGGAGCAAATAGTGAGCACTGAAGTGTTGGGCAGTCATAGTTATATCCCTGGGCCAGTGAGATGGCTCAGCGGCTAACAGTGGCCAAGCTTGACAACCTGGGTTCAGTGCCTGGGGAAGGAGACAACCAAATCCAGAAAGTTACCCTCTGGCTCTGCAACAGACAGGCAGATGGCAGATGGACCACACACACACACACACACACACACACACACACACACACAGGCACATAGAAACACAATCACAGACATACAGATACATAGATACACAGAGACACAGAAACACAGAGATATATAGACACACACACACATAGACACTACACAGACATACAGACACATAAACACACACAAGCACAGATGCATAGACAGACACACACACACCCCTATGTATTGTCACACAAAAGAGACATACAGACATACAGACACATAGACATAGAAACACATACATAGAGACATATAGACACACACATAGCGACACACACAGACACAGAGACACACAGAAAGACCGACACATAGACACACACAGACACATACACAGAGACACACTACCCGACAGTGTCTCCTCTATATTAACTACAACTTAGAGCACTAATGTACCCTGTGTCTCAACCTCACACAGCACAGCTGTGCTCAGCGGCACTGAGCCGTAAGCTGATAAGATACACACCATTGCTAAAATCCACAAAATGAGCAAAGATCAGCGCCTAAGACAGGAGGAACCGGGACTCTGAAGAGTTTGTGCACAGCAGGTCCAGTGTCAGGGTCTCTGATGTCTCTCGCCATCTCCCATGGTGCCTTTTGCGTTAGGAAATGCTACTGAACCTCACATGGGAACACATGGGAGAGAGCTTGCAGCCCACACACAAGACCCATTGATTACTCGTCAGATGCTGCTTTTTCATTCTCGTTTTCTGTTTCCTCTCGACCCTCGTTTGGTGGCTCTGTACTGTCCATGAGTGAAGCTCTGGCTTCAGCTTGCAGTCTTCCGATCAGAACAATGAGAAATGTAACTGGTTCCCCCCAAGTCTCAGACGCAGCAGCGATCCACAGACAGCCGCTGCTCAGGCTGGATTTCCAGAAGGACAGTTGTGATGGGAGATGTTATTCTGTAAATATGTTTCTCATACTGGTTAATTAAAGCACTGTGACCAATGAGAAAGCAAGATAGGCGGGGCTAGGAGACAAGGAGGAAAGAGGAAGTAGTTAGGAGGAGTCATGATGTAGAGCATGGAGGAAGCAAGATGCTGGGGCCGATAAGATGACCACGTGGAAATACTTAGATAAGTAGAAATGGGTTAATAATTAAGACAGAGCTAGCCCATAAACAGTAATGGTAACTGGCCAACAGGATTGTATCAAATACAGAGTCTCTGCTTGTTATTTGGGGCTGGCGCGCCAGACCGGCAGCGGGTGGGCTGGCGGAAAACAACAGTGCTACACAGTTGCTGCTTCATACCATGCTCATTCAACGCCAATCACTCTGGGTGGGTTCTTCACGAAGCAGTGAGGCGCCAGCCAGGGGTGGCAGTGCCTGCGCCTGTCTGTCTGTCTGTAACCAGCACTTTGGGAAGTGCAGGAGCTGGGGAGCAGGCATCCAGGTTCAGCCTCCCAACCGACACAGACACAGCGAGACTCAAAGCCAGTCTGGGCTGTGCTGCACTTCATTTTAAACACACAAAGAAACAAACAAACAGAAACACAATAAAAGTGAAACAGTAGAAGAGTCAGTAGAGTAGTCCAACGCGGATAGGACAGCGTTGTTGTGGAGTAAACGCATCTGGGCTCCTATGAGCCATCTACACACAGCACTTTGTTATGAGCAGTTTTCCCGCCAGCCTGGTCCCACAGCCACTCCAACCCCAAATAACACACAGAGATGCTGTAGTAGATATAGAGCTGTTGGACAGTTACTAGAGTTTCTTATCAGCTAGCTCTGTCTTAAATATTAACCCATTTCTATTAATCTAAGTGTTTCCACGTGAGCTCTTCTTACCAGAGAGACGTGGTCTCATCTTACCAGAGAGAGGGCCCGGACCTCTGTTCTCTTGGTCCTATATTTTGAATCTCTCTTACCTCTTTCCGAATCCTCCTTGTCTCCTAGTCCCGCTTTCCTATCTTGCTTTCCTATTGGCCAACAGTGCTTTATTCATTGGCCAATAAGAGAAACATACTTACAGAATGACATCTCCCATTGGCCAGTGACATCACACTGCAACCTGGAGTTAACCATGGTGATGGTATTTGTACCACTTATATTTTTGATAAAATTTATTTACTGAAAAGACTGTTGCATATAACAGTTGGAATAGGTTGTATAAAAAAAAAATCAAAGTCTCACTTTTTCTCCCTAACCTTGCAAAGACTGAGAAGGGTAGGTAAATGAGTGTGTGGTGATTTATCCAATTGGAGAGATAAAACTGTTTGGCTTGAGATTCCTGGTTCTTCTGTCACACATTAGCCAACCAAAATACAAGGGCGCCACACTGCAAAGAAAGGCTTGAAAAGGTGAGGAGAGGGATGTTCCCAGGATCCTTCAGATTTCAGGAACAAGTGAGCTCCCCGATCACTCCCCAAATCGACCACAGAGGGAAGATCTGGAAGCTTCCAACTGTCCCTACAATAAGCACAGACAAAATCCCTCTTCCATGGTCAACGGTGTTACGGCAGGTTCCTCCCCGCCGGCCTCCCGGACCTGCCGCCATGGTCCCGCAACCACGTGTGCCCCAAATAACACTCAGAGACTCTGTATTTGATACAATCCTGTTGGCCAATTACCATTATTGTTAATGGGCTAGCTCTGCCTTAATTATTAACCCATTTCTACTTATCTAAGTATTTCCACGTGGTCGTCTTATCGGGGAGCCGCGCGGCAGGCTTCCTGCTTCTTCCCGGGCTACATCTCGACTCCACCTACTACTTCCTCTTCCTCCTCCTAGTCTCCTAGCCCCACCTATCTAGTTTTCTATTGGCCACAGGGCTTTATTAACAGTATGAGAAACATATATAAAGAATCACATCTCCCATCACAACGGACCAGGGAAGGCAATAGAAATCCGCAGAAACACCCATTGCTTTCTGGCAAAACACACATGAAAACCACACTAAACTTTCTCCAAGGTTCCAGTGGGGTTTGTAGGGAATTTATCTTGTAAAAGCCTCACTTTCTATTCAAATGAGGTGGCTTGCGCTGATTCCTTGGTGGGGTCTGACACAGAATTAACCACCCATCCTCCTGCCTGAGAAGCACCGGTGGCGGGAGAATTGTTCAGTGCACAAAAGCTCCTGCACCCACTGCTTAGTGGGGTGAAGACCCACAAACTCTCAGTCAGGGCTGCGTCAGAGGCGCTGTGGCAGAGTGGAGCCCCCACTGTCACCCACAACAATGACACGTGACAGCCAGGCCACGTGACAGGAAAGGCTAGTGCTGTTTAGTTTCACTATTCTTGCAGCAGGGCGCACAGGTACCTCGTCTCTGCTCTGAAGGGCCAGAGAAGATGGACACGGAAGACGCGCCCTGCCCACATGTAGAGCCCAGAGGGAGTGGGGCCTCCAGCCCACCTGAGCTCCACCAGACAGAAGACTGTGTTGAGCTGCAGGTGGCCAGCGTTGTTTCTACCTCCCTCAGTCTACCAGCCCAGCTCAGTGAGGAGCAGACACTCTGCACCTACCTGGGGTGTTCAAGGCTGAGCGAGCACGGCAGAGCACTGCTGGCCAGCCCTCCACTAGACTTGGCGGTGAGCCGAGATTCTGTGCCGACCTTTCAGTAATAACAGTGGAAGTCAATCGTCTGCTGTTTTTCTTCCTGGTAGCTCTGAAGCCAAATAGGACAGGAATAATGTAGAACTTGGAGGCCAGAGAGTGTGCTGGAATAATTTGCCCTGGAAAGCTGAGATCCCATGCCCCAGGTCTGTGGGCTGTGAGGCTGTGTTCTACTTTCCATGTTGTGGTGACAGCGGTCAGTCCTCTTACTCCTTAACAGAGCTTGTGCCTTTCCCCAAAATGAATGGAATAGGATCCTGGGTTGATGAATACATACATTATATCTGAAATAGAGTAAAAGGCAAATATGTCTGCCAAGAGTCAGGAAAATCACAACACAAATGGTGGAAGGCAACCAACGGCCATTGGCAGTGAAATAGAGAGGATGGTGACTTACCTGATCAGGAAGTCACTGCAAACATGCATCAAAGGTGACAACGGCCATTGGCAGTGAAATAGAGAGGATGGTGACTTACCTGATCAGGAAGTCACTGCAAACATGCATCAAAGGTGACAATCAGTCCTCTTGAACTGAGGGAAATATGTCTCAGCAAAGACGTAGAACTTACACAATAAAATGGAACTCAAGGGAAGTTATCACAACTCAAAGCAAAGTGACAGGCAGGAAAGAGAGCCCTGCCCCAGACTGGGAACTTACAGAGGGGACATAACATGGCCGCCACAAGAGCTCAGGAGACTTACTCAACTGTCTTGTATTTAAGAAAGAGATACACCCACCCATTCCAGAGGTCATTAGAGCCACACACAAAATAAAGATAATAAGGTGCACAAATATTTGAAAGCAAAGACAAAGAAGAACCCCTGGAAGCAGCCAGAGGGAAATGACAGTCGGGTTTAAGGGAACGGTGACATGCATGACAGACACCCCAGGTCACATTAGAAACCACACAGGAGAGAAATGAAAGGAAACTGTTAACTTTGTGATTGTCGATGTATAAAAAATATTCTCCAGGAGGAGCGCATGAGTGAAGGTGTCCTTAGTCACGGGAAAGAGGGGTGAACTGCTAATGACCCCGCCCCAGAGAGTGGTTCTGGGGACCCCCTGAGCACAGAACAGGGACCCTGGGGAAGAAAGAACTTCAGAGTGGATAAACGTGGAGACAAATCCCAAAGTCTATTTTGATTATTTTCTTAACTCACATGTGGTAGTCAAAGCAAACTTATAACACCATCTGCTATGGTGTTTAATGTTTACAGAGAAAAACTCAAAATAATCATACTTTAAGTGGGGGGAGGTACACAGCACTAAAGAAAATTGGGGTTTTACCTTTACTTGATATAATGAGGCTCCAACCCCGGTTGACTGTGATACTGGCCATATGACTACGGTGGCACGCACAGAATCCACTAAAAATGGCATAAAGATGATATTTTCAAAATGCTGCACACAAGTCAAGAGTGGATGTGAGAAATATGTTTAAGAAACGTAGGGAGGTAGGAAAAGAAACACAGGGGAGAAATACAGAGGCTGAAACCGAGCAAATAATAAAGAATTAAGTTCCAACTTTCAAAGTCACCCTACATATAAATGACTTACACGTGTCACTTGAAAACACACAGCACCTGGACATAGAAATCCGCTATCTAGGACATGCTTCCTTAAATGTGTTAGGGTATCTGCTCTTATGTCAAGGTCCTACGTTTGAGGCTGAGTTTTATACAAGGTGAGGGATACAGATTCAGATTCATTTTTCTACACCTTGAAATCTGGATTTTCCAGCACCATTTGGTGAAGATGCTGCCTTTCTTCAGTATCTGTTTTCTGGATTGCTGTAAAACTTCAGGTGTCTGTAGTTGTGTGGACTTGCATCTGAGTCCTCAGTTCTGCTAGCTGTCTGTTTCTGTCCCATGCGGCTTTTGTTACAATGGCTTCTGTGGTTTAACTTGATATCTGTAGCTTGTTGTTTTCTGGCCAGCCCACCCGCTGCTGGTCTGGTGTGCCGGCCCCCAATAACACACAGGAGACTCTATATTTGATACAATCCTGTTGGCCAGTTACCATTACTGTTTATGGGCTAGCTCTGTCTTAATTATTAACCCATTTCTACTTATCTAAGTATTTCCACGTGGTCGTCTTATCCGGGAGCCGCGGCTGGCGTCTTCCTCCCTCCCTGGGCTACACCTCAACTCCTCCCTACTACTTCCTCTTTCCTCCTCCTGGTCTCCTAGCCCCGCCTATCTAGTTTTCTATTGGCCACAGAGCTTTATTAACCAGTATGAGAAACATATATACAGAATATCATCTCCCATCAGATATCAGAAATGGCAGTTCCTCCCATCTAATTCTGATTGGTCAGGGTTGTTCTGGCTCTCATAGATATTTTCTGATTCCACATAAATTTTAGGAGTTTTTCCCCTCTATCTGTGAAGGATGGCCATGAAATTTTGGTTGGAAATACATTAAATCTCTGTAGGTTACTTTGGTAGGAGGGACATTTTCACAATTAATTGATTTTTCCAATCTATAGGCACAAGAGGTCTTTCGATTTTCTGGTGCCTTTGCCATTTCTTTTCAGTGTCTTAATTGTTGAGGTCTGTGCTGGTTATTGATTTATCTTTTTGTCAACTTTGTATAAACCAGCATCATCTGGGGAGAGGGAACCTCCCCCAGATAATCTAGGGATTATCTCTATCAGAGTGTCTGTAGTCGTGTCTGAGGGACATTTTCCTGATTAATGGTAGGCGTGGGTGGCCCAGGGATCCTGGGGTATATATGCTGGGGAAGCCATGGAGAACAGGCCAGTAAGCAGCACTCCCCCATGATCTCTGCTTCAGCTCCCACCTTTGAGTTCTCGCTTGAGTTTCTGCCCTTTGCTCCCTTGATGGTGAACTGATTTGTAGACTGGGTTTCTGTTCCAACTGGTTCCACAGCCATCCAGCTCTAAATAAATACACAGAGACTTCTACTAAATACAAACTGTTTGCCCAATGGCTCAGGCTTCTTACTGGCTAGCTCTCTCTTAATCATTAACCCATTTATATTATACTATGCATTGCCACCAGGCTGTGGCTTACCCATAACTACTCCTTTGGCAGCAGGGCATCTCCCTGGCAGCCTCTCTGAATCCTCTCCCCGGAGTTCTCTTTGTCTGGTAGCCCCGCCTATACTTTCTGCCTGGCTACTGGCCAGTTAGTGTTTTACTCATCAAACAATAAGAGAAATATATATACAGGAGGACACCCCCATCACATTGATTGGACTGTGCAAGCCGAGGAAACCTTCTCCCCGCCCCCATGATGTTTTTGCGGTTGTAGTGTTTATCACAGCCGCAGAAAGCCTAACTAAGACAAGGTCCTTTTCTTTGGTTAGGTTTATTCTTAATTAGTTTATCTTTGTGTGGCTATTGAGAATGGCATTGGGTCCCTGATTTCCTTTTCAGAATGTTATGACATGGCGTGTAGGGAGGCTAGCGATGTGGTGTTGATTCTGAACTGTCACCTTTCTGGGAGTGTCGAGTAGCTGTAGAGTGACAACATCTTCAGGGGTTGCTTAGGCAGAGAATCGCATCATCCTTAAGTAAGGACACTGTGACTTCTCTCTTGAGTTTCTTCTCCCACACTGAAATGGTATTCATTCTTGTCAAAAATAAAAATAACTCAGCTAGCCAGGAGTATGTAGGGGCTTTCTCACTTAGAGCATCTATAAGAACCTGCAGCCAACATCATATTTAAAAGTTACAAAAGGTCAGCACCTCAGTTCCCGGCAATGGTGCCACCTCTTACCACACCCCAGCACAGTCCTGAGCTCTAGCTGTCATTTAAAGCAAGAAAGGCAAAGTACATAGCAGAAGGAGAGGAAGGAGTAGAATGCCCTCATTTGCGGCTGATAGGATTCTCCATGTTAGAGTTGAAAAATATATCAGAACCCAAAATGAATACACAAGCACAAGTCATCAAGCAAGGGAAGACTGACTTAAAAGGCACGGCACCACTTATCATCCTGTCTAAAACACCGAAATAAGACCCACATACAAAATATCTATGTGACATGTACCCTGGAAAGTACAAGACACTACCAAAATAAAAATTTAAAAGACATATATAAGGTGGGTGGTGGGAGCCCATGCCTTTCATCCCAGCATTTGAGAGGCAGAGGAAGGTGGATCTCTCTGAGTTTAAGATCAGCGTGGTCTACAGAGCTTTTTCCAGGACAGTCAGGACTACTCAGAGAAACCCTGTCTTGAAATACAAACAAACAAAACGCATAAACAATTATAATAGTTTATCATGTTCATAGATTCAAAATGCTAGATTCCATCACTATCCCAGTGCTATCCAAATATAATGTAAAGCTTCTATGAGGCCATACAGATGACGGGAGACCTAAACAATCCTGAAAGTCAAGAATAGTACGCTAAAGATAGCTTTTACCGAATCAATTCCAAACACAATGCTCTAGTAACACAACATTGTGCAAGAGCTAGAGCGCTACTAAAACTAGTCAGTGGAACAGGCAACCAGAAACAGGCCACACAAGCACACAGCTGATTTTCAGCGAAGTCGTGGGGACTGACCATGGGCACAGGGACGCGCACCTGCAATCCTGGCTCTCAGAAGTCAGAGGCAAAGGGAAAATGTCTTTACGCTGCGTTAATGCACATAAGCACAGAATATGGAAGGATATTGTAAATTATTTGCAAACAGTATGCAAGATGCCATTACATAGAAGGCTTGAGATCTGTGTAATTGGTATCAGATCTGGTCTGTAACTAGATCTTTTAAAGAGGATTTGATGAGGCATCTACAGTTGAAAACCATGCATGTGCTTTGTAGAACTTAATGTGCTTAAAGACAGAGTAAATGCAGACATGCACTTTGGAAAACTGAGTCAATGCAAAATTCTATCTAACTTGGAGAGGAGGGGAGGGAGAGGGCGAGGAGAGGCAGAAGGAGAGGAAAGAGGGAGGGAAGAAGGGAGGGCGGGAGGGAGGAAGGGAGGGAGGGCGGGAGGAGGTATGTGTTGTCTGTAAATCAGTAGAAGCAACCTAACCAGAACTCAAATCCTGACCCACTTGAAGTGACAGTGACACTTCTCAGAGAGGAGGCAAGAGGTCAACAGCAAACGTCTCATCGGAGATGATGGCAGCCAGATGGCAGTAGCGTGGCATCTTTGAAACCATGAAGGCTGTGAAGCTGATGAGTAGGATGCTCCCTGTAGATGTGTCCTTCAGAGAGTGCTGGAGAGAGGGTGAACATTTTCTCCACAAAGAGCTAATGAATGTTTGAGGTGATGGATATGGTAAACATCGCAGCTGATGAGATGCAGTAGAGAGACCCCCCCCAAAACCTCCACAAAGATGCACACTTAGAACACAAATCAATCAATGAAATCAGATTGAAACAAAGAAACAAAAGCAAAGAAGCAATTGAAGCAAAGAAACAGAACTCAAGTTTGTTTTTAGCTGATATGTGTCACAAGATAAACTAAAGGGAAAATTCTTTCAAGGAGCACTAAAATATGCTCAGAGGAAGGCATAAAGAACAGAAAAATAAAATATACATAAGTATGAATTAAACATGACAAAGCATATTGTGTGAAATCCAAAGTAGCAATCCTCTTGTGACATAGAGTCAAATGCATAATGGTCACATTTTAGAAGAATAAGAGGTAATTTTTTAGAGAGGTACTAAAAATTAATTCACATTATTAAGTAGTAACTGGTAGCTCAGCAAAAATAATTGATGTCATTTATGTTTCATCTATAGGATGACAATTTAAATAAAAAGAACATGTAAGACTAACAGCTTTAGTTAGAAGAAAAATATTTTTAATCCAAAGAAGTCAAAGGAATCAAGAAATAAAAACAGAGGAACAAAAATTCAAGAATAAATCAGTAGCTTTAAATATTTTGATAACTACAACAAATGAAATAGACCAAGTAAAAGTCCCAAGTTATCAGATGGAATCAAATTATAAAAACATTTATATTCTACTCAAATGCAAAAATTCACAGGAGGTGACACTGAAATATACGTTCAGTTACCGATTGGAAGGATGTTCACTGGGCCCAACTAACTTCACATCAAGTGGGATCAAGTCAATAAACATCCCTAACTATAATGCAAATTGTTTCCTAATGATAAATTAACGTCATCGAATTTTCCAAGCACCCAGAAGGAAGGCACCTTGGTGTAAGGAAGATGGATCCAATTTATACAGAGATGGACAATCGGAGCTCCTGTAACTGATAAAACAGAAACATACACTACAAAGCAGAAAACCCATCGGCATGTTACCCGTTAGGACACAGATGCTGTGCATAGAAAACTGGGCAAGAGATAACAGGGCACATTTTGTTCTCAAGTTGAGTGGGATTTTTACCAGAAATTCCAAGAAAAGAATCAATATACAAAGTTCCAAAATATGGGATTGTAAGCTTCCAATTCAAGAAAGTAGGCAAAGGGTAACGGAGAAACTAGAGGAGGGAAATGAGACACAGACATCAATGGTATGGACCATAATAAAAATGTAGCATATAAGTGATGAGGAAACCATGGTAGCTAAAGACGCTTCTCAGAACGGATGGCGAAGACCCACGGCCTGCTAGCGGCAGTGATGACGGGAAAAGGGAACTGCATTGACACAAAGTGGCATTGGTATCTATTCCACAGGAGCTAAAATGCTCTCACAAGCATTTACAAATGACAGTTTTCCTCCAAGAAATGTGAGGACTTGGCTGCAAGGGACAGATTCCTCAGAGATCACGAGTTGCCAAATCTGACCCAAGAAGTAGAAAAATCTAAATAAATTTTGATTCTTAGATAAATTGAACACTTCCTATCCAGAAAAAAACAACTGTGAGCCCAGATGCCTTCCCTAGTGAATCTTCCCAAACATTTAAGCAAGAAATAATGTGGGCCTCCATGAGAGAAGATGACGTGTGCCCAAGCCAGTTCTCGGAGGATGGCTGCATTCTGATGCCAGACCCTGGCAAGAACACCGTGAGAAAGATTCTCTCATGAACATTGTGTAAAAATCTCCAAACACTTGTAAATCAATTGATGCCTAAGAGTGGTTTTAATGTTCGAAAAGTCGAGGTGACTGGCCACATTAATGGAACTGGAAGGAAATTATAGCATGGATTTGTTGGAAAGGATAAAGCAGAGAGTCTAGCAGGCATCACACACTCTCTCTCTCTCTCTCTCTCTCTCTCTCTCTCTCTCTCTCTCTCTCTTCCTAGAAACTAGAACTGGGGGGAGTACTTTTTAATCTGAAAAAGTCTTTCTCGGAGTCTTACATAAACACCATATTTAACAGTGAAATATGAAAAATGTTCCCCCTGAGACCAACAATGAAACAAAGATACTCATAGTCTATTATTCAGGGAAGACTGGATATTTTAGGGAGTGCGATGGGCAGGAAAATTATGTAAAACCCTTAAAAGGCTAGAAAAGAAAAATACTCTCATTATTTGAAGAGATGAATACGTACAAAAAAAAAACCTCAAAAGAATTGGAAAACAACTAAAATTGTCAGTGGAACGTAAGTGAGATGCTGGCTACAAGGCTCATGGCTTAAAACAGCATTTTATTTCAGTACCAGAGATAAACAGAACATTAAACTATAGCATCTGGGCCCACGTAAAATTAATGTTTGTATTTTGTGAGACAGAAGTCAAGGGTGATGAAAAAAAATTATAAGAGCTGAGATCTGATGCATTCAGGGTGGTGCCAAGGTCTTCAATGACACAGGGACACCAGGCCACACATCAACAACCAACTGTTGGATGCCAGCTGCCCTCTTGATGCTGAAGAACTCTGACTGGACCATTTCACAGGGGTGAAGGCACTCACCAAACTGACAGACAGACAAAGGCAGCCTGACAGGCTCCTCCAGCTAACCCCATTCCCCCCAAACATAGAGAGAGGGAGTGGTCATCATTTTTATGTCTTTTTAATTTGTTTTTGTCTTGACATTTCTGAACGTGTCTGTGTGTGTGTGTGTGTGTGTGTGTGTCAGTGTCTGTGTGTGTGTGTCTGTGTGTGTGTGTGTGTCTGTGTGTGTGTGTGTGTGTGTGTGCCTAAGTGAATATGAGTGCCTGCAGGACATATTAGTGTGTCTTTTAAGTAAGTTTGAGCAACCAAAGTATTCATTTACCTTCCAAATAACCATCTAAATGGCATTCTGAGGTCTGTTAAATATTTTATAAATCTTTAAAATGTTATTTGATTATATAAAACAACATTCACTCATAGGAGAAAAGCTTCATTGGACTATAAAATTTGACACCAAACAAAAATTTTACTAAGAATTTATTTCTAAAACAGGTCTTAAATTACTTATTTTATTTACGTAATAGTCATCCATTAAAGAAAATATAGAAGAATCTAAAAATGCTTTATGTTGAGATGTCTCTGGGGATGTATATTATAAATCTTTTTTGAACTAACTGATATGGGACTTTTCAAAAATATTCTTAAACATAAACATTAAATATAATTTTTTAATTAAGGCTGTAATATACATAAATTATAGACATAGACTTGTTAAATAAGTTTCCTTTGTATAGTGTGGATTACAGGAGACACAGTATCACCCAACAATAGCATTCAAATCTAGGTAAGTTTCTTCTCTGTGAAGTAAACATGGCTACATTATTAATTGTTGATTTCATCATAACTGATATTACATTTTGAAAACAAATTTTAACATAGTTACAACATTAGGGAGTAGAAAACATTGTCTGCTACCTATGAACTCCTTTTTAAAGATAGTTTTTTTTTCAGTGCCCTTATCTTGTGCAATTTAAACTAAAGGGAAAAATGTAATCTAAAAACCAAAGTATTGGTGTCTACTCAGCCTGCATAGAGCCCCATCAACAGTCTGGCTAGGTCTGTGTCTTTTTCCCTTATTCTCCATCTTCTTCCTTCCTCTTGTTCTTTTAGAGCCTAGATTTCGCCTCCTATTTATTCTTCTCTGGCCACTAGCCCTGCCTATCCCTCTCCTGCCTAGCTATCGGCCATTCAGCTTTTTATTAGACCAATCAGGTGCCTTAGGCAGGCAAGGTGAAACAATGCAACACGTTTTTACATAATTAAACAAATGCAGCAGAAACAAATGTAACAACCTTCACACAGTAACATCCCACGGCATAAACTAGTGTAAAGTATCTTTGCCTAGTTAAAATAATATTCCATGACAGGAGACTGTCATGTAGAGAACAAATCCATGGGAAGGTGCTTAACTTGGAGAAACACAAGCACATTGCCTTCCTTCATCAGACTCCGGAGTGCTCACATCGAAAGGACATGGGCATGAGTTAAGGACTACTGGGAACAGGTATTTCTCTCTGTCACACTGGTGGGACTTGTAACCGGGTAAACAGGCAAGAAAACTGTACTATGAGCTAAATCTAAACACATACAGACACTGGCCGAGCACAGTTAACTGCACAACAGACACGCTTTCTGAAAATGCTTGTATCGTAGCAGCAACCTGGACAGGGACCTACAGGACGGCGCTAGAAGATTGCCTCCAGGCTACAGAGAAGTAAGTACCATACGCTACAGAAATACACTGTAGGCAACTGTAATGAGTCCTAAGAATTGGTGAGTCTAAACACAGAAACGGTACAGTAAAAATGCTAGCTGGCAGCCTTCTTCAGATCTTGTATTCTCAGAAGCTCAGGCTGCCACAACCGCAGTCCCCCTTTAGGGATATGACCAATCGCAAGCATGACTTACACACGGATGTTCACAGATGTATGATAGATAGTACCTCAATACTGAAACCACCCAAGTGTCCATCAAAGAAATTGGATGACCTGAGTAGGGGCTGAGGAAAAACTGGCCCGGAACTTTTGTTTGGGATCCCCAAGGGTCCGAGAGTCAGAAGGGTGACCAGATGTCTCTTCATAACAGTTCACCATCAGCCAGGCAAATCCTCCCTTTGCTTGCACCACCCCCACTGAGAAGGACATGGACAAGGACATGAAAAGCCTGAGAGAACATTAAAGTGATTGGATTTCTCTGGGATAATTTAGATTAGATATTTACTTAAAAAGAAAAAAAGAATAATGTTTGCTCTTAATTTTTTCATAAACTGGAATATGCTGTTTATAATAAAAATGCACCTTTGTAAGCATGTGTGGGTGGGATCAGCAGAAAGCCATTGTGCTTTGTTACCATGAAGCCCTTCCATGCTGGCTTTAAATGAAGCTTTGTACCCCTTAATCATGACCTTCCCCACTCTACCTTCCCTGCTTTCAGCCACAGGAATCTGGCTTTGCTAGATGCATCATGGTTTTACCTGCGTGAGTTTGCTGGATCAGATGTCCAATCTATTTTTAAACTTTTAAGGAACTGCCATATTGTTTTCTTTAGTGGATAAGGTATTTTATAGGGAATATTTTAGAGTGAGATTTCAAGTGAAAAGAAAATTCAAGACAGAAGCGAGTTGTAGGAAAACAAGGGGAAATCAAAGTTATTTTGCACACCTGTGTTTGTCCACTGAAAAATCGTGTACCTGCTGCAGTAGCTTGGATCATGGAATTTGCTTTCTACCTCCTAACGTTTGATTTCAGTTGCTTAGCGCTCATTGTTTTTTCCATTCTGCAAAATACTTAAAAACATGTTTTTTATGAATTTTTAAGTTTTCCTTCTGTGTCTAAGTAGGGTAGAAACAAGACTTTCCCTTTACTTCACGAGTTGAGTGGCTTCAAGTGTGCACAAAACTATCTGGGTTTTGCCCTTCTTTATTGCCCTTGGCATTATGAACGGGGGATTACAGATGCCCCCATCCTGGATACTGTGTCCTGGGCTCACAGCTGCCCCCCCATCCTGGATACTCTTGTGTCCCAGGCTCACAGCTGCCCACTATTATGGATACTCTGTGTCCTGGGCTCACAGCTGCCCACTATTATGGATACTCTATGTTCTGGGCTCACTCACAGCTGCCTATCATCCTGGATACTCTGTGTCCTGGGCTCACAGCTGCCCCCCCCATCCTGGATACTCTTGTGTCCCAGACTCACAGCTGCCTATCATCCTGGATACTCTGTGTCCTGGGCTCACAGCTTCCCCCCATCCTGGATACTCTGTGTCCTGGGCTCACAGCTGCCCACTATTATGGATACTTTGTGACCTGGGCTTCTGCTTTAGCTACTTTTCTTGCTGTTGTGAAACAAACAACAACAAAACAACCATGGTAAGAAGAGACTTACAGAAGGAAGAGCTTGTTTAGGTTTATGGTTTGAGGAGTCCATCATGACAGAGAAGACCACGGTGGCAGAAGCTGGCTGCAGCTGGCCATGCTGTATCCACAGTCAGGACACAGGAGTGATGCATGTTCACATGGCTCTCTTTCTCCTCCTTATCCAGGCCAGCACCTTGGTGGTCCAGAGAATGCTACTTCCCACATTTAGGGGCACCTTCCCAATTTAGAAACCCCATCTCAGATACTCCTAGAGGCCCATCTTCTGGGGGTTCATGTGTGGGCTGCGGGAGCCCTTGTGGGTGGATTAATGTGCCACGCCTGACCCCTGCCAGCAAGGAAGACGGGACTCCGGGAAGATCTTCATGCAGTTTTAATCAGGATCCTTGAAACATGTTCTTCTGGCCTGCGGGCCCCCCGGGGGACCCTTGCTCAGGCTTAAATCCCCTTGCATTAACCAACCCCAGTGAGCTACGTGGACCCTGCAGATAGGCTACTCTAACGCAGAAGCAGACAGGCTGAACAGACTTAACCAAATAAGGGCTTGTTTATGCCAGAGAGCGCTCACCCTTGGGGAGGTGGAAGGCGGAAGCCAGAGGCGGAAGCCAGAGCCATCTTTAAGGTGCGGCACTTCACAGCTCTCTACAGATTAACATCTTTCTTGTGTGAGTTCTCACTTTTAGAGTACTGGATCAGTTCCTTCCGGCAAGAGTGTGTTGTGAGAGGACAGTCGAACAATCAATTCATAGCATGGAATAGCATAGCATCTAAGTAAGATTCAACGAGAAACAAGCAAGCATCCTCAAAACCTCGAGTAAGAGGAAGTACCTGGGCTCATAGCGTCAACTGGAATTAGAAAATTATAACCTAGCAATTAAAATCTTGCTTGATGTGTGAGCTTCCACTGTAGCCTGATCCCTCCATTTTACAGACAGGGAAGCTGGTGTTATACTGTTTGAAACTACTATGGCTCGACAGGGTTTGATATCATCATATGAGCTGGTGATAGCTCTCCACGATGAAAACCCTTCTGACTGTGGTTTCCATGGCAGCCACTATGGACCACATCTCATACCCTTCCGTGGACTTGCTCTGAATTCAGAGTTCTGCACTGGCCCATGTGCAGGCCAGGTGGAAGAAATTAGTCCTGTCACAGTTTTCTGTCACCTTTCCCTATGGACAGCATGCTCATCCATCAGATGTGGGAGTTGCCTATCATTTTTGCCAAAGGCTAATTCTAAAACCATTTTTCCCTAATCTGCTGCTGCTGCCAGGCTGCTCATTCTTCTTAAAATGATGTTCTTTCCAGCTGCCTGTTTGTCATTATCAGATGGTCCTGCCATAAAATCCCACATGTGCATGTGACTTTCTTCTGCATGCTGCCAAGTAAGCAGGCCAAGCAGACTGCTGCCTAGGGACAGACACACTAGAATGCCCATGCAAGCCAGCTGTGAGTATCCACACACAAACAGGGAAGGGGTCCTCAGACCTGCACGCAGGACTGGTCATGTGACCTAACACCAGTCAGCAAAAGGGAGGTAAGGGAGCAGTGAGGAAGGCCTGGGTCTACAGAAGGCAACTGTGACAGTCTACCTTAGGGGAGGGACAAGTTAATGCCACCACCCACATACCAACTACATTCAGCTTACGTGAAGGGCAGGGAGGGGACAGGTGTCACTTGTTTAAACATAGATTGCACTATTTAGAGCAATTTTAGTTACAAAACTTTTTCCAGCTCACAGAGATCCATCTGCCTCTACCTCTTGAGTGCTGGGGTTAACGATGTGTACCCCCATGCCTGGCCAACAGAAATTTTAGGAGAGAATTACACATTCCACTTCTGAGTTGACATTCATTTTTCATACCAGGAAGGTAGAAGTAAGACAGATAGACCCCTGTATTGCAGTTAAATAAGGATCAGGATAAACAATTAGGACGAATAGATGTTTATTTAGGGAGAAATAACTCACAACATAGGCAGATGAACGCGGGTTCCACAGGATCCTAAGCCTTCCAGCGTCCACCAGCAAGAGAGCCTCCGGACCCCCTCCTCAGCCTTTTCCCCCAGGTCACGTCCGGCCCTGTCTCCATCCCCCCAATGGGCATGGTCTGAGCTTCAGGTGCAGACAAGGTGAATATTTCACTACACCCCTGGGCACTTTCAACAACTGGGCAGTGAATTTTCTAATTGCTTGGACCAGCCATGACGATGGGGGGGTGTCCTTCTGTATATGTTTCTCTTATTGGTTGATGAATAAAACACTGATTGGCTAGTAGCTGAGCAGAAAGCATAGGAGGGGCTGCCAGACCAGGAGAAGGCTGGGGAGAAGAAGGCAGAGAGGCCGCTAGAGAGAGATGTCATGTAGAAGCAGAAGTAATGTGCTGGATTATGGGTACGCCACAGCCTCATGGCAATGCATGGTTTAATAGAAATGGGTTAACAATTAAGACAGAGCTAGCCAGTAAGAAGCCTGAGCCATCAGCCAAAAAGTTTATAAATTAATATAAGTCTCTGTGGACTGAAACTTTTGTCTACACCCAACAGTGACAGTACCTAGGGAGACAATCACCCTGGAGTCCCCTCGACCCTCAAGCTCCGTGTAGCAGCTGTTGGCAGAACTGTAGTCTGTGGATCAGTTCTGAATTGGGACCAGGGGGATGAAAAGTGGTCCTCATGTTTTTAAAGGGAAGTTTGATGTTATATTCCTGTGTGAACCAGCATTCATGAGGCTGAGGCAGAAGAATGGCAAGTCAAGGCCAGCCAAAGTTTATACAAGGGAGACACTCTCTCAGGAATACAAAAAACAAAGTAAAAAACAAAAACAAAAACAACAAAACAAAATAAAAGCACTCATATACACCAAATCCAAACCATACTAAAACAAAACCTAATGGACATCACATGTGGTTTATCCATTCTGTTCCTTTTAGAACGTCCTGGCTGAGTGCAGAGGAACGGGCTGTCTGGGTAACTCTGCCTGAGTGTCACAGTGGGCGTGACATTGGATGTCTACGTTTGTATGGGACTGGCATTCTGGCTTCCAGCACTGGCCAGAGCAGCAGACCCTGGTCTCTTGAGTTGCGTTTGGGCCCCACAGGAGGTGGCTCCCTAGCATGGCCCTTGTGGAAACGGGCTATCTCAGCATGCAGGGTGAGTCTCAGCAGTGCACCACAGACTCCGGATGCGTCTTCTTAAAACACTGTTGTTGTTCACGTGAGGGACCAGTAGGTGCACATGATGTTGTCAAGGAAAAGATTGCGTGACTGAGAGGGCCGCCTTTACCCTGGGCCTCAGTTCAGCAGGACTAGTGAGGAATTCCTTCCCACAGCCTCTTCGGCTGTGTGTACCTTGTACTTGCTTTAAGTGGGAAGCAGTCACGCGGCCCTCCTGGCTTTTGCTTTCTCTCTTTTATTAATTTAATAATATATTGGGAACTTTTCATACCAGAATAATACAAGCTTAGGTCCTTTTTTTAACAGCAACATCATAATCCTTGGGATGAGTGAAACATTTAAATTAATTATTCCCGCGTGTGTCTGTAGAAGCCATACCACGTTCACCATACTTAGACACAGCCTTCTCCACAAGTAAGTGCAATTGGGAGGACACACCCTTGTAGGGTTGCTGAGAGAGGTGTGGTGTGGACTCTTAATAACGACAAGGTCCCGTCTTCTAATCCGGTACCAGCCCAGTCAACAGCCACCCCAAAGGCTGTTGTGGGGATGACTTCATTGAGGAACACACGCTCTTAAATTAGAAAGAGTGAAGTAGCTAGGGATTATCTTTCATAGCTGTTCTTACAGGGTTTCCCAATTCATTGAGGTTTTGAGTCTCTCTATCTAGCATCTCTCTCGACCCCACCACCACCACCACACACACACACACACTCCAGAGCACAGGCAGTGTGAGATGAACTTAGAAGTTTCATTTGCCCACTCTGTCCCAGACCAGTGCCTGGAATGGAGCCCGATGCATGATAGAAAGATGATAAGAATCTCTTGAATGAATTCATAAAGTGTGGCATCATTCTATATATTCTATATGTGTGTTGAACATCTTTTTCCACTCTGTCTTATTTTTCTTTGATTTTGTTTCTTTAATGTGTCTTAATAATATTATTACTTAGTGGTTAACAGCACTGGTTATTCTTCCAGAGTCCTGGGTTCAAATCCTAGCACCCACATGGAGACTCACAGCCACCTTTACCTGCATTTTCCAAGGCCCAATGACACCTTCTGGCCTTGAAGGGTATTAAGCACACATCGTGCACAGACATGCATGTATGCGAGACACCTGCACATAAAATGATTTTTAAATTAAATTTGAAAAGTATTATTGCCTGATTTCTTTAAAATAGATTTTGCAGATATCCTAGGAGGCCTGCTCTTTGCTGTTGTTGTTTTAAAGGAAAACAGATGAGGAGTGGATCTGGAGGAGAGGAGAGGCAGGGAGAAGGACCAGAGGAGTGGGAGGGATACAGAGGTAGGATGCAATGTCTTTTTTCTATAAAATAAAATAGATTTTTGCTGTGACTCCAATACAATATTTTTATATTTCAGTTTCCATCCCCCCCCATACTTCGATGCTCATAATATTCACAAGCTATTTATGAAGTAGAACTGTCAATGATGGGATGTAGATGGTCTTTCTGCAGCTCTGAGCATAGAGAGGTAGGACTACCATTCCAGAATCCTGGGTGTAGAGAGCTGGTATGGGATGCTCAATCACACTGTGTGAAGATGTATATGTCCTTCCTCACCTGCCTAAGGGACCTTCTGATTGGTTTAATGAAGAGCTGAATGGCAAGAGAGGGTTAAGTGGGACTTCTGGGTGGCGGGGGAGAGGGAAACTCGGAAAGAATTGGCGAGGTGGGATTTGCCAGCCAGATGAGGAGGAAATTGGACACACTGTGCTGAGGAGAGGTAATGAGTCATGTGGCAGAACATGGATTAATATAAATGGATTGATTAATTTCAGTTTTAAGAGCTAGTTGGGAACATGCCTAATCTAATGCCAAACTTTCATATTTAATAAGAAGTCTCCATACCTTTATTTGGGAGCTGGCCATACAAAGAGAGAGCCAAGGTGGTTATTCCAGAACCCCGGTGTAGAGACGTAAGGCAGAGACAGATACTTAAAGAGAAAAGAAAGAAATTCAAAGATAAACTTTGCTTTTTTCACATGAATTCTGAGACTGGCTTAAGGAGTCTATCTAATCAGGATATCTTGCTTTAGGACAGGCACACTTTTATTTGGGATGTTTCTTCTGTGATGCAGCTTGGTAAACTTCCTGTCCTGCAAGGATGAACTGAGCGGCTGGGCTTGCAAGCCTGCCAGGAGTCCTAGAAGTCTGCAGTTAGCTTCCTTTCTTCCTCTCCAGCTCCGTCTTGCTGGGCGTTTCTTTCGCATCCACAGACTCCAGTGGGAGCATGGTCTCAGTAGAGCCCAGGATGGCCTGAATCTCACCACACAGTCCCAGATGAACCTGAATTGGGGATTGTTTCCCAGTTTTGGTGCTACAGGCATGGAACACAGCCCAGAGGGTGCGGGCTGATGTCTATTCTCTGGTCCCAGAATGCAGAACTCAACTGGCATCATATAGACAGCTGTGGAAATAGAGACAGTTTGCTAAGAAAGAGAATGCCCTCAAGCATGGAAGTGCCAGGCTTCTGTGGTTCTGTGCAGGAAGGGTGGTAAGATGGACAGGCCACATACACAGTACCTGCCTTTTCGACACACAGAAAGCATGGGAGTAAAGTATGCTCTATCTATTGCATGAGCTCTACATGAGAGGGGTCTCCAGACATTTTGACAGCTGGCCTCTTTCATCTATTAACCTGGATGCCTCCCTCCCCAGGTGCTAGTCTCCTGACACACCAGTCTCTCAGGCAGCAGGGTTACAGACAGGCACACCCTAGCCTTACATTCCCTAAACACCCTCTCCTTAACTGGCCTAAAACCTTCCAAGTTTTCTCCCTGTTAAGAAAAGAGGCACTTTATTTTCTCTCTGTTGGGACTTCCCGGCAAGAATGGGGGTTGGGGAACACGTTAGACCCTGCACGGAATTTCACCATTAACCATGTTTCAGCCATGAAGACCATGACTTCTCCCAGCTTCTCACACCATACTGTGCCTCTGTGGGTCTCAGGGGCTTCTTCTCATCATATTCCAGTAACCACATGGTCCTTCCTTCACATGTTCACAACAACAGAGCCCTTCACACATGCATGACCACACAGCCCCCCTTCACACATGCATGACCACAGAGTCCTTCCTTCACACATGCATGACCACACAGCCCTTCACACATGCATGACCACACAACCCTTCACACATGCATGACCACACAGCCTTTCCTCACACATGCATGACCACACAGCCCGTCCTCACACATGCATGACCACACAACCCTTCACACATGCATGACCACACAGCCTTTCCTCACACATGCATGACCACACAGCCCTTCACACATGCGTGACCACACAGCCCTTCACACATGCATGACCACACAGCCCTTCACACATGCGTGACCACACAGCCCTTCCTTCACACATGCGTGACCACACAGCCCTTCACACATGCGTGACCACACAGCCCTTCCTCACACATGCGTGGCCACACAGCCCTTCCTTCACACATGCGTGACCACACAGCCTTTCCTCACACATGCATGACCACACACACAGCCCTTCCTCACATGCCTGACCACACAGCCCTTCATACGTGCACACTCCTACCCTTGCTTCTTGCATTGCTTACTTTTCTGTTGCTGTGATAAAGGCGATAAGGCCACGTGAGGGAGAAAGCGCGTACTTTGGCTTATGTTTCCAGAGGAACTTGAGTCCGTGAGGGAGATCAGCAGCCACGGTGGCCGGGACTTGAAGCTCAGGGCTCACACCTCAAACTGCAAGCGTGAAGCAGAAAAATCAACTGGAAATTGTGCCAGTCTTTAAATTGCAAAAACTCACCTCTAGTGAAGACATCCTCCCACAAGGCACCGCCATGCAAATGTCCCCAAGCAGCGCCAGAGGACTGCGTGTTCAAAGACACAAGTCTGAGGGGCATTGCCATTTGAACCACCACAGTTCTCTACTGTAAGACAACTCAACAGTCAACACCAAAGGCAAGCATTTAGCATCCCTGATGCTCGTTGGTACATGGATGAGTCCTGACTCTTCGATGTCATGCCACAGATCAGGCAAATGGTACCAGCCTAGATGCAGAGGCTAGAGTGGTTCCTGAGTATCGCAGGCCCCTGATTGGTTGGAGGTCTGAGCATCAAGTCCAGCCTTGTTTTTCTGCTGGCTTATTGGCTACACCAAATCTACTGAATCTACCGGACAGCTATGGCAGTCCCTGGCATGCAGCAAGCACCCAATCATAACGTGTTAATGAATAAAAGAAATAACTGAATGAAACATCTCAGAATGTTTAGAATCTTCTTATTGCCTGGGCTTTCTTCTGGAAAACAGACGAACAAACAGGATTGGCCATGGAGACTAGAATTGGGTCACTCAGAGCTGCAGAGAGAGTGAAGCTCACAGAGTGCGTGGCAAAACCTGAGGTTGTCCAGTGGGTAGAGTGGAGCTGCACATACCCTGACTGCTTTACCTGCAGAAACCCAGCACGTCTCTATTCCGAGAAATTAAGGCTAATTTTAAATGTGCAGAATTAGCAAAGCACCCTGGTAGTTTCCTCTAATGAATTCCAACGGTTAATTACACTCAGACTCTTAATGCGCCTCCCTCCAGAGCCTGCCATGCTGGTCTTTCTCAGAGGAAGCAAAGTCACCTACTGATGTATTTCTGCGAAAGAAAAAAGAATGAGAGGAAGCACTGAGTTTGCTGCGGTTTCTTTGTGTTTCTTTATCGAGTCTTCCTGTGTCCACCGACAGCAGGAGCTGAAAGGAGGCGATTCAGGGCATCACTTGGACCTGTTCCGGCTTCTTTCAAAATACATGCTGCCAAGTTTCCAAAGCTTGCACTTGAGTGGGGCTTGGTGTTAAGTGATAGCCACTCCTTCCCCCTGTGCCTGAGTTTTTAAGATGAGGGCTAAAAGGTCTCGTGAGTGCGTGGAGGAGCTGAGAACTGGACAAGGACAAGCTTCCTGGATGGGCATGCATTGGTTTTCTTTCTCGGGGGAGAAGAGACGACATCTGGGCGCTGGCAGTAATCATGCGGCCACCATCCTCAGGTATCCACCACCATCCTCATATAACCACCATTCTGCGGCCTGTGTACCCCAGTCACAGCACTGCGTGGACTGGGAAATCGTCACCATAGTTATCGGAAAGCAGCATTTTCTGCGGGGAGACAGCAGGAGGTCTCAGAAGTGGTTAGAGGTGAACCTGACCCTCTGAGTCTCGATAGGAATTGTCCCCAAGGCACATGAGTCTTGGGCCATTGTGTAAGTGACATGAACCTGAACAGCCCCAAATTGTCCATGATGGCGGGGGCCCCAACGTGGTAGTACACCTGTTTCCTCCTCGGTGAGCCCCCCTCCCAGTGTGCTTCTCTGTTATAGATCACTATACATAATGTGTATGTGCACCGTGGGTATCCCATGCCTGTGCCTGAGGGTGGGCCGAAAAGCGAATTCATGTAGATCATCACCTTTTCCCGAGCCAATGTTACCGGCGTTGCTCTGGGTGAACCTTTTGCAGCCTCTGGTGTAATTCAGCCTTCATGGCTGCTGCATGCAGAATCCTCCTGCCCTAGATGAACAGTCTTTCTAGCCGTTTCCCACTTCCTTTAACTTTTCCCACTTTCATTTCTGTTCCTTGTGCCCATCCCCAAGGAACCCAGGAATGTTAAGCACGCAGGATTGTCATTTCAAAGCAAGGGCGTGTGCCCTGTTTTCCGAAGGCTGGGAATTGGAGGTGATTGACAGCCTGGTGATCTGTGTTATCTGTTGGGTCCAGCCATATCAAACTCCTGCAAACAGGACCAGAGGTGGCTAGTCACCTTAATGACCCTAACAGTCAGAGCCCCTACCTCCCCACCTCCCCGAGCTCCCACAACCAGGACCAGAAGAGCTGGCTAAGAGCCCAAATGACCTCCGTGTCATCTACATGACCAAGACCAGGCCAGATTCACTAGGACCCATCTTTTGGAAGAAACAACATGCACTTTAAGTTTCGTGTAATTATGCCTTGTGCACAAGGAATTGGGTTACACCAGGAGACAGTTTTACAAATTGTAGTGGGATATTCACTGTGTCTGCTTCTGTGACACTGACCGCACCCATTGGGGGGTGGAGCCAGGGGCGGAAGTGACCCATGGAACTAGGTCTGAGGAGGAGCCAGGGAACGCTCTTGCTGGCAGGAGGCAGAGAGGAGAGCATCCGGTTCAACCTGCTGGTGTTCACTTGTCAGTGTTGTGAGTTATTTCTCTCTGAATAAACATCTATTCAGCCTGTTTGTTTATCCTGATCCTTATTGAACCGCAATAACAAATTATATTGCATTTTAGTATACTGGCTATAAATCCCCTGCCATCAGGCTCTTTAGAGGCTTAATCCAGCCTGGCAGACTAAGTTAGGCTGAACTGAGGTTTTGTTCTTACCTCTTGGTGGTTTGTCTCCCTGCCTGCCATGACACCTGCAGGGACCTTCACATTTTTCTTTCTTTCTATTACTTTTTATTCAACCCTTACTTAGCTGAACACATACGTAGACTACATAAATAGAAAACTGTCTCGTCAGAGTAGCATTTGAAACCTTGCTTTGGTTTGAATGTGTATCCTGCTGGTTCATGTGTTGGAAGCCTTTTCCTGGGAAGACACAACACACAAAACACTTGATGAGTGTCTTTGATTGGTTATTTTTAAATTCTTCTCATACAATTATCTTGATCACATCCTTTCCCCTTCCCAATCTCATCCCACATCTCCCCTCATCTTCCCACTCAGCTGACTTCATGTCCTCTCTCTCTTCAAAGCCACTGGCATTTTCTGAAGCTAGATGGTTTTCTGCCTGCCTGTCCTTTGAGTGTCTTCTTAATTGTCTGTTCTCTTTCCTTGAGAAAATCTTCTAGGGGATCACATGGCATCTCCATTCCCTGGACTTTGCACATGGCAAATCAGAGCAGCTAATCACACGTAAGTAGTTGATGAAATAAACAGTATTCCTTCCAAGCTTTACCAAAAGTAAATTAAGTTCTGACAGTCTACCAGTTCAGGAGTGAGGGTGGCAAGGGGTGCCTCGTGTTAGCAGAGATAGAAATTATAGTTTATCAACAATCTGTTGAAAATCTGATTAATGGTATTTGATATTGAGTGACAGAAAGTAGCCGATTAAATTTGTGTTTTACAATGCCCCCAGCAGCTGCCAAGACAATCAGGTGTATAGACTTTGTTTTGGTAAAATTTCTGGACTATAAATGCACCACACACACACACACACTATAATAAAATATTTTTGAAAAAATTCAGGTGACAGATGTCAGATATCTGGGCATTCTTTGCTTTGTTAAACTATGTTTCTGAGTAGTGGTGCATATTGGTTTCTGAATTGTCTGGATGGTTATTTGTGGAGTTGAAGGAGGAGCAAAGGTTACCTGATTAGGATGCAGATTCCCACCATCAGTGTCCTCTGTGTAGCTCCTCTGTCGCTTTCCTGCTTTCTATTTCCAAAGTGAACCTAGGATCGTTTTTGAAAGTTGCTGATGCATATTGATGCTTTTGTAGATAACAGGACGCTACAAAGTGATGGATGTGTGCACGTAAAGCTCACTTCTGAAAGTGTTCTCCCAATAGCATTCATCGTGGAGATTTGAGCAGTGGGTGGGCGGGTGATGGGCATTGGTCATGCTCATGAGATTTGGGGTTCTAAAACACATTATAAGACTTGCTCTTCTAATACATACATACATACATACATACATACATACATACACACACACACACACACACACACACACACACACACACACATATATATGAACATCTGGCAAATCTAACAGCCGGGCTGCACGACGCCCCAGTGTTCTTCAGCTTCAGTAATTTGCTGTAGGCCTCCTTCACTCACTAACTAGTTCCCTTGTGTGAGGGCATTTCACCATTTGGAAGGTGATATAGCTGGTATGCACCCACAAAGCTGAAGATGAGAACCTAGGGGTCTCGGAGGTGAATAGGAAAGACTATGACCACTTGGCCTTTGCCCATGGGCCCCAGGTTGGCCATGGCCACAAAGAGAAACTGGTACAATGGAGGATAGAGGATGTTTGGTGTGGTTGAGTCTTTACCATCGAGCCAAAGCCTGGCTTGTCGGCTACAAGGGTTCTGCTATATCGTGGCGCATTCAACACCCAGAATCTAATGCAGCATCTTCATTTGCTATTTTTGTGCGATTCCCCATGAAACATCAACCTGTTCATATTCTCTTTTTAAGCTTGTGCTGTTATCTCTCTGTTTACCCATTAATAACTCAGACAAACTCTGGCACGTGCTCATCACGTGCTGTGTGATGTTTTGCTTTCAGTTTGATTAAAATGTCATTTTGCCAACACTGACCCATAAGGTACAAATGTTTATAAATCCCTTATTCCTTATCAGTGGTCAATCATATCTTATTGTGAATTTGCTTAGAGTATTGCATCCTTTAATGTCAGCATTTTTGTATCTCTATGTTGTTAGGAGCTCGAGCTCGTGCGTGCGCACGCGCGCACACACACACACACACACACACACACACACACACACAGACCACCGAGTCTCAAGAAATAGAGGTGTTTATCTCACTGTCTTTGAAGAAGCTCTGTCTGAGTACTTCCTTCTTTAAAGCGTCAATCATCATGGGGAATTCCATCCTGGTCACTAGGGTGTTGCTGGGATGCTACAGACTTGGTGAGCATGAGGAACGGATATAACCACCACACACCTGACCTGAGACCTTCCGGATGCATATCCCAAGGAAGAGAAAACATTTCCTTTGAGTTTTGGGTCTTATGTTTCCCTTAGTGTCTGGATGCCGTTAGCACCTGGTATCCAAATCACACGCTGATAATATGCCCATCCTCAAAGGAATTCTAGAGGAAATTAGCATTTAGAAATGACCTCTTGTTTGGGCAACCCGAAAGGACCTGAGACCATCAAGGTGATATTCATATCATCTGTTTCCCGTTTACCCTCTTCTGGGAACAACCTGGCATCAGTGCCTGGATCTCCTGTCATCCAAGGCTGACCTCACAGGACTCTCCTTCTCAACTCCCCGCAGCACCTATTCCTGTGATGAAACTGGAGGTCATGCTTACCACGTTTCCCCTTCTGATTTAAGCCAATCAAACCCACTCGTGGGCCTTCCTTGTAAATACATCTTGAGCGACCATGCTGCCCCGTGTCCTTTGCCACCAGCTCGTGCAAGGCAAAATCATTTCTGCAGAAAGGATGCCAGTTTCTTAAGTGATGCACCCACAACTTCTTTCTTCCCAAATTGGCAAACACAGACTCATAGCCCTTCCTCTCTTGTCTAGAGGAGTCTGTGGCAGTCAGCAGGCCCTGGGTGTGCCATGCCTCTCTGCCCCAATCCCCACGCCCACTCTGACCCTCTCTGCTCACAGTCTGATGTTTTCAGACCCCCCCTTGCCTCCCTTGCTGGACCTCAGCCGAGCTCACTCTTCCTTCTTCTCTGACACCCATAGCTTCAAGCCATCATCTCACAGCAGTTTTAGGCCAGTCATCACCACGGTTGCAATGGCGCTGGGTTTTTCTCCCCGATGCATCGGGTGCATTGGTGGAGGCCAGGGGTGGACGTCTCTCTCTGACGCTTTCCTCCCCTCCCCTTTTTAGATGGTCTTTCACTGAACTGCTGTCTGAGGAACAAGACTGACTGTCAAGTGGTCCTCTGGAAGCCTGCTTCCTCCGGTTCTGGGATTATAGGCATGTGTATAACTCCAGTGCTGGATTAAAGCCGGGCTGCTATGCAGGACAGTTAACGTGCCCCTAACCCTGAGCACAGCCTCTCCTGTTAGTGCACAAGCTCCTTTCCCAGTGAGCCCTGCATACAGAGCTGTGAAAGTGTTTCCTCACTTTCCTCTTCTGTTTATGTGGTTTGTTGGTGGTGGTGGTTTTGTTTTTTGTTCTTTTTGCTTTTGTTTTGTTTTTTGTTAGTTCATGGTTACTGTCTGGGAGGCAAAAGTGTCTACTTCCAAGCCAGAGTGAAAGTGCGGCTCCTCCCTCTATCCTTTTATGTCCCCAAACCAGCAGGTTAGCAACAGAAACAAAGTATCCTGGAGACAGAAAACACCAGGCTCGGTTTCAGGTTGTTTAGGAGTGGCAAAACAGGGTCCCGAAAGTCTACTGATTGGCAGATAATAAAAGAAGTCAAAGCCACCTGGGAGGGGGCAGATTGTTGGCAACAAAGAAACTTTTGGAGCAGGTGGGGCCGGATTAAATTAGTCTGAGTGGGGCTGTTGCCACCTGGTTGCTGGTAAGTGCAGGATGGGGCCACAAGAGAGGTCAGCAGCCCCTGGAGCTCTCACTCCAGTGATACTGTGCACCCAGGCCGGAGTTTGTTCCCCAGGGGAGGAGGGTCCTAAGGGACGCATTTCTCCAAGGCTGGGCCACTGGGAGCCTGAGCAGGGGACATCGGGTGCTCATCTGGAGCTGAGCTGGTCAAGTGAGTGTTGGAGGACCCACTGGCCTCGAGCTCCCATAGCTGCTTCTATAATTCTCAAGCGATCCGGGACAGTGTTCGTCCTGATGACTGTGTCCCTCCCTCCGCACAGCAGCTGCCATGTCATGTAGGCAATGTTGGAAAGTGGTGGAACTCAGGCATGTTAGTTACTAATTCTAAAGAAGAATCTTAGAGCCAGATTGGGCTTACAGTGAAGAGGGGGTGTTTTGCTCTGGCCGAGTCAAGGTTGGGGCTGCATTACCCATCATCTCAGGGGCTCCTTCCCTTCCTGCTCCCTCCTTGTGGCTTCCTCTGCCTGCCTGGCCCCCTGGACTGTGACCAAGTCACCCATGGACAGGATCATCTTCTGTTAATAAACTACTTTGCTATTGTGTAAGGTTTTCCAGTTACAACACGCCGTCTCATCTCCTGTACTATCATCACAAAAATAATGACCTCACAGTGCATTCTGAGACACACTGCGGCAGTAAAGTGAGCCAAGACCATAGGAACCTATAATAGTCTTATGGGAGAGGCCATCTTCTGGTGCCTGAGGCTGCAATTCCTGGCCTCAGAAGCAGATTTCTTAGCACAAGTACAGAGATGATTTTGGTAGTTCAACAAACTAAAAGGAGGCCCTGTGGCCGCAGGGCCTGTCTCACATCCTCCATGGTGTCATAAAGAGTCAGCCTAGCTACCCCTGTCATGCTCCACTGATTAATGGTATGTGGCTACCTGAGCTTACCTTACATTCCCATCTCTCTCCCGCTTTCAAGAATGTGGGAGACCGCCCTGCCCATCCGGACGCCACAGACTCCTCTGTTTCTCCTGTGAGGCTCCTGTTACAGACGCGTATGCAGAACCCCACCACTGCCCTCCTCCTCTTTACGCTTCATCAGTAGCTGTAGTTCTAAGACGGTGTCCCAGCCGAGAAAAGATGACACTGCTTATGCTGCACAACATTCTGGGGCCAGATTTTTAGCACAGTGTCAACCCCTCATGACAGAGGTGCACATTGATTAGCTTTTGGGTATGTAAGAAACTAAGAGATTACAGTGATTCACTCTTTGCAGGACATGTTTTGAAGCTGAAAGTGCCACTCGTGGCTCTAAGGTAGGGAATTCAGTCAAAACTTCTGTCCTCATCAGGGAGTGGGGGCCCCAGAGTGCCATAGATGTTTAGAAAAGTCCTACCAGGTTCCTCTGACTGGAGAGAGGCCTGAACCCAGGTGTTCACAGGCAAGGAGCATAGGCTTTGAAGTCTCGGTCACAGGGGTTGGAAAGATGACTCAGGGCTTAAGGGTAAGGGTTCTTTTGCAGCGGACCTGAATTCAGGTCCCAGCACCCACAGAGTGGCTCAAACCATTTATAAAATAACTCAATTCCAGGGCATCTGATGCCTCTTCTGACCTCTGCAGGCACCAAGTATACATGTGTGTGAATATGTACATGTAGGCAAAACACTCGCTCTCATACACGTAAAACAGTAAAGTAAATACACCCAAGAAAACAGTGAAATCTCACTCACCTGTGCTGTGTGCTGTTTTGTTGAAAACACCCTGGTTCTTGCTCTCTAGCTGTGTTTGAACCTGTTGCTGTCTGATGGCAGATCTTCTGTCCTCTACATCTATGGGCTCTGGTAACTCAGGAAAGCGAGGACCTCAGAGTCTCTTGGGGACAAGAGTGCTCACCCTGTACCCACTGCTGTTGCCTGACCCTCTGCTCTCTTCCCACTGTATGCACTTTCCTAAGATGACTGGGATAATCTAGTAACCCCATGTACCCATTAGGCGGATGGAGGAACTGAGACTTCTGACACTGAGTTGTAAGAAAGTTTGAAGCCAGGCATTGGTGGTGCACAGCTTTAATCCCAGCACTTGGGAGGCAGAGGCAGGGGGATCTCTGTGAGTTTGAGGCCAGCCTGGTCTACAGAGTGAGTTCCAGGACAGGTTCCAAAGCGATTCAGAGAAATCCTGTCTTGAAAAACCAAAACCAGAGAGAGAGACAGAGAGAGAGAGACAGAGAGAGAGAGAGACAGAGACAGACAAAGACAGAGAGAGAGACAGAGAGACAGAGACAGAGAGAGAGAGAGAGAGAGAGAGAGAGAGAGAAGAAAATTCGAGTCCTACTTGCCAGCTTCCAAGAATAAATTTGAGTAGGCTCTTCAATGAGCCATATAAAAAATATAAAAAATAGTTTACCGAGTGATGCTTCATCCATTTAGCTTTTGTTCCTCTGCTTTTATTTTCCCTAACAATCTACTTCCCAGCACATTTCTGTGTCACCTCCACTTCTGATCCCCACATTGCTTTCTCCCTGCGTTCCCATTTTCCAAAGACAGACAGAACCACAGATGGAGGGGAATGGGAGGATGGTTGGAATGCAAACATATGGTCCTTATTCTTGCCCACTGTACTCGATGGGAAAGGATTCCCCAGGCCTTCCAAACAAGTCCCTTCATTTAACTTACTTAGTCATAAACCAATTTCCTGATTTCCTGAGGGAACCAACATTCCATGTTAGCTTTCTTTGAGTATGAAACCTGATTAAATTTGCGCAGTAATTGGGAAAAACAGCAAACAAACAAACACAATCCGGCATTAAGATAAAGGATCTTTATGAAAAACATCTACAGAGAACTAGTGTGCTAAGCAACTAATAACATAAATAAGGGGCACACTTGACCTACTTTAAGAAACAAACATTTAAATAACTATGGTGTGTGAACAGTCTTATGTGTTAACACAGTACTTCCTAAACATCTGTCATTCTTAGAGGAGGCTTAAAATGGCTGTATCTCGAATTACATATATACTGCTTCACAAATACTTTCTCTTTTACTTAAATAAATATATACATACGCACATCTATGTAGACAAGTATACAAAGTAACAAGCTCCTTTGCACGTGCCCATTCATGTATCATTGATTTGACATTTGGATGTCTACAGGCATCCAAAATATTTCAAAATCACAATATTGATGAGCAAGAATGAAAATAAAAGCCAGTTCCTCAGCCCCTCTCGGTGTTCACATGTGTGTGCATCTGCTTTTCTGTTTCCTCACACCCAGGGTCAGCTGGGTAAGTTCATTCTAGAACCAGGCAAGACACTGGGAGCAACACCAACATGACAGACTGGGACTTTTGTTGGGGATCTTGTTGTGTAGACAAAGACACTACAGAAAGTTAGAAGACTGGAAAATGTAGGAAATCAAGTCTGTGGGGTACTGTGCATCATCCGGTATGGCCATAACCCAACCCTACACTAAGGCTCCAGAGACACTGAAGAAGAGGAGCCAGGGGACCAGGATGCCTGCTCCCCCGTGTGACAAGGACAGCACACTCACAAAATCTTAACAATGTGGTTGCCCAAATAAGACCTGCACAATACAACAACAATCAACATGCCAGTGTGGATGGGGAAATTTCACCCTTAGATGAAGAGCTGTGCTGCACAGAGGAAGAGAGACAGAGAGAGACAGAGACAGAGAAGAGGGACAGGGAGGGACAGGGACAATCAATCCCCTCCATGGACAAGAAGCCCTAATAGTTTATCCGATCTCAACAAGTCAACCCTGAATGTGTGTATGCAAGAGCAGCACGGAATAAATAGGGCCAGTAGGTTGATTTTGCTTGTTCTCTCTGTGTGACTGCAAGAGTAGTAGAAGAGGTAATGAATTTGAGAGGGAATGGGAAGGGCATGGGCAGAGCTCTAGGGGGGGGGGAGGGGGGACAGGTGGGACTGTGAACACACAGCACTCGTGTGAAAATCTTAAAACAATCAAAATCAAGAAGAGGTGCGGTGCCCTGGGAGCAAAAACAAGAAGCGCTAAGACTAAGTTCTGCGACCCCGTCTCAGTTTGGGGTGACAGACACCTCCTTTGGCCCTGCCACAGCAACATGCTGCCAGGATGTCCTGACTCAATGCAGTTTCTAACTCCCTTCATGAGCATCTACAGAACAAATACTGGGCACAGGAAGGACTCCATTCTCATGTCTATGTCAACAGCCACTGCAGAGCACAGGCGGTGGGCAGTGTGCGGGCAGCGCAGATGTCTGTGAAAGGCTGGGGTCACTTTGCATGAGGCTCCATGGGATCGTCTTGAGGCATACATTTAAGAGTCAGGAGTTATTACACCACAATGCTGTCATCCCACGTGTTTGGCAACTCAACTGACGACTGTGCTGCAAAAATTATCCCTAAACCGAAGAGCCACTGTCTGGAAACATTTCTAAATCCTACCATTGGAAGGATGGGGTGTTTTGAAAGTAAACGAAAACAGGCACAGCCCCTTTAAAGACAGAGTTGGAATGGTGTATCCCATGGCTGACAAGAGATGCCCCCTGGAGAAAAATCAGCAGATGGACTCTTGGAGGTTGAGTGACTATGAGATAAGTCCCCCATCATCATCATGTAGCATCGCCATGTGTCACCCGAGTGTCCCAGGGACAGGGAACGTGAGCATGTGGACCTGCGTCTAGAGAAATAGTCCATGGGGGAGTACACAGACCCTTCCCATTCCCAGACATCTGCAGGGGATTTCCTGTGGAAAAAAAGGCCACAATGATGCTATTTGCTGTGTCATTACTCAGCCTCAAGTACACCCCTACCCCCTAAAGCATTGCTCAGAGAAAGAGTTGCCTGCCAGTCCATGGGAGAGGAGGAGGGGGAGGAGAAGGAAGGGAAGGAGGGGGAGGAAGGGGAGGAGGAGGAGGATGAGCAGGAGGAGGGGAGGGGGGACCTGACGAAGCAGCATAGTATAGTTGGACTAGGCAGGCTCTGGGGACAGGACTAGCCAATTGAGTATTCAGGAAGGCTTTACCTGGTGTGGAATGATGATTGGAACCAAGTTCTAGGACAGCCACATGGATGCAAGGTTTAGGAAGGATCTCGTTGTCTCCATCCTCCAGGGACGCCATGCAGTCCCCAGACAGGCTTGATTCTTACATTTGTCGTTAGCTGCACCTCTGTGTTCTTGGTGTCCCGGGAAATCCCTGATTAATGTGCATGTCCTCTACGCAGAATCTCTAGACATCAACTTGTCCCAACCGGGGAAGAATTCGACACCAACTGTGCTCAACAAGCATCTCTGAAAGGAACCGGGTCTCCATCCTCTCTTCCCTTCCTTCTCCCATCTTTCTTCTCACTGTAGCTGTTTGGTCTTTGGAGTTATCCTCAGTAGTGATGGGCTGTCTCCTCACTGTGTCTTTGCCAGCAAGTTCCAGGCCAATGTTCACACTCTATATTGCACCTTCTATTTCATGGCTAAAAAGCAGGCGAGACTGAAGAATTGATCCGCAGCTTGTTTTTTGTGAACTCTGCGATCTCGTATCCCTTAGCTCCTTTGAAGGAACTCGGAGGGAACTTTCAGGATGTCAGTCAGCTTTTGCCTTTGCCTCGCCTGGGACGCAGAGCACCACTGGCCAAGCTGAAGGTCTGAATAGTATTTAAGTACAAACCAATGTGACCTGTGTGGTTCTAAGGTGTCTCTAGGGAAAGAATTGTGGAGCAGGGTATAGAAACTAAGGGGGAGCTGGCGGGATGCATGGTCTTTGGCTGTGTCTGAGTGTGTGTGTGTGCACACACCTGTGCACGTGCACTCGAGTACACCTTCATGAGTGTGCGTGTGTGCACATATACATTCACAACATTTATGCACACAGACACGCATATATACAAATAAAAACAATAAAGTTTGACACAAACCTGGGCTACAGAGAAGCCCTTGCCTCAAAGGATATTGATAAAAATAAAATAGTCAAACTCACGGGACCAACTAGTGCTGGTGTGCCTGGAAATTAGTATGGTTTGAGGTATCAGAAGCACCATCCTCCATGGGTTGTTAAGGGGAGAAGATAGGTCAGCTTAGCCTAGTACAGGCCCGTGGCATAATTATCCCGGGCTCCCAGCCCGACAGATTCAAAGGTATGCATTTCACCTGGGCTGGGGAATAGGCCATCTCTGCTTCATTGTGCTCAGCTGTAAGTGGCTCTCAACGGTGTGGAAGTACCGGTTGCCTTGGGGGCAAGGCTGAGAACTGGTAAGGAGATCCAATGAGCATATCTACCCGAGACGTTTGCTTCAGAAACACTCTAAGAGAAATAGATCTCTTCTGGAAATCTCTCCTGAGAAACGCCCAACTGGGCATTGATCCACTAGAGAATGAGTGTGAAAGAGGGGAATTGGAGGGAGATAAAGGCTTTCCTTAGATCAATTCCAAACCATGCAGGGAGTTTCGACAAGAGTGGGAGGCGGATGAAGTCAGGTGTGCCTGGGCCTCGGGCTGAGTTCTCACTGTGATTAGGGAAGACAACCGGGCGTGGTGCTGGGTCGCAGACAGCGCGTTGTCCTGAGGCATTGTTGCCTGCCACTCTAACGCAGCAACAGCCGCAGACTCCCAGGTATGGAAGAGAGCAGACCTGGTCCTCAGACAGAGAGACAGGGCAGAGGGTTGACTCACCAGCGACTCTCAACGCTGCTTCCCATCTTAAGCAGCCAAGTTATTCTTTCTTCATGGTAAACATCAGACAGGCAGGTGTGCTTCCCAGATGACAATCCAGAAACCCCAAGCCTCCCCAGAGCATGGGGAGCATGGGCATGAGTACACGATGAACAAGGGCATGTCAGCAACAAGGCCCACTGAACAGGGAGGGTCGCCACCACGGCTGAGGGCAAGGCACGGTTTCAGAGCTCAGAAAGGAAGTCCTCTGAGACCACGCCTGAACACCAGATAGGATACCTAATTTATTCATGCTGCCACTTTTGTCATATTCCATACATAAACATGCGTTCTTGTGGACTTAGGAATGTGTTGAGACAATGCCATCTATTGAGCCCTGACCTATTAACTATGGTTTCTGTTATCGTGTGACTCTAAACAAAAACAATAATAAAATAAATCTTACAAAACTCTCCAAGTTGCCATGCTGTTAGTTAGGGTTGTTGTAGCTGTAATAAAACACCACGATCAAGAACAACCTGGGGGAGGGACAGTTTATTTGTCTTAAACTCCACATAACTATTCATCTCCGAAGGGAGTCATGACAGGAACTAGAACAGGCAGGAACTTGAAGGCAGGAGCTGGTGCAGACGCCATGGAAGGTGCTGCTTACTGGCTTGCTCCTCAAAGCCTGCTTTCTTATAGAGTCCAGGACCAATAGCCCAGGGGTGGCCCCACCAACAATGCACTGGGCCCTCCCATATCCATCACTATTTAAGAAAATTTCCCACAGGGAAATTTTCCTACAGCCTGATCTTACTGAGGCTTTTTCTCAACTGAGATCCCCCACTCTCTGATGACTCTCGCTTGTGTCCATAACGAACTAGCCAGGAGACCTGATCCTTTGTCAGCTTGACACACAAGGGCATCATTGTGAAGCCACAACTAACTTTTCCTCCTTTGTTCATCCCCAAGACTATACATTAATAAAAGGAAATAGCTACCCGAGACACATGAGCTGATAGTACAGCCTGACGTGCCACCTGTGGACCTACTTATAGAGGGACCCAGAGTGGAAATGTGAGTGTGCCTCCTGTCGCCATGGCTTCTCCCAGAACAGTCTGCCCTACTGGCTGTCTATCCCCTAGCTCTTTCTCCGGTTGAGGCCCCCAAATGAATGGCTCACCACTGTGTCCGAGCGTCTCTGATGGCTTTGCTCATGTCATTGTTCAGGTTCATATAAATGATGGAAGTGTAGAAACTCAACCATGTGCGATTAGGAGGAACACTGAGAATCCAGGGCTCCATGCTCTGATTACAGGTTTATTTCATACCTGACTGTACTCTTCGGCAAATTACTTCACCTTTCTGGACCTTGGGAGGTTTAACTTCAGAAAGGAGAGGTGGGGAGATCCTGAGATTTCCCCTAAATCTTTGTGGAGGGAAAGGAGCTTTAGAAGAAATTTTTTTATAATACTCTTTCCATCTCGGGGGCTGCGTATAGAGGCTGTTTCTCTCTAACAGTGCTATTTCTACCACCTTTCTGAGACACCAAGCACTACCTCTGCTCCTCTCTGTCGCTAGTGTATATTCCTATATATTTCTGTATATGCCTCCCCAGAAATAAACCCTATTCTGTATATGGTGATCATTCTTCTCTGGGTTTCTTTATAATTCAGTTACATATGTTTGAACCCCAGAACAATACTTTGGAAGATGTTGTGGATTGGGTGAGAAATGTTCCCATGGGATTTAGATTTGAACAGTTTTTCTCTAAGTTGCCTTGGTCATGGTGGTTTATTGCAGCAACAAAGGTCACAAATTTAATTATCTATGTATATATATATATATATATATATATATATATATATGTATACACATGTATATACATATAGTAAAAATTCTAGTGTATGTACATTATTTTCAAATGACAGCTTTGTACAAAAGTATAATACAATCATTTATACTGGGCAATATAGTTCTTTAATACTTTTTTTTATTTTTTATTAATTTATTTTATGCATTCCAATAGTTCTTTAATACTTTTATAAAAAAATAACTTTAAAGTATATTAACCCTCCAGTTACTTAACTTTTATGCTTCCTATTATGAGATAAACACTTTTGTACATGTAGATGCCACATACATTTGGATCTCAAATGTTCTTTAAGGCTTATTATGTGTTTGTTGTCTCTAGCCTACTGCGAGGTGGGGCAATATTTAAAAAGTGAGCTTAATAAGAGGTTTTGGGGCATTAGAGGTGTGTCCTGGAAGGGAATTTTGAGAGACTAGTCTCTGTCTTTTTCTCTCTTTCAGTTCCTGGCCATGAAGTGAAAGGATTTGCTATGTCACATTTAGCCACCATAAGACGCCATGCATCAAACTTTTTTTCTTTTATAAGTGGATTTCTCTGAGATATTTATCACAACAGAATGACGACTAACACAATAGCTTGGCATATAAAGTATGTTATTGGCTTGGAAATGTGTATCTGAATGGAATTTATGAGTCTCGGGGTACAGAGGTGTTCAATTGCTTTACAATATTTTCACCCCAAATTGGTCTCACGGTATTGATGTTTATTTCTTCCAGAAAGGTATGGAGCACATGAAATGAAAGGCAGAAGTCTTGGTAAGGCCTTTCCTGGGCATGGCCATGTTGAGGGAAAGTAGGCTCTGTCTATAGAGTAACCCTGATGGATGATGAGAAATGATTCATTTGACTAGTTTATTCCACAAATACATTTGAGCCCACACTATATGCCTGAACTGCAGAGAGCACCAAACATCAAACAATGTGCCACTCTCGCTCCAAGCATTTATAAAATGTGTCTTTTGTGCAGGGAATTTATGCCCCCCTTTATTTTCACCAAATTATTGCAGTAGAAAAGGAAATTAAGATTCAGAAAGAACATACCTTTAAGAGTTGGATGGAGCCAGATATAACGACACACATCCTGCCCATCCCTGGTTTGGACCCTGTCCTTTGACTCCGATGGGCTGCTTTGTGCTGGAAGCACACTGGGATCTAGGGTGACTGAAAAATGCACAGCCACGTGGCTGCCTTTCAGATGAGAAACCGGGACTCCCCAAAGAGGAAATTGTTCTTCATTGCTTTCATATCTGGAAATACTTGGAAAATCTTGGAAGGAGTTCTTATGACTTCTCCCCACTTTATTTTTGTATCTTTCAGGTGAATTGCATTTGATGATGTATTGCGGGAGGATGTTTGGGTTACAGTCTCAGAGAGACAATACATACTTCTACCCCAGAGATATGTTACCACGCAGGTGTTGCCTAGTACTGGGTTCTGAAGAACTGGAATCTTAAGAGGTTTCCCCATCACAACATCTTGAAATTATTTTCTCCCTGTCATCTCCATATCATTACCCCAAAAGGAAGATTTTAGTACTGGAATATGCAATTTGCCTTCCCCCCTCAGCAAGGTGTACAATTAATTCCTTATGTTTTCAAATCAAATGGTAGAACAGAAAGTATCTCTGGGCTTCCCCAGAGTAAGAAGGGACCTAATAACCATATGCATCTTTTCATTTGCCAAAGCGATCACTGCATACCCCTGCCTGCAAGAAAATGCATATCTGGAGTTTTCTTCCATTGTTTGCCCCCAAATGAGTGTAAGTGAAGCCATCAAGCCATCTGGTCGACCTTCTGTCGTCATTTGCCATATCTATGAGTAAAGTACAGTGAAGGGTTAGCCACAGAAATAAGGATCCTGGAATAAGCATAAGTGCTAAAATTTGTATTTGTATTTTATTAAAGATAACAGGTAGGGAAATGGAATACAGCTTCCCCTTCCTTCCCCCTCTGCCATCTACTTATGCTACTGCCATCGCAGCTCTGCAAGAGCTTGTACTTGACTGTGTGTGGTGACATGTGCTTCATATACCTGCACAGGCCAGGGGGAAGAGATAAAGACAGACACACCTTTTGGGGGGTTTGCCATTATCAGAAAGCAGGCCTCTACCTCTCGGAGGCCAAGGAACTTCCTCTGAGCATCATGTTGAACAGCAGCTGGAAATCAAGACTCAGAGGCTGCATTGTGCTGAGTCTTTGTCCCTACTGTCTCCTAATTGTGGAGACCTAAGCTGATGCCTGAGGTCGACACTGAGTTCTGTAGTTTCTGAAAAGAGAGTCAATTTGCCAGGTGCCCAGATGTTTCCAAGGACAAACAGGAACTTTACATTTTTCTTACACCTTACTTTGTTTAATGAAAGAAGAAGGAAATAAGTTAAATTAAGTAATGATGGCAATGGAAACAGTTGTATGTATCCAAGGACCCCTTTACTGAAACAATCCCCACATCCCCACCTTCTGAGAACATGGTGGGAAAAATTCAGAAACACCTTAGAGTGATCTTTATTTGGAGCCACTCATGCAGATAGTTCACTTCCTTGGCTGGCACACTTGGATAATCACCTGTGGATACATAATATTAGTATGAAAGTTAATGGCAATGTAAGAGCTTGGCGGACATCAAAACCCCTATGGGGTATGGTGAGCCTATTGGGCTACACTGTTCTCCCTTTTGTCTACATTACTTCTTCACCTTCTCTTTCCCAGGTGTGGACCTAAAATCCTATTCCTCAAAGCATCTTTCATGCTAATCTTTGTCACCGCTGGCACTAAGAATGATCCGAAAAAGCAGGTGCTGTTCTAAATAGCTCCAACTGTCATCGTGAAACAGCCTGGAGTCCCCTGAGAAGGAAATAAGACTATGGGATGTTTGTCCGGGCTTGCCTTTATTACTAATTGATGTAGGAGGGTTTAGTCCACTGTGGGCAGGAAGTCTTGGACTGGATAAGAAATCTAGCTAAGCATGAGCCTGTGAGATTCCCACACGCAGCATTCCTCCATGATTTATGCTTTGAGTTCCTGTCCTGACTTCCTTCAATGATGGTGTCACCTGGAAGTGTGAGCCAAATAAACCTTTTCTTCCCATTAGTTTCTTTTGGCTGCGATGAAAGTAGATGAGGTGCTGAGAGGGAGCCTGAGCTGGGACATTCTCCTTGTCACTGATAAGAAAGACCGTAACTAGTGATGGCAGGTATTTGCGTAACTCTTGGCACAAGGCAACTAGAAAGCTGTTATTTTTTTTTTTTAAATCACTGGTGAATTTGGGCAGTATTATCTGGTAATGTTTGTGAGGATTCTTACAAACCTGATAGATATTTTTGTTGGCTATTGCTAAGCTGGGGCTCTGGGCTCTGGGAAGAGTTAAGAAGAAGCCAAGAAAGGCTGGCTGAATGCTTATTGTGTGGACGATGGCACTTCCTTGATGTTTTATGAAGAGGTTCTGTCCTGGGGAATGGGAGGAGGCAGGGAGCTGAGAAACTCACCCAGTTCCAAACTGCACCTCCACTGGGGGCTGGAGAACTAGCACTCACGGCGAGTTTCCTCTCGAAGCTGATAGCAGGGAAAATGCTAAGAGAAAGAGGCTTCAGACTGCAGAGGGATGAGGCTAAGCTGGTGTAGGGGGACAGGTCCTTACCTGCAGCAAGTTAAACACAGACACATGGCATACTCATGGGACAAGACAGATGGGGAAGCCACACGGCTGCTACGGCTGCTATTCTAACGAAATGATTAAAACATCAAAGATGAACACCAAGGAGTAATACCTCACCACGGGTCATAACTTATCAGGGTTTTGGAGCAAATCACGTGGCCAAACTTACCCTCAGAGGAAGGGATTTACAGGATGTGAATACATATGAGTCACCCTGAGAGCCATCAGCCTCTTGAAGGACATTTCATGTCACACCAACTGCCATTATTCTATTTGTGAATCTGTATCACAGAATCATCTGGAGAGAGGCACTCCAGTGGTGTGAAGGGACACGGGGGTGACTTCGGGGAGGACAGACTCCAAAGAATGCAGGGACCACAGAGGAAGGGGACAGTTGGTACCTCTGAGTGCTGAGTCAGCATTCCCACAGAAAACATAAATGTGGGAAGGGAGCAGTTTTAAGAACAAATGGAGAGCCGGTTGTGGTGGCTCAGCTGGTAGGATTTGCAGAAGGACAAAGAGAATGCGCTGAGCTCTGCAAGGAGGCAGCACAGTTGACTAAAATCAGAGGCCAGCAGTGGGGAACAGGAGGCTTTGCAGGGGTGAAACACTTCTCAGCAAGACAGGAGACTCTGCAGGGGTGAAAAACCTCAGAGCTGCCCATCTCCAGCAGGACAGGACACTCTGCAGGGGTGAGACACCTCAGAGCTGCCCATCTCCAGCAGGACAGGACACTCTGCAGGGGTGAGACACCTCAGAGCTGCCCATCTCCAGCAGGACAGGACACTCTGCAGGGGTGAGACACCTCAGAGCTGCCCATCTCCCCAACAGGACAGGTCCTATGAGACCCTTGAGTGGTGGGACCAAAGGAAAAGCAAAATGACCTGTTCAAGCACAGGGTGCCAAAGCAAAACTACCGTATGTTATTCCTTAATATGAGGAGTGCCATGGAAAGGCACAGATGAGGACATTCTGACAACTTACAAAGTTTATGTTCTCTGATTTTGACTACTTTGTGGATTGGAAATTGAACCCAGGGCCTTGAACAAGCCAGGGAAGTGCTAAAACCTGCTACTTGGTGTTCTAATTAACATTTAATAAAATATATCAATAAAGTAATACTCGGTGTCATTTTATATAGTATTATAAATGACACTCAGTTGCTATGCCACCTTAATCGACCACAAAGTATTTATAACTCCCTTGTCTATAAACCCATAAAACTCAGCAACTCTATTCTCTGTTATAATGGAATGAGTTATCAGCCGCTCTTGGCAATGTAAAATAATAAATAACTTTCAATTTGAAGCATATTTCTGCTGACACAACTGTTAATGGAACATTTAAGAGTCTGTTGTATGCTGTGGCAACATCAAGATCAATTTCTGACAAATTATTTTGAAATACAAATTTCTATACATCTAGTGTAGGTTTTAAAATTATTCTCTGAAAAGATTTAACTCTTTAAATGAAGCATTTCTTGTTTGTCTTCGTTTAGTTTTAGGTGTAAATTTACTAGTGGCGTTTTGATGTTTCCTTTGCCACTTGCTGCAATTTGCGGAGTTTATGCAATGACTCCCTGGTTTGTGTGCAATTCCAAACGTCTGCTATGTATTCTATCGCTGCGTCTCCAATGACAGAAGACATTCATTTAGAAATTTTCTTTCTTGTTCATAATTGGTTCATTGGAAGGTTGATATAAAATACAACTTTTTCTTCAGAATGCAATGATATCATTTAATAGGTTTAGCTCCCCTTTCAATATATATGTATATACACATATATATATATATCATACTGTCTCCCAATCTTTTGGAATCCCAGAACCAGAGATTATAAACTCTTTAAAGCTTCTAATAACTGCCCAATGTGCTTTTCAGTGCCAACATGCCTGCCTTTATTTACTGAAAAGGTGTACTGTCTATCGAGCATGCGACACTCCTGACCCGACTTGTGGGCCATAGTTAACATTTGTGCTGAGGATAAAAGAGATTCTAGTGACAATGGCTAACTTTGCATGGACTCTGGAGCTGCTTCCTGCTTTGGCTCAGGCTGTCCTCTAGGGGTCAGGCTTCCTGACTGCCCCATCTATTCCTATAACATGACATCCTGGCGAACAGATCTAATTAGAGCTCTCTCTACCCACTACCTGCTGTGTCTAAGGACCTGTGACCCGGTGTGCAGGTCTTCTTGTCATCTCCCTCGTCCTCAGGCACCCTCCATCATCTCACAGGACATATAGGGGCACAAGGGCAGAGATACCAGATTGTAAAACTGTTAAAAATGTAAAGACCGTATCAACAGAGCCGGAAGTCCTTCATAGGACCAGCAGGACCGATGGTGCCCCGGGGTGCCATGAGGCCTGTGGAAAAGGGAGATTCGGGGCGCTGTGCACCTGTCTGCCCTCACATAGTCAGTTACAGGCGGGACAGGGACACCTGGAGCATAAACGGGCAACAGGAACGTTTATTTGCAATAGCTCTCCACTGACAAAGCTAAGCATAATGCTGTCCTAAGGGGACGGGGGTGGGGGGTGGATAAGGTCCAGCTTTCATACCTTGCATAGGATAAACAGTTGACTTAGAAAAATTAATTGCCACCCTACCTCGCGTTGGATGTGAATGGAGACTAACACTGAAGATCCTCCGGGTTGTTGGCAGTGACTGTCCTCTGGCTCATACCGTTGCCTCCCATGAGGAAGCTACAACATGTGTGCCAGAGCTGAACAATCGGGTGAAAGGCGGCTTGCCACACTTCTTCTGGTTTAGTGAGGAGTTTTAGGAAAGTAAGAGAAAGGAGGAGACGCATAGGAGATGTTCCAAGCGGTAACAGATTGGAGTTGGAGACATCAGCCCTAACTCATGTTTGGCTTAATATAGAAGCAGATGGATATACACAAAGATATTTATAAACGCGTGTGTGCACCAGTGTGTGTGCGCCCAAGTGCATGTGAGCGTGTGTCCTTGATCTGTCAAGAAAGAGACCTGTGCCACCAGTGTATTCATACTTAACCTTGAAGTTGTCTCTAATGCTGTTCTCCAATAAAAGGAACCGAGGCTTCCTAAAGAGATGGGTGGTGCCAGAACGAAGACAGGAAGTAGAAACGATATCCCAGGACATCTGTGGAGGCCGAAGCACGGAACATTCTCAAAGAAATGAACGAACTTTAAAACATCACACTCTGGAGAGAGCCGTGATGACAGGTGTGAACCAGGATGGGCGTGGCAGAGAAGATGCCCCTCCCACCACTGGGAAAAATTATCATTACCTGTCTTCTCTTCCCTCATACTCAGCCAGCCCCGCCATAGGGTCGGCCCTGAGAAAGAGCCTTTGAAGCAATTCTCTGAAGAGCTGCAGCTCACCACATTAACTTTCTCTAGCAAATCCACCCATGGTCTTGGCCCCTTAATTACACAGCAACTCAAGTCCCACTCTGATGTAAACACTCCGTTTCGGGGTTGTGGAATCGTTTTCTTTTAATTAAATGAAGGGGGGAGGTGTCGTTATTTTGAACTCTGCACAAATTACTGCTCAGCAGAAGCTGAATAATGCACTGTAAGTAGTACTTATTCTGTTTATTAGACAGCCTATTGATGAGTGTTGGTCTTGTTCTATTTTAGAGGAACTGCCATGGTAACTGGACTCCTAACAAAGGCCCTGTCAGAGCAGAACTTGGGCATAGGGAACTTCAGATGACTGACAAATTAAAGAGCTAACCTCACATTCGACAATGGGAGGGGCATTGCTTCACACTGGATTAAATTTCTCCGTGAAGTTGCAGAACCAGGAGAGGCAGCTCCTGGGGTCAGCTGGGAATAGCTGGTCCTCATCAAAGTGGTGGAGAGCCCCCTGGGACCTCCCAGCTCCGGGTCCACATCTGTGGCTCTGCCTTGTGCCATTTCGGCCTTTGGGTCAAGATCACAGCTTTAGGCAGAAAGAACAGGTTCCCTTTCGGCTTTCAGGGAGCCAGAGTGGCTGGGGACGACTGGTTTCAAGCCCACTGATGTGAGGCCTCACCCCAGCTTTCCCCTGACCTAGCTGAGCGGTTCCTCTGAGCTGGAATTCTTTCTCCCAGTGAAGGACTTGGGTGCTCTTGGGTAATTTGGGCCCTAAGTTGGTCCCCTTGATGCCATTGCCACAGGAGAACCCGAGGCCACCTCCTAGGTGGCACTAACAGACTCTAGTGGTCCCCGTGAAGAAGGAGCTTCTGAGATGTACTGGCATTGTGCAGTCAGTGTCTGTAAAAACCCCTGGCCTTAGAGGGAAGCCAGCACGAGCAATAGCTACCTCTCCTAAGAGCTCCTTCGGGCTGTGCTTTAAAAACCTCATGGCCTCTACCTCATTCCCCAGTGGTGGGGAGTAATTCCTAAGCACAGAGGTGGCCACTGTCCCCTCTGCCACCTCCTCCTACCCTGTTCTTGAAATCTCTTAGCCTGTCAGCCCTGGCTTACCTTCATGCATAACTCAATAACTCCAGGAGGGCAGAGGAGCCCAAACGCCATCAATGGCCGTGAGTTCCTCCATATTTTCTGCTTTTCAGGGACGGGGAAACAGTGTTCTCACTTCCCAGGCCAGGTGCACCCATTGCTGTCCCTCTATCTAGAATCAGAACCATTGAGAGCTCCCAGGAGCCGCCCCTGGCCTCCTGTGAGGAACAGGGAGGAGCGGCCTGGCTAAGAAGTTCCATGTGAGAAGCCACAGGCCTGGAGGGAAGGCTGCTGGGGGTGGTGTTGTGCAAGGGCCCTGGCCCAAGGAAGAGGCTACAAGGGCAGGGAGGGCAGCGAGGGCATGGAGGATTCTTACCAGGAAACCGCCGCTTGCTGAGGGGACTAGAGTTTACACAGGAGTGCAGCCTCTGTCTTCCCCATGCTTTCTCACCCCCAGCTCCTCAGAGGTGGCTGTAAATTCAGCAGCCTTACTGCCTTCTCCTGATTCCCACCTGTCATGGGATGCAAAGCATCATCCCGCTTCCTGGTCCTGGGAACGCCACAGCATTTCAGTCCTTGTCATTCCTGTTTGCCCCCTTTTATCTCTATGCCTTGAGCAGAGGGCTGGGATCCCTGGAATGCAGCGACAGCCATGGATTCCGGGTGTCAACAGGCCCAACTCTACAAGTTCTGTCACCCTGTGATTTTCTTTCCTTGATATTGGCAACCAAACGTCTTCCCCTAACCCCATTTCTACATCCCTCCCTCCAAAATGTGCTTTCACCACAGACCGTAGAAACACCACACACACACACACACACACACACACACACACACACACACACATTCACACACACAGACACACACACACACACACATTCACACACACATAAACACATACATACATACATACACATTCACACACACACAGATACACACACATAGATACACACGTACACACACACACACACACATTCACTCATACAGACACACACACATTCACACACACACAAACACAAACACAGACATACAACACATTCACACACACAGACACACAGACACACACACACACACACACATTCACACACACATAAACACATACATACATGCATACACATTCACACACACAGATACACACACATAGATACACACGTGCACACACACACACACACACACACACACACACACACACCTGCTCCCACTCCACAGCCGTCTGTTTTGGAGCCTGAGTATTTCCACTTAGCCAGCTATGGTTCCAGGTCTCTCCCTTTTCCCCCATTTATTTGAGGCTGTCAAATATTCCTCCTGCCAGGGACACATCTGCCGGGCCGTGGGGTGAGCTGAAGATGTGGAGCCGTGGGGACAGAGGGTGTGGAGCTGAGCTAGGGAGACTGATTAGAATAAAAGGGAAACTAAGCTGTCCAATGACCGCCATCTTCCACACATCCCCTCCCAGAGGGTAGAGTTCATGACTTGGGAAACAATAGAAACAAAAGAAAGAAATTCTTGAACGTGCACATTCAGGGTAAGAACGTATTTTGTCGAAAGAACAAGGAGAAAGAAGGAGGAAATGGTCTGACGGTTCCTAATCCGTGACTGGAGGAAGATCAGGAGGGGTTCTGTATTTTTAGGGGTGACAGAACACTTCCGGCCTTTGGAGCTTGATATGTTAATTATAGGACCTGTGGATGTCAGCAGAAATCTTTTAAAAGAATAACTTGAGTGCCTAAAATCCCCAAAGACTACAGAGACCGTTTTAGAAATGGCAGTCACAGACAACAAAAGTGAAATGCGCAAATGCCTTCTACGCACAGCGGTGCTGGGCAACCAGCTCGGGTGCAGCCTCCCCCCAAGTGCTGTTGCTAGGAGACCAAAGGGCTACACTTCCATCATCTCCATACTTGCTAGGAGATTGAGTAATTGGTGTCTGGATGTGAGTGTACTGTTCCAAAAATATCTCTTTAAAAAGACATAGGAGAGATGCAGAGCCAATAGGAGGGTGGAGGGTGGCGTGGACCATGTGCCTTAAAGGACAGAGGGCTCCGAGGGTCACACCTGACACTGAGGGGTGGGATGGGGACCCACTCTAGGTAGAAGCGGGAAGTTGTTTGCGGCGTTCTTGAATTTGTTGTCAACCTCTGCCTTGTTACTTGGAACAGATTTCCTGAGTGCAACCGAGAGATGGGTGGGAACAGCTAAAAATCTGGGGGAGGGCGATGTAGTTTGTGATTTGTCCTCGCTATTAAGAACAGTAAGGCTAAGAGCAATTTAAAATTTTATTCTGTAGATTTTAAAGTATGCATCCATACCTATCACGGTGCTTAATTACAGACGTTGAACCCTCTTTTGTGGGAGAGGAAATAAACTATAAGTAGTACATTCATGTGGGCACACACACACACACACCACACACACACACCACACATACAGACACACAGACACACACACACAAACACAGACACACACACACTCATACACACACACACATACATGTGCACATACACACATATACACAGACACAGACACACACACATGCGCGCGCACATGCACGCATGCATGCACGCACGCACGCACGTGTGCACACACACACATATACACACAGAGTGAATGTGGCTGCTTCCTCTGCAGGTCTCAAATCTGCAAGGTATTTAGAGTGAGGGAATCTGAGGGTGATGCTGACCCTACTTCTAGAAGCTACTTAACTCTTCATGACCCATGGTTGGTGTCTCCTTCAGTCACACCTTGGTTCCCTCATGTGAAACTTAACAAGGCTGGCCTGGTAACTCCCAGTCACACTCCAAATCTTCCTGTTTTGGGCTTGATTCGTTGATTAGGTCTATCTAGTCTTCCTTTGCCCCATTCCACGGGACAATGCCATATCATTTCTTCATGGATGTATCCACTTTTCTGTTTTGGTTAATAAGAAAATAAAATCCAATTGGTGGCTGCATTTTACCTGTTTTCAACTACCTGCCCCAACAACGACGGCTGGAAGTCTTGAAGACTATATGGGGAAGTAGAGAAAGTAACTTTGAAATTATATTGGTTGTCTTCCTTTTCATTGTTATACAATGTGTAAAATGTCCAGGAATCCAACTTGAGTAACCATGTTTTCCTCAGGGATGAAGGGAATCCAGCTAAGCATTTGGGACTTGTAAACTCTGTACCCCAACGTGACACGTGAAACCTGGGAACCCTATGCCTTTTCCAGCGGCCACATGCTTCCATATTCTAGACATCTCTCAAGAACTGGGAACTCACCTTTGGCCCCAGGTCTGCACTGCAGGCTTATGACCTCACAAGGCAAGCCGGGAAAGGGAGCGGGCAGCCTGGGGTGCTCATGAGAATGCTCAGGAAGAAAATGCCGTAATAGATGGGAATGTGGAGGGCGTACAGAATGTACTGAATTCTTTTCTCGGTGTGCCTGAGAAATTTATTCATGTATTCAGCAAGTACCCTTTTGAGGTACTGCTGCTGCCAGCCCCTCCCCTCATTAGGTATTCATTCACGTGGCGCAGACACATGATCCGTGTCCCTCATCGTTCATGGGGGTGTGTGTGGGGGGGAATGACCCTTATTCCCTCGTGGAATGAAGCACACGCCCCCTCCTCTGCACCCCCACACTCTCTGAGGGTAGCCCTTGCGTACTGTGAAGAATGCTCTCAGATCACCTCCCACGAGTGTCTGTCTTATTTTGTTCTTGAACACTCCCAGTGACACAAACCTCAGACACTTTATTTCCTGTGATAATGAATGCCAGTGTCTAATCATCGTGCAAGCAGATGTTCCTTAGGAAAAACAAATAAAATTAAAGCTATCTTTAGGTTAGCAAATTCCCCACCTCCACCCTTGGCTGAGCAGGCAAATGATGGAGCCTTTCGCCTCCTCCTCTGCCGCTCTCCTTGGAGAAACACTGAGGCTTCCTCACTCTACTTGACTTTCACGGTATGAAAGGGACATTTTCAGATGGACCTGGCAGGGGCGCAGGGGGAGCAAAATGGCTGCTGTGCAAAGCTATTTGTTGTGTCGGGCACACTGATGTGTAGAAGGAGACATACCTCACTATTACCTTCCCGGTCCTCTCAAAAGTTACTTTCCCTTTGTGTTAAAAACGAGGCAGAGCCCGGAGAACGGGTGAGGAAAATGAGCCATGTGACCCAAGGGAGCCTGGGAGCTGTGGGCTGGGCACTGACTTCCCTCACAAAGCCACAGGGCTGGGGATTTTCCCCTTTCTTCTGGGGGTTTGGCAAGCTTTCCAGAGTTTTCAGTAGAAGGCTGGAGTGCAGGGCAGAGTACAAGGGAGCCATAAAGAAGCGCCAAGTCGTGATGAATGAGAGTCCTTCTGTGCGCTCCCAGGAGGTCCCAGACCCTGGGCAACAGCTGGAGGAGGCCAGGAAGTCCTCGTGAATGCACTGGAAGGTGGAGGGGGGAGTTGCTCATCACATAAATTCCTCCTACGTAGAGCCCTACCCCCGCTGCAAAGGCGTCCACGGGATGGTCTTCTCCCATGATGCAAGCTCACAAACCCGTGACGCTGTCACGGACCCCACAGGTCCTTCACGTCGCCTTTCACCCGCCCACCGTGCCCTGCATCTGAAGCATCGCAAGAGTCAAAAAGGCCACTATTTGTCTAATAAAACGGCAAGGTTCCCAGACTAAGGGATAAGTGAATAACTTTACAAAATACTTTTTAAAAGCCAATTGTAGAAAAGCACCTCTCCAAGACATCATCTCAAAGATGCCACAGAACTGTTTGCATTTGCACAAGAAGTTTCTCATTTCCATTTATTATGGAGGTTAGGGCCCTGTAAGGAATATTTAATATTATGTATCTGGGGACAATAAGTTCTTTTAAAAGGGAAACAATTATTGTATCTCAAAATTTATTTGAAAATAAAACTTAACTATTGTCATTCATAAACTTGTGTCTGGATTCCCTAGGGTCTCCAAACTGAGCCAGAAAGGAAAATGTTGACATGATGTCACCTGATGTCATTGTTAACATTGTAGTTGGCAGTTTCAAAGTGTGGATTAGCATGCTAGAATCTCAAATGGAAGCTAATGTCTGGCAAAGCTGATAACCCAATCTAAGACTCAACAGGCTGCCTCTCCTAGGCCTGTGCCATGCCTCTGGGCACTTGAGAATGCCATCGCCTCCCGTGACACTTTCCTGCTTTCCTGGGATTACATTGCTTCAAGCTCCCTAGTGTTCAGCTACCCGTCCACTAGTGCGAAAGCGTTGAGCAGGGTTTATGAGTCAGAGGCATCCTGGACCCTGAGCCATGACTTCAGTCATCAGTGTCTGCCTTCGTGTAGCTAGCATTGTAGTTACAGGAAACAGCCAGTAAAAAGTAACGAGTTACACATGTACTATTGTCATGTAAGTAAGGGGAATGCCTGCCTTACACACAGCACGCATGCTGCAGTGAGGACAGACAAGCACGATTTGGGAGAGCACACAGGCTGCTGGGTTCCTGCTACCCAGGACTCTGGGTTTGTACGCAGTTCCCTGGCAGGACTGAAGAAGGTCCCTGAGCAGAGGGTGAGCTGTGTCCGCATCGGCTTGTCTGAGTCTGCACTGGAGTTCTACGTCCAGCACGGCTGGGATTGTGCAACCAGGTCTTACCAGTCTCTAGCACAATGCTCCTCAGCCCTGGCTGAAAATTACAAACACCTGACGATACTGCAATGAACGTCTGTATCTGCTGGCCAAACCAATCTGGTGGAAACTAACTCCTTTCACCATAATGCTTTGCCTTAAGCATCTCTCAAGATTCTACAGTGGTCCCGACCCATAGGGAAGGCAGAGAAGAAGCATCCTAACCTTCCTCTTACCAGGAAAACAGAGCTACCCATTGTAAAGTCAATGGACGGCTGCAGCAACAGCCAGCCTGCCGAGACATTCTCAGTGGTGCAACAGCGGCATTTGTATCTTGGGGATGACCAACAGCTGTTGGGCTCAATTCGAAGGGATTCATGCCTGGCACGGTAGACATAGCCAACACCCTGTGCGTGGGCTCATGGATCACAGAGGAGAACCTACTTTCCAAAGCCAGTGTGATTCCTAACTCTATTCTAAACACTCATCCTTGTTCCCACAGATGAGTGTAGCTCTCACCTTGGATCACGAAAATGTCTTTTTGTTGCAGATGGGAATCATCACAGAAGTCCATAAGTTATCAAAATCCCAAGAGCAACTCGCCGTGATATATCTATAGTTTCTCATTTTTACACCTAAGGCTCAGGGAGCATCTTGATGGGTAGAAAGACTGTATGAGCTTGAGGACCAGGATGTATGGCTATAGATAGTCTTCTATGTATGCAAAACAGGAAAACTGCACCGAAACTCAAACAATGTGAATGCCTACAAAGACCTACATAACGGCATTACCACTTGACACCACAATGCTGATGGGGGAATGATTACAGGCTTAGAGAAGAAAGAGATAAGCCCTCTGTTAGGATATGTTAGCAGCCAGCCTAAAACATATACATACAAGGTAATACTAAAAGGACTTGGTGGTGGTGGTGGGGTGTTGTCTTGTTGTTGTGATGTGGTGTGTGTGTGTGTGTGTGTGTGTGTGTGTGTGTGTTGTGTCACAATAACGAAGAAGAAGAAGTTATGAATTTAAAAGTGAAGTGGGAACAGGAGGAATTGAGGCAAGGAGAGAGAGAAGGGGGTAGAAATGACATAGACCCAGTATCCATGTACGAAATTCTCAGAAAAAAACAAACAAACAAACAAAAAAAAAAAAACACCAGGTCAGGCTCTGGGAATCCAATTGAAGAGAGGGAGGAGAGAACACATGAGCAAGAGAGGCCTCGACCATGAAGGGGAAATCTATACAGACAGCTGAATGTACACAGACAGCTGTCAGTCTAGAGCTCATGAGTACACACGAATGAACCTTAGACCAACAGCTGTGGAACCTCCATGGCCCTCTGCATGTGGAAGACCACTGTGTAGAGGGGCCCCTGGCTGCAGGACCAGGATCTATCCCTGGTGCATGAGCTAGCTTGTTGGAGCCCATCCCCTGTGGTGGGATACCACGCTTAACTTTAATGCAAGAGGGAGGGGCTTGGTCCTGCCTCGACTTAATGGGCCAGGGTTTACCGATACCCTCACGGGAACCCTTGCACTGTGGGAGGAGTGGATGGGGGTGGGCTGGGGGGGAGGGGAGGTGGGGGCTGGAGGAGGGGTGGGTAGGAGAACTGTGGTTGGAATGCAAAATGAAATTAAAAAAAACTTTTTAAAAAAGAAAAAATGAGAAACTAAGGAAGAAAGAAACAATGGTGTCAAAAATTCTAAAGTTGAAAAATCATATGGGAAAAAAAAAAGACTGGTCAATGGAACCTGGGTGTTGAAATCGCTCACTATTATTATACCTGGGGCTATCTGTTCCTTCATGTCCAGTAGTGTTTGTGCTATGGAATTTTGTGCCAGCATCTGGCACATATATATTCGGCTATTCCTGCTTTTTGTTCTTTCATTAGCTTGGTATATAGACTTCTATTCTTTAATAGAAGAATATTTCATTTGCATGCAAATTTTATTTCTGGTAGGCAAACATTTGGATCTTGCTTTTAATCCCACCAGTAAGTTTGTGTCCATTATTTCTTGTTTTATATTTATTTTTATTTATGGGTATGTATGCGTCTCCTTCTTTGTATTTCATATGTGTCCTGGTGCAGGAGGAGGCCAGAAGAGGTGCTACATCCTTTGAAGATGCAATTATAGAGGATCTGAGCCACCCAGTGCTGGTGCTGAGAGCTGAGCTTGGGCTCAAGAGTAGTGCATGCTCTTAACCAACGGGCAATGCCTTGGGTCCTGAGTTTTCCAATTGGAGAATTGAAACCATTTATATTTATAGCACTTCTGGAAGGATTCAAATTAGGGAAATCCTTGAGTAATCAATATATCAACACATGGGTAAGAGGGTCACATATGAAGTGAAGACAGTTCTGAAGACTTTAAGAGCAATGCCTTCTGACCTTATAGACCATGGCAGGAAATCATCATTTTTATCTAATTTGTTTGTTTGTTGAGACAAGGCCTCCCTATGTAGCCCAGGCGAGCCTCAAGTTAATAACCCTTCTTCTGGGCTCCTAAAGCTCTGCAATTGTAGGCACGAATCTCACTTCAGTTTTATTCTAAATTAAACGTAAGGTCTCTCTGAAGAAGAAAAATGAGGATAACAGAACTCAAAGTATGTTTTCTTAAATTTTTCTATAAAATTAAGGGAAAACATACACATTATAGGTTCAGACTAAAAAAGCAATATTTAAATAATAGAATTTCCAGAAAATAAATAAACAAAATGTGTAGTGAGATATTTCTGGAGGCATCCTTGGGACCAGGAACCTGCTGGTGTTCATCTGTCTGTGTTGTAAGTTATTTCTCCTTGAATAAACATCTATTCAGCCTGTTTTTTTCTGATACTTATTAAACCACGATAAAAATGCCTTTAAAGATCCCCAGACTGACAAGAACAAAATGTTAGCAAATAGAAGGAGCTCATTGATGTCTCTTCACAACAAATAAATACTAATAAAAAGTTTTATGAGTCATATCCATAAAACTTTAGGCTACTAAGGACAAGAGAAAGAAACTCCCAGAAAGAAGGATGGAGGAAGGGAGAGAGGGAGGGAGAGAGACAGAGACAGACAGCGAGGGGGGGGGGATGATCATACAAGCCTGTACTTTCCAACAGTCAGACTGGAATTTCAAAGTCAATCCAATCAATCTTTTAAAAATGCCAAGGGAATTCCCAGCCTAATAGTGTGTATTCAGCCAGAATGCCAAGTAAGTTTCAAATAGTATATTATATAGGCAAAAAAAAAGATGGTTTGCTATATACTCCAGATAAGAGTAAGATTTTCATCTTCTAGAAGATGGTGTTTGTTATTTAAAGGGGAAGGGCTGGAAATGGACCCTTGAGTTTTGACATATGTTGGTATATAATCCTGACCATAGGGGACCCAGGAGTCACTGCCTCCGATTTCCCTGGGGAGAAATCAGTTTTAAGGGAATGATGGTGGCCTGGTAGGGGAGACCCCACCCTAGGCAAAGGGCTTCTGATAGTGACAAAGAGCCTGGGGGGTGACAGTCATTCTAGTCCTTCTCCTTATTTCTTTGTTTCAGTGCGGTCCGTCGACCACCCCAGAGGGACAGGGCACCACAGTGAGCCTTGAGGTTGGTTTTTCTCCTTTAGGATTGGAATTAGGTATGAAATGAAATAAAGTGGCATTTTGTGTCCTGGGGTAAGCAGCAACAGACTCATATCTACAATAAAGACTAGAGTTACCTTCACACAGGTTGCCATGCTGTCTGCTGAAATGTCTTTTAAAAGGTTAGCATGTAAGCATGACCTGTATACATAGGCTAAACCTACCCTGTCCCACGACCTGCATACATATGGCAAGCCTACCCTGCCCCATCGTGGAGAGCAACTAAGAAAATCTGTGTAAGAAATGAAGGCCAGGGTTGAGAGGAGTTTAATTTCTAAAGAAGTCAACCCGGGACGTCTGTTGATTAATAAAAAGGGTGTTAGGTTGTCTTTCCCCCTTTGCTTTAGAGTGTCATGGCTGACTCTGAAGATCAGAGGCAGAACCGCTGTATGAACACCATTATTTTCACACGGAGAGGCAGAAGAACGGGTCAGCCCATTCTGTCACGGCCAGAGTGTAGCTCTCTCTGGTGGAAACTGTCCAGGTCCTCTGATGCTCTTTGTCACTATCTGATGTGGGTAGCATCCGATCTGGTCCTGGCAGAAGCCCGCCGCCACATCTGCTTTGACTTTACGTTCTACGTAAGGTCCAGGAGAGAGAGTCCCTGATCTACACAGGGGGTATAATCTGGATAATAGATCTCGCTAATTGGAAAGAATTTTCTGTAAATGGTGCTTTCAGCATGAAGCGTCAACTGTGAGTAGGAGTCGGGGAGTGAGGACCTCGGGGTGCACACAGTCCTAGCCGTGGGAAATGACCTGCTAGAGACAGCACAGCAAAGGCTGGCCTTACATCCCAACTCTGACATCACCCATCTCTTGCTTCAGATCCCCATTGCTAGAGAGTTTCCTCTAGCTACAGGCTCCCCCTCCACCAGCCCGGCGGGTGAACACCCAGGCCGACACAAGGTCAGGGGAGAGCAGCCTCCCGGAACTCGCTCATCTCCTTGAGCCATGAGGCTTGGCTCCACCTTTTTATGAAGAGGCCCATCTCTACAGACTCAGGTACTGAACTACTTCTCTCCAGTCTTTGGCGGGCCCAGGGGTCTATCTCCTGAGCTCAGTTAGCATTGCTGGCTCTGACCCTTAGCCAAAAGGTTCATTATCCCAGCAGACACTACTGCATTTCTGTCTAGTGTCTGGGGCTGTGAGAATGTAAGGAATCGTATATGAGTCCTCCTGGGTCAGTTTCTTACAGTGTGTCTTCTCGGCCAGTTTTAAACTCTCAGTGCTGGAGATCCTGGGTTTATATAGGCTGATACCTTAGCTGCTAGGATGGACAGAGCATTGTGTGCACTGGATATTAAGTGCTGTGTGTGTGTTGAAGACTTGGCTTCTGGCCCGTAACGATATTGGGGTAGTGCAACTTTTAGGAGGTAGGGTCAGATTAAGAAAGTCGGATCACTGGAGGTGTGCCCTGGAAGGGGTTATCAAGACCTGGGGGGCTGTTTCTTCCTCTTCCTCTGTCTCTCTGTCTCTATCTCTGTTTCTATCTCTCTGTCTCTCTGTCTCTCTGTATCTGTGTCTCTGTCTCTCTGTGTCTCTCTGTCTCTATCTCTGTCTCTATCTCTGTCTCTCTGTCTCTGTCTCTCTGTCTCTCTGTATCTGTGTCTCTGTCTCTCTCTGTCTCTCTCTGTCTCTCTCTCTCTCTCTCTCTCTTTCTCACGCACACTTGGCTACCCTAAGGCAAACAATTCTTTACTCTTTTACCATGTTCTCCTGCCACCACGAGTTCAAAGCACCAGAGCCTTGGGACCGAGGACTGAAACCGTGAGGCAAATAAACCTCTCTTTACGTGTGGCTCATTTCAGATACTTTGTCACAGTGACAAAAAACTGACTGACGTTCCCATGATGGTCTGGACAAGCTCTAACTACAGTCACTTTTGACATCATATAAACTAAATACGTCGGTTGTGAAATTATAACCCAGCAAAGAAGACGCCTGAACAGAAGACACAGGGGACAGAAATTGGCGTGATGTGACCGTGACCACCACAAGCCACCAAAGCCACCCAAGGTGGGGGGGCGGGGCAGACTCTCCCGTGAACCTTTGAAAGGAGTACATCCTTGCTAACCCGCTCACCCGCACACTTCAGGCCCCTGTCGCTTTGAGTAAATACACTGTTATCTCAAAGCAGCTTATCTGCTGTGATTTGTTACACCTGCACACTTCAGGGTGTACGCAGCGACCATTCTTTCAAATAGGTAACACCCGCTGAAAGCCCGTGTGCCTGTGCTAACGTGGTGAGCAGTGGCAGCACTTTGGCAGTGGTGTCCACTCTGAAGGAGCTTAAGCACCCTAAGGGAGCACGTAGGTTAGATGGGTACACAGAGAAGCAAGCGAAGGTTCTAGAGCACTCGACTTCGGGCTTCAAGCTTCCGCTGGTGTCATCTTAACTATAGCAATGGCAGAGAAATGGGCATAGTTAGGATGTCTGAGTTAAGTTTCCGCTGATCAAGGCGTTAGTGACTATATTTTCTTCCTTCATCGGCCTTCCTTGAGAGAGATACATGATCCTGTTGAAGTTTTGGGCCTGGCAGCTCCGAACCTCCCTGTCTCTGCCCAGTTAATCTAAGGAAATGTGCATCCTCACCACTGCAGGGGTGTGCAAGGGGATTTAGTTTGAGTCACACCCAGCCAAACTGCGTGCTTCTGGAGTCTATACCAGGAGAGCTGTTTAGATGCTTCTAGGCCTCGCAGAGCATCAAGGGGGAGGGACAATACTGGGAAAGGCGACTATGAAGTCCGAGGGAGCACTTCCGGCTCTGGCTCAGCAGCTTTCCAGGGACACCCCAACTCTAGGCTGCTGCAACACACTCGGGAGAATGTTTGTTTGCACCCATGCTTTCAGACACTGCAGTCTTGTCCTGGCCAGCACAGCCGCCCACTAGCCTACCACAGCAGTTTAAATGCAAATTAATTAAATACAATTTTATGTTTGGTTCTACGTTCACACTGGCCACAGTCGAAGGCCTGCTGGCCACAAGTGACTGCAGGGTACCAGACAGGATGTGGAGACAGAAAGATCGCATGGCGCCAGGGTGTGACGTGACGGGTAACAGCATTCTGTGTGGTAAAGGTTCAGCTCTGAGATGAGGGACCACTGGCTCTCTCTGCCTTCAGGCCATGAACACTGCAGGCATCCCTGAAGTTCTTATCTAGAGACACATGCATTAAAGCAGATGCCCCACACACCTTCACAAAGTAAGCATCGCCACTTCTTGCCTCTCATGGAGGATGTTGTTTATTGTAAGACATCGTTGTTTTTTTTTTTTTTTTATTAAATACACTGTAGTACAAGAGACGTTCCATGTCAGGCTGAGAGAAGCTGGTCACATGATTTACAAACAAACTTTTTTTTTTTTTTTGAACACTGTATTCAGGTGTCACTTTGAAATCAGCCAAGATGCAGTGGGTCTCAGTAAACCACTGGACCTCAAAACAGATCGCAAAAAACAAGTAAGAGCCGGTAAAAAGTCGGCACAGAGACGTCACATTGAAAGGGAAATAAACTAACCAAATAAATAAATAAGTAGATAGATAGATAAATAAATAAATAAATCAAAGAAAAGAAAAGAAAAATAGGGTTCTAGATGCCAGGTCACTGCTGAGGGGGCAGTACATCTGCAGAGAGCTGTGGAAATGAGTGTGTGGCCTGGGTATATACAAACATCTGTCCCTGCTTAAGCAAATGTAGCCATCCACGTCTCTAGGCAGATTTGTAAGGAACGCAGGGAGACATACTTCGCCATACTATGTTCATTCCTTAAAGGAGTACATATTTAAAATTCACATTTAACTCAAATACCTTGTATTGAAAGTATTTCCAGCTGCTGTATACATTTTAAGCAACAGTAAGCAATACAAACCGTAAGATAGAGACCTCTACGCCAAGTTTCATTTCTCCACCTTCCGTGTTTTTCCTTTCTGCTCAAACAAGCAGCGTACGACACTTTGCCTGGATGGTTGGACATTCAGTCAATCTCCACTCAGGATCATTTTTCTTAACTCACAGACCAAAGGAAAAGGAAAGTAAATAAATAAACGTGGACCTGGCCCAGAACGCATAGGCTCCAAAACGATGTCCCCGTCTTTCCCCCATCTCGTCTCCTGGGACACACATCAAGATGACAGTACAGTTGCCCGGAGGTGGTTGTGAGGTTCACAGGGTTTCGCTTGCAACACATTGACGGATACGCAACTGTTTTTGCTTAGTGTCTGTGATGAATGGACCAAAAGTTTATAAATAAATAAAGAACGTAAATAAAGGATGTCAAAGGGAAAGAAGAGAAGGCTGCCACAGCTAAGAATAGTCAGGAAACTTTGACTTCGGCAGCAGTGACAGTGTCCAGCCCTGACAGCAAGGAAGCATGCCTTCCTGCACCACTGTCATCTTAACGACGAACCCCTCCCACCCGGTTCTCTGCAATAGCATTTGAAATCCACGTCCAAGCTGCCAGGACCTGAGTCTCTCTGTCCCAGTTATACATTGTGGAGAACTGTCTTAGACTGCAAACTTGGACATCTGGGAATTTGGGGCATCCGCCATTCCTCTCGTGAGATTTCCGTCAACCATGATACGGGGCCAAACCGAAGGTCAAGCTTGGATGTAGACGCCCTCTAACAGGGGACAAGGGACACAGTAGCAGGGCAATGAGAGTGGGTGTGTCTGTGCTGCCAGTTTAGAAATCAGACATGACCTAACGGCAGGCATTGCCAGGGACCCCGCTGTGTGGACCTTGAGAAAGACAGCACTCCACACCATGGCCCTGGCTCCCCACGTGGGTGAGGGGTGGCTACGAGCTGCCCACCTTGCTGTGGATTCTCGGGTGCTTTGTTTGACATCAGCCTTCAAGACGCTGGTCTCCCAGCAACACTGCAGCCTCATCTAGAGCAGGATGGGAGCGGGAGAGGGCGAGCACAGTAGGAATGCGCAAAAGGAGAGAACTCAGTTCTCCTTCCCTGGACTTGGGCATAAGGAGACTGTCTGTCTGCATCTTTCCTCTGCAAGGAGCCGGAGAACACGCCTAATGTAGGGGATGGCTTTCAGTCGGATGTTCCAGGAAACATGTGGCTTTCGACACATCCTCCATCCAGGGGCTGCACATTGCTGAGAGTGGCACAGTCCTCACCCACAGGGAGAATGAATGGAAGCAGGAACTGCCACACATGACATTGGGAAGTTTTGGTTATTTAGCAAATTTTAAGCAAATTATTCATATTGCACCCTACTTATAATTAATTCTATTACCATGTGCCTACATGTTTATACATAAACACACAAACACACTACACATGTGCATTTGTATATGTATAAATCAAGTGTTTATAACATATATTATATATGTATATATATATATGTATGTATAAAGTACATGAAAACACCATGAGCGGGACCGATGTGAGCATGTGCGAATGATTTGTGGTAGGACCCTTGATAGCAGTGTTCGAAGCGTTTCCTAAATGAGGCTGACTGTGACATCGGTTCAGTGTCTGGGAGTCAGCAGAGGCACGTGATAGAAATCCCATCTGCTTGGACTGTGTGTGTCTTCTCTCTTCCTGAGCCCCTTCCTGATTCACAGACATGGTAGCATGTTCTCCTTCTCGAATGTCTTGTGCGTATGTTAGCACGGCTAGTGGGCAGACTTGGGTGAAGCCCGTGCGTGGCCTCTGAGCTTCTGAGTCTCTGCTCCCTCATGAGAAAAATATGAATAATTTGCTCACACATGCAAAAAGTGCCCAGAAACCATCAAGCAGTTTAGAAACAGAATGAACGTCAGGCAGGGTTCGGATGGAGGTTTTGGTTCACTACCACCATGTTTGTCCTATTTGGAGAGGGACACGTTTTAGAACAGGAACGTTTCTTTCCTAAAAATTAAAATGCCATGAGAAAGGGGACAGTAGATGAATAATGACAACTATTTTAAGATGTCCTTGGCTCATCCAACTACTTAAAAAGCAATCAGATGTTCTGTCATGCTCTGAAACCGGCACATAATCTTGAGACAACAGAGGGACTGATAATAATAATTAATCGTAATAATAATCAGTATAAATAACTATAAAATTTGCACTTGCATAGACACTTTCATTTTAAGACCTTTGGGGACTTATCAGAAAGTATAAGGAATTTCTCTCTCTGTTGCCTTCTTTTTCTTCCAAGGAAAATACAAAACTGGGACGTAATGCTCCCACACCGCCAATACTAACCCTTTGATGTAAACCTGCGCGGCCGCCTGACCTTGACCTGTGACCTCTGGCAGGTGCCGTCTCCTCTGCTGAGCTCCCTGCAGCTTTTCCTCCCAGGCCAACTGGTCAGACTCAGAGTAAGCGGCCGTGTAAGTCGCTAGGTCACATGCAAATGTGACCCGACCTTCCCGCTTCTCAGTTCCACAGTGACGTGACAGTACCGCGGGCCCTTTGTGTGATACATACCTGATGCATATACCACAGGGATATGGCTTTCATTGTATTATTGTAGGTGTTCTGGAGGGGTTTGCTTTAATGGACAAAGAGAACAAGCAGCTCCCGTCTCACGGGCCAGCGCAGCAGCAGGAAGGACCACAGCACCCGCCTTAGTGGCCCCTCCCTTGAGTGGGTCCCCTTGGATCTCCTCCTGTTCTCTGCTCACTTACTCTGAGGTTTTGTTTTTTTTTTTTTTAATTTTACTTTTATTCTTTATTTTGAAAACCGGCTTTCGAAGTCTATACTAGAAAACACAGTGCTCCAGAAATGAATGGGCATAAATGAAACCTACCCAGAGCCCTTGCACCTTCAGAAGCAAATACCAAATAAGATGTGCTAAGGTGAATTAAGTGGCTCCCTTCCAATCTGGCTCGTGTTATGAAGATGTCAAGTTTATCAAACTTCCCCTCACAGAGGGGGACAGAGAAACGGAAACGCTGTTCTCCCTCGGTCTAACTGACTACACTAATAACTGTAAATTTCTACTTAAATTTACACCTCTCTCTTAGTAACGTTAGTGATAGTACCCAGAAGCATATCTCCAGGCTCAGCCATGCAGGGCCAAGTTTTAAGTGTTTTCTTTCCTTCGTTTTCTCTATTCTTCTTCTTTTCTTTTTTCTTTTTAGTGGAGTATAGATAACAAAGCAGCACGCCGACAATGAGTACGTAGGATGAAACCACTCTCCCAAACAGAGCCCAGAGCAAGACGCTTGACCTGGGAACACTGATTGTGAACTCAGGTGCTGTCCCCAAGCGAGTCTTCCTTCCCCTCAGGGACAGATTCTGCCTGCCACACACTCCTGTGGGTCTCAGGTGGGTGAAGACACCCAGGCATCACCGTGCCTATTAGGTAAGCCCTTTGCCACCAACTGTAGAGCGTTGTAGGCTACTGACCTTGTTACCCTCCCTAAGTTGCATAAATTAGACCTTTTGTGAGCCTGCCCTACGTCCCGGGCACCAGAGCTGGCACAGCAGCCCCTACATGGACCATGCACGTTTGTTCCGCACAGTTAAGGGGCGAGCGAGAGTTGGGGGCTGGGGCTAGAGGGAGCTGCTGTCTAAAAAGTTCAAGGCAGAGAAACGTGCCTCGGAAGTGAGAGTACCTCCTGTCCTTGTCAAGGGCTCAGATTCTCCCATCTGACCCGAAGGACTATCTGAGCAAGAATCTACCTCTTTTCAACGGAATTTGACAAAAGCTTGGTAGAAAACACTTGAGGAACATATCAGCTCTGTCACCGTGCCTGCCTACGACGTACCCTGTGTCGTCTGGGTCCCACCGAAGCCAGCTTTTCTGTCCACTGCTGGCCAGTGTCTGTGGCTGGAAACTCTGTCCACAATGCAGAATTCAACATCCTCTTTCCTCCTCAGGAAGTGTCCTTGGCGGGACAATGGGAACATGCTCCTCCCAGCCAGCAGGTGCTGGGTTTTCCTAAGCAGGGACTGACGCCAGACGGTCCCCTTGGCTGTCTCTGCTCCGATCACGCTGTGGTTAACAGTAATACTTCTTCCTTCCTTCCTTCCTTCCTTCCTTCCTTCCTTCCTTCCTTCCTTCCTTCCTTTCTTTCCTTCCTTCTTTCTGCTTTTCATCTCCCACAGATAAAATTTTCCTGGATTGTATACAACTTTTCCTTCTCACACACACACTAAAGCCATCAGAAAGCAGTAAGAAGAGTAATAATAAATAAATAATAAATAAATAGATAGATAGATAAACAAAAGCGAATCCATAGAAATGCCCCGTGTCTGGACATTGGGAGTGGCGGTTTAAGTCAGATGTTTGATTTCCCTTTTTTTCATCCACATCAAAGGCAGGAATACAACAAGGCATTGCTAGTTGTGGTGGGCAAACTGGAGTGTCTGCTGATATAACAAATTAGGTTTTTTTTTTAAGGCCTTTGTCTATGTACAGTTAATAGGAATACAGAAGCCAGATTGATCAAGGAGAGAGGCTGAGGAGCACAAAGCAAGGAAGACCAAAAGTGAGAGGTGAAAGGAAGGAGCAAACCCAAGGAGGTGGGCAGGGAGGAAGGGACAATGCCAAAAGCGAGTGAATACTGTCTGTGGATGGAGACGCACACACTGCTTCCCTCGAAAGCCGCTCCCTGTCTTGTTAATACTGTCAGAGCGAAGGACAGCAAGGTCGTGACACCCAGCGGCAGGTAAGAGGTTCGTCGTGCCGGCCAGTCTGAGGAGTGCGTGGGGCAGGGCGGGTCCGGGGAGCAGGGCCTAGCCTAGGACGTCCAGGTAGACAGGCGATGCCTTGGCCAAGTTCTGGAGGAGCGTGTGGATGCTCTTGATGTTCTTCCTCATGTGTGGCTCCCGCTGCCAGCACCCCAGCATCAGCTCGTACACCTCCTGGGGGCACGTGCGAGGCCGCTGCAGGACTCGGCCCTGGGTGATGCATTCTATCACCTGCAGGGAGACAGAGGCAGGGTTAGCAGGAGAAGGGCTGTGGGTGTGGGACACGGGTGCAGGAGGAGCAAGGAAGGGCCTCTCCTTTCTTTAACTGTTCAAAAGGTCAAGCCGCTGTGCTTATTCCTGGAGGCCCACATTTGAGACGTGTATTTATGCATGTAATAGCATGTGCTGACTACAGGGTTAGGGTTAGGGTTAGGGTTAGGGTTAGCATGTGCTGACTACAGCAACTAGTACCCGCATTAACCATTTGCCCCGTCTCTGTGCTGGGAAACTTGGACCTCTTTCCTACTAACTTTTCCTAAAACCCATCTTTGTTATAAGGGGCTGAATTCTATGTCACCATGTGGCTATCCCAGCCCCTAATGAGGGGCTGCCAATCAGTGATCAGTGTGTTCTTTTAAAATGTTTCTTTTGTCATTGTTCATTGAAGCTATGGTACAGTCACAGTATTGCAGATGTCTGCACTTAGTTTCCCTGTGTAGCTGCATGGCGGTACTAACACTCAACTTTCCTCTATACCCCTTCACCAAGCCTTCCCTTGTGGATTTCCGTGACAGTGATGGGTTTTTGTTTCAGGCATGGTTTTGCTATGTATCCCACGCCAGCTTTGAACTCATGGCCCTCTTGCCTTGGCCTCAAAGGAAACCCTCTTACTGCCTTCTCACAAGGGAGAGAGCCACTCTGGACCTTACAAAACTGGTAAAGGCGTGATTTATTCACAGAGGGTGATCCAAAGTTCACATAGAAAGCCCTGTATGTTTCAGGTTGTGTAAGGTGTTGACTGACAGGGAGGCCCTGGCAGCAGATGTGATTAGGATAACTGCCTATCAGAGCTGAATTAAAAGACAGGCATGGGTCTGAGAGGGGCAGGGGATGCTGCGTCTCAGGCACAGACATGCTGCTGCCTGGCTGCACCCAGAAAACGGCAGATTGAAAATACACGGGGAAAGTGACATCTGCACTGAGCATGTACAGACACTGTTTCCTTGTCATCATTCCCCAAACACATCACTGTTCGTACTGTGTTTGTGTGTACTGTCACTGTAATTAAGCTGGAAGTGGCCCTGGAGAAGCCCAGGTCCCTTCCGGCTACTACATTATCCCGTAGAAGGACTTGCGGTGTTCTAAATTTTGGTCTCCAGGGGGTCCTTGAATCCAATCCCTGTGTATTCCAACAGGTAACTATATTTCTCAAAGGAATTGGAAGAAGCAAACCAATGCTTGAGCTTTTCACTAGTAGTTAATGTTCTAGTAAAATCTGAAAAGAAGGGAAAGGGTCTTGCAACTTCTCTGGAACAGTGCAGGATGCTGGCCACACCCAGGGGCATGGGTCACTAAGGCTGTTCTCGATTTGTTAGTAGAGCCATGCAAAGTCATTGCTGAGCCCTGTCATTAGAGGGAGCAAGGTTGGGTCAGCAAAACTTCCTTTCTCCAAAATTATTAAAATGAATCTGCGGACTCAAGGAAAGCAGCTTACAACTGCCCTGGCCCCCAGCTCTAGAGCCCTCAGAGCAAGGCTGCATTTTAGAGCTCAGCTCTGGTGGTGACAGTGGTGTGTGTGTGTGTGTGTGAGTGGTGTGTGTGTGTGTGTGTGTGTGTGTGTGTGTGTGTGTGTGTGTTGGGGGATCCCTCCCAAACCCTTGCACACCTCATTGTTTGATAGCTGATACCAGGGCTGCTTGCCGTAGGTGAAGATCTCCCACAACACGACCCCCAAGCTCCAGACGTCACTCTCAGTGGTAAATTTCCTGTACATGATGCTCTCTGGAGGCATCCAGCGGATAGGCAGCATCGTGTGGCCACCGACCTGGCAGGAAAGGCATCAACAAGGAGCATCAGTCATCTGTAACCAGGGTGGAAGGTGGCTGGCAGGAAGATGGTACTTTCTCCATTATCTCGGGTGACAGCCTCAAGGGTCGGAGGTTGGTGGTAACAATGTTTCAAATATTATTTGCATTTCCTCCGTACTCAAAGCCAGACTAGAGACCATTAAGCCAGCATCCATTTTGGATTTACAAAAGCCTTCATGTACATTGTGTTGGAGGAATTGACCTGTCTATTAATAAACATGATAATTTTGATTGAGTAAACAAGCAAAGGACTCTGCATCCCAGCCTAGTGCTACCTAAGATGGGAGTTATTATGTTCACTTTACTGACAAGTAACCAGGGTTCATGAACTATGTATGTTTTTGGACGCAACAGTTTTAGATTCTCCTCTACAGTAGGGTGATGCTGTGTAGCTTATTAACCACAACAAGCACACGTATTTTAAAGAGAGATGCCCGTTTTAGTGCAAACAGGAGCTGTGGCATCACCTGGCAATTGTTCCAGTCCATCAGAGACTCGATTGACACGGGAGACGCGAAGGGTTTTCTGTGTCATGCAGAAAAGGATGCCATTTCAGGTTTGTCACCCATCAGGCTGACTGATTCCTGTGCAGTAGTCACATGGCCTGTGAAGTAGTCACATGACCTGTGGGTACTCATTTCTCATCCTCACAATCCCTTGGTACTACTGAGGCCACAGGACACACTGGCATGCAATGGCCTGAATTAGACCTGAGTGACACTGACAGCTCCACGGGTTAGAATGAACGCCACCTGGAATCTCTGGCCAGTTTTCATTCTCAATAACAATGTGTGACTTTTTACATAAAGGAAATGTACCTGATCATGTGTCTGAAAGTGGTGGTGACATTTCCTCCTAGGACCACAACCAAAGTGGCACAGACCCTGACCAACCAAGAGGAAATACACCGCATGCATGATACAGTCAGACTGCGTGAATGCTGGTCCATGCTCAGGACACTGACCAAGAGAAGCTGCTGAAATACGCAGGGGGCCCAACATTTCCCAATTCTCAGCAGGACCCACCACCCGGGAGTAAATGATGACCCAGGACCTGGCAGCTTTTATCACAGCAAAGTGAAGACTGCTCTGTGGACAGGCAGAGACTGTTCCCGATGATTCCCAGACTGCTCTGTGGACAGGCAGAGACTGTTCCCGATGATTCCCAAGCCGGCTACACTTCCCTTCTGGCCACATTCCATAAAGGTCTGAGAACACTGGCACGTGTGTTTTCCACAGCATTCTCCCTATCATGTGGTACTCCGGCCTCCTTGAAGTTCTCTGAGAACACACTGGCGAGGGTTTCCACAGTTAACAAACACCCGCCCACTCCTCCGTTTAATTTCATGGACACACACAGTGTTTCCAGAAGCTGTAGATGACAAGATTGCATCACCAGTTAGGAATCACCCAAGATGACACCTTGACATAGGCGGCAGAAAGTCTCAGGTCTATTTATTCCCACTGGCCCTTTTCACCACACAGCACACATTTACTGGGGACCTACTAAGGTCCTAAATAGAGCACAGTTCTGTTTGAGGATAACACGCAAAGGAGGAAGGGACCAAATCAAAGGTACACTTTTCAGACCTCCTCACTCCTTTCTTTTTCCCCATTAGTAACATTGTAGCAGGTGGCTAGACTATAGCTAGCTCTATTGTGTGTCTTCCCGCCCTTGTTACTTCTCATTACAAAGAAACAGATCTTCAGCGGTTAGAGTGAGACTTATGGAGTGATGTGTCAAGTGAAGACCGGCTTTATCTTCTGGTTATTCCAAGTCATAGTGTTAATGTGCCCGAAGTGGAGAATCTGATCATGAAGGTCGAGTGTCTGCTAATGTTTCAGTCGTTGGGGTTTGAGACAGGCACCTGTTCTGGGAAGGGAGCTGGCTTCTTCCTCTGCAGGTTTGTCGTTAGGAGCCGTTTATGAGTACACCACCCTGAGTTCCTCAGAAATCCCGGTGCACAGCTGGATGGTAGAGCAAAGCCTGGGACCAGGATGAAGATTTTAGTGGGAAAGAGTCAGTCATTTGCTCTGTGTGAACACTAAAGTTATAATCCAGTTTGTGATCGACACGTGTTGAGGTGGGAACCAAAGTGTCAGGTTTTGCCTACCGGCCCCTAAGAAGAAACACTGGCGCTGAGTTGTCAGGTCACATCACTAACCTGCAGCTTGGTGCTTCCTGAAGTTTCAAACCCCAGAGCCATGTTAAGCATCTGCAGAGTTCAACAAATAAGGACAGATCTAGCTTTTCTGGTTACGAATGCATAGGGACATATATCTGTGGGAGAAGTCTGTACACTTTGGGGTGTGCTCATCTCTCGAGACTCTGGGCTTTCCTTTGCACTTGGGTACCAATGGAGGCCATCGCTCAGGTGCATGTTTGACAAATCGCTTCCCAATCTTAATGCGTATGTGCATCCAAGGGTTGGCCCCTCCTCTCATGCATTGCTCTGTTTCTTTGATGGGCGTTTTGTCCCCCTTAGGGGATGATTCAGCACTTAGGGCTCCCATATTCTGTAGCTGGCAGTGACCACACAGCCACAGTGATTATGGCCCCGAGTGGACCGAAGGCTCTGTCTCAATTTGCTAGCTCTTGTGTCCTGACACTCTTGGGCCAGATACCACCCCCTCCGTTTTTTTTTTTTTGTTTGTTTGTTTGTTTTTTTTGTTTTGTTTTTTTGTTTGTTTTTTTTTTTTTTTTACTTTATTTCTTTCCAGGATCTCTTTGGGGGGGGGGTGGTGATTTCTCACATATGTCTTGTAAAGAATGCTTTCTTTCTTCTCTTTTCAAATGTGTGAGTGGTGGGGTAATCAAGGAAGAGTTCAGGCAGGGTCCAAGAGTGTTCTGAGCCCATTTAGAACAATCCTGCGCAGCCCTTTTGGGGCTCTTTTCTTGGGATTTTGAGGCATGTCGCAAGAATAGACCCACTAAAGAAACTGTCACAGTGGTAGCAAATTACTGTCATATTTTTGTTGTGGGCCCTCGGTGGCTTTCAGGCCAAACAGTTACAATCTACTCACAGCGAGTACAAGGAGACCTTTGTTCTGTACTGCTTGGCTCACATCCTTGCTTAAATATTTGTGAGATTGGACGTGATCCCTGAGGATGACGCTGGAATTCTGAATTTCTTCCTTTGGCTGCCCACTGGCCCATGGTGCTGGGTGTGTTCTAAGAGTCGGGTTGGGGCAGATTGAGCGTCCTTCGCTGTGCCAAGCGATGGGGCAGATGGGAAGACAGAAATCCCGTGAGCAGGGATGCTGCCTGGAACCTGTGGTTTAGACGCTGTTTCTAGTTCCTGATATGATATTAACCACCATCCCTGGCTAGTTCTTACTGTTCTGACTGGTTGGGTGTAGAGGATCAGGATAGCCCTTGGTTACTCCCAGTGCAGCAGGCTACAAGTTCTGTAATTCTACTCAGCCAGTTTGCATTGCTAATCACCCATCCCCAGGCAGTACCTCACCTTCTGCAAAGAATTTCCATCAATTACCCCAACACACCTGACGGCCGCTCTCTGGAGAAGACGCTGGCCTGCTGGCCCAGAGCCACTTTCTGGCGGGTTCCCTGATGGTCCACCACATGCAAAGCCATCTTTGGTCACGCCCACTCCCTTCTTCCTGCAGCCACCATCCTCAGGAATGCCCTGGCAGTCAGTCTGGGACTAACCTTGATGCTGGTGTCGCCCCTAAAGCCTCTTTGGTGAGAAGCCAGTGAGCCACCAATGCTGTACTTGTCCCCTGTTTCCTGACACAGCCATCTCACCCCTACAACTCAGCTCCCCCATAGACTCCAATCTGTGTTTAGTGGAGGGCTCACAGCAAGGTTAAACACAGACCAACACCAGTATCTAGCTCGCTCAGAAACCACAGGTGGTCAAAGACCAGCTCCATCGGCCTGGGACCTTCTAGACTTGACCAACAAGACCAAGGGTGCCTGGGGGCTACTTTCAGCTATGGTATTTACTCAGCAAGTGAATGATAACTTGTTTGGAAGCCAGAAATTTGACTCCCTCAGAAACAAGCTGGCCAGAGGGCAAGCCCCCATTAAGAGATGATTAGCTGCCAGAGGCTTTTGGTTGCATTAAATATTGAAGGGGCTCCTGGACCTCCGTATCACGCCTGTGCACTACGGCTTCGCTTCACAAATCTCCCTCGATCTGTTACTTAAAAATTCATGAAAGCTGTAAACTTTAAGCAACAGCTGGGTCTCCTTTGCTCACCAGGGATGACATCTATAGTAGAAGGTTGAACACAGAAGAGCAGAGTAATGATGACAAGGTATTCCTCCCCAAGAAGAGCCTGGGAGGAACCCTTGTGGTTGGACTGTGGGCTGTGACCACATCCAGGAGGATGAGCGACCACATCCAGGAGGATGAGCGTTCCGTTACCAATCGTGAGCTAGGGTTCTCGCAGAGCTGTATTGAATGGGGAATGCTGCCTGCAGAGAAACTCAGCCCTCAGCTGAGGTCATCTAGGAGAACAGTCTGGCCACCTTCGCCTGTACGCCCGAAACTGATTATAACCAATCCCGAAACTGATAATATTTAAAACCTTACTACCCATGTTCATTTATTCATAGTGTAGTGACTTCAAGGCCAAACACCGTTGGCTTAAGAGAGGATGTCTACAACCTTTTCATCAGCACTTTTTTTCTAAATGCCAGGATGAGGCGGATTATCACGTGGGTGGAAAGAGGAACCCCGCAGAGCTGTTATCACCGTGCTCTGACACTCTGACTCTAGACATCCTCATAGGCCACATTCAATATGCAGTTTTCATTGAGGGACTTTATGTCTTATCATAAAAGTAATGCAAGCGATACAAAATAATAACATTTGTCTTGAGGTTTTTTTTTTGTTTTGGATTTTGGTTTTTTGCTTTTTTGTGGGGAGGGGAGCACTTGATGTCTTTTTACTCTGTAACAATGGTACTTACCTAAAGATATTATTGTAAAATTTAATAAAATGCTACTTGAGAAGTCCTCAGAAAGAGGGCAGACTCCAAAGTCCTATGTGACATAACTTATACACTGTTCTTGGGTCGGTAACACTATAGTTCTGGACAAGCTATAGTTGCCTCAGTTGGGAGGAGAGGAGGCCCCCTTTAATATGGCAGGGGGAGCAGGTGGGCTGACAGAAGTGTCTTGTTTCTTGGGTGCGTGGTCCTCGTACAGTTAAATGGCTGCGTCTGGGACTTGAGAGATGGCTCAGAGCATGCAGTGATCTTGCTGAGGACTGGAGTTTGGTTCCCCGCACCACATGGCAACTCTGGCCTCCAGGGGTACTGCAGAGGACCCAGGACTGGTTCCCAGCACCCACAGGGAGGCTCACAACCATCTGTAACTCCAGTTCCGTGGGTCTGATGCCCTCGCATGGCCCATGCTCGCTTCATACACCTTTAAGCAAACATTTACGTAATACAATAAAACATTTAAAAACCTGCTTTAAAGGGAATAAAATGAAATCAGTTGGCAATGGTGTGCTTTTCCGCTTCTGCTGGTTTTATTCCTAGCAACTTCACAAGTCCTGGCGAGAAGCTTCCCGGGCAGACACGTGGAGAGGAGACTGGCCACTGGACCACACCGCCTGATGGTGACACCTCTAGTCATATGTCACACAGCCACAAGATGGCATACATATCTCTACAGTGTACACTCCAGCAAGCTCCATCTTTAAACGTGTGGTGTTATTAAACGATTTCTGTTCCCCGGACACTATGGTACCCAATCCAAGAAAGCATATGCTATTTAGCATAGCACCCTTTCACGGTGACAAGACACGGGGATGGACAGGGTGCAGAGAAAGGGTTAGCAAAGCGGGAGGGAGATACACTTGTGGCATTGTCTACGCTATGGCTACTGCATTGTGCTGGTTTGGTGACAAGCTTCAACGTGAAGTGTTGCTATGGAAATAATCCAGATAGAGCGGTGTGTTAGTAAGCGCTTCTAATGTTGGGCTAAAAACACCATGACCGAAAGAAACTTGGGGGTGGAATTAATTATTTCACCTTCCAGATTGTAATTCACCATCCACGGGAGTCAAGATAGGAATTCCACGCAGAAACCTGGAGGCCTCGTGTGGTCTGAAGAGGCCACGGGTGAACACTGCTCTCTGGCGCGCTCCTCGTGGCTTGCGGCTTGCTCAGCCTGCGTTCATTTACCACCAAGAATCACCTGCCCGGACGTGGCATCGATCATGGTGAGCTCAGCCCTCCCCGAGGAAACATTAATTAACTGAAAGATGCCACACAGACTTGCCCACGGGTCAGCTCTATGGAGGTGTTTCCTCAACTGAGGTTCCTCTCTCTCAGAGCTTGCATCTTTGAGGACATTCTGGGTAGCTGTGGAAAAAGAAGTAGCAAGATTGTTGCCAGAAAAGAAATAGGAAAAAAGGGGGGGGGGCATGGAAGGTTCTTCCATGTGAGAAACATCTCTCGTGCCATTTGCTGTGTTTGCTATGATGAGCACGCCAAAGGTGGTGAGTGAGGAGACACCATGGTTAACCGCAGTGTTAGTTAAGGCTGGAGACCCATGTCTACCATCCACCATTAGATTAAGACGGGGACAATAACAATAACTAGAGCCAGAGCTAAAGGAATATCTGCTTTCCTTACGGCTGGGGAGTCCAATTTGATGTCTGGGCCGTGTGTCCATGTGCATAACAGTAACAGGAAAATTCTCCTGGGACTCCCATGTCAACTTGACATGGTTATGGTCCTCCTCTGCTACACACGTGTATGTGTGCATGCATGCATATAAACTTACAAACACACATGTATATATAAAAACACATATACACATGCAGAGAGATGTATTTATGAATGTGTATGCAATAGATACATGTGTATGTAAATTCATATGTATATAGAGAGATCATGATGCTGGGTACAGAGGGCATTATGAGCCCGTGTGGCGATCATGAGAATTAAGATTATGGCTCTGTTACTCAGTGCCTGCTATGTGTGTGGCACTCTGTGCTACAGACGTGTACTACATCTAAAACACATGTGCTGTGTCTTCAGATCTGCCTATAGATCAAACAAAACAACAAAAGTGCACGTTGTAAGACCGCTTTTCACCATCTGCAGACAGGGGCTCAGATTCTGGCCAATGGCTGTTCTATTCACAGCGGCACATAGGCGGTTTGTATGGAAAGGCTATTGTGGCGCAGCCTTCTGCTGCTTCTGTCCAAAGAACCCCAAGGCTGCAGAAAGAGGGCAGGGGAAGGGGATGTTACGGCTGGCTGGTGTGAGAGTTTAAAAGTCTTTGTGTTTCGTTTTTAACATTCTGTCATTATTTCATTAAAGGTCATAATTCATCATGAAGAGCAGTGTTTTATCCCCAAGTCCCTGGTTTAAATTGATGCTCTATGTGTAGACACTGTGTTTACTCCATGTTTTTCCGGGTCCCTGGCCTGAGCAGACTCTCTCGTTACAGAAGTAGTGGAGAGCAGGCATTGCGGGTCCACGGACCTATCTCGCGATCTGCCTGCAGCCACAGATGCCACAACCTAGATCCTAAGTGTTGGGTAAGGGCCTGCATGTCTCCAGCCTGGGGTCTCCTGGAAGGTTGCGACCTAAATGTAGGGACCGTTAGGAGATGGAGGCCACTACACGTGTGTCCTTGAAGGGGACATCGGGGCCCCAGAGTGCTTCTCTGTCTTTTTACTTCCTAGCTACCACAGTTAAAAGGGCTGTCTCTACCCTGTGGTTCCCAGCATGATGTACCAGCACACCAAGTCATCGGGCCAAGGGACCATGGGCCAAAACGTCTAAAGCCATGAGCCAAACAGGCCTTTCGCCTTAAGTTGTTTCTCTCACACATCTGTATCCGTGAAGAAATAGCGTTGACATACAAGGGGAATCTGAACAATTACTCAAGCTCTTTACGTATCTTCATTATTTCAGAAAAGAACAAACACATAAGCCTTCACCAAGCCTGTAAGTTCCCCAATTGGATGAGCTCTGAAGAGGTGTTCGTTCCCTTGGAGGACGCTGCATGGTCAGCACCAAACTAAAGGACACATTTAGGCAACAGCTTTGGCTTAGCAGCGAACTCTGAGCAGTAAGATTGGAAATGCATGTTTCCTTCGTGCTTACACACACTTATAAATCAGTAATTGATACTGAACATTAACACTGGTTTATGAAATAGCTAACGTTCTACACAATCTTTTAAATAATTTTGTACTCAAATTTTCAGTGTATGGAATTTTCCATTTTTGCTGTCATGTCATCACTTAAAAAGTTTTGGATTTTTTTTCAAGCCAGGCCAAATTCCAGCATGAAGAAAGGAGGTGAGCATGAAGTCCTTCCCTGAGCTGAGGAGCTATAGGCAACTGATAGCTGCTGTCTGGGCTGGGGGTCAAAGGGTGTGGTCCAGTGAATGGCCACACACACAAGAGTGTATGGGCACACAAACTGGACTTGGTAGTTTTAACACACACACACACACACACACACACACACACACACACACACACACACACGCACTTTTGTTCTTTGGGGCTCAGTGCCTCCTTTGGCTTGTGCTGGCGTGTCCCTCTTGGCCATTCCAGAGAGTAGGCACTTCCTTGGCTTTGCTGTACTTTGCCTGTTTATCCACCCCAATATCCCATCAGGTATCTGATTACTTCTCCACTGGGGTCATCCTCTGACTTCTAACACAATTTGAGCTGACTTTTAAGAAGGAAGTTTGCTCTTTGTGCCTCTTGTACCCAGACACTTAACCTCCCAAACCACCAGGAGATCAGATCTGATGCAAAAACAAAGAATCTCTTTAATTTAACTGGAGTTAACTCAGGTCCTGTCTGTCTGACACAGTGGGTGGGGTAGGAGGGACCCCCAGCAGCAGTGGGGCAGGGCATATATTGGGGGTGGAGCAAGGGGACTGTCTAGAAGTTCACTAGTTGTATAGCGACAGTCTCAGGATTGGTGCGCCTCCGGGCTTGGGCAACCTGTCCTGTGATGATTGGTCAGCTGAAGCTGCAGGAAGGATGCTATGCCAAGAGGCCCTCCCCGGGCGGTTTCAATGCCCGAATTCCACTATTATTGGTAAAGCACATCCAGAGCCTGCCAGCTAACTTCTGATTGGTTCCTTGCCACATGGAGGCTGTCTGGCTTCCCAGTGATTGGGGCAAGGTGGGGCAAGGTCCGGGGCCCAGCACACGTTGCTGAGTCAGGGTCTACAAACATCTTGCTGGGTCTTTTCTGCAGCCGGTCATGGGGAGGGCCCTTCAGTGCATCCCATGGGAAGGGAGGGTGGTGTAGTGCTGGGGCCCTTGGGAATCAGCTGGCATCTTCCTTCCCTAGCGTCAGCCCTGCCTGAGTCCCTCTCATCGCTTCCCTCCAGTTTCCCTCCCAAGGTCCCCGAGCTCTGCCTCACACAGCGCTTCTGCCGAATCTTCTATTCAGATCACTGGCATTTAGGAAGCTATATTTGCTCGTTAAAGTCTACTTGAATCCATTTACAAAAATAACTTTCATGAAACATATAAAGGTCTTTCAGAACAAGTAGCTTGTCTCTGAACATAGACTTGGGGATACAGTTCTTTTCAGCCCTAAATTTGTCTTTAGGGCTGGAGACAAGAACACTCTCAGAATATCAGGGGTGACAGAAGCCAACAAGCTAAAAGCAAATTATCCAGAATCTCTGGGTCAAAGCACTGATGATCCTCACTTTAAAAATTAAAAGCATGGGGCTGGTGAGTAATCTTCCTTTTCCAGTGGAGATCCATTCTCTGCTTACCCAAAGATACAGGTCTACACACACACACACACACACACACACACACCACCGACACACACAGACACAGACAGACACACACACACACACACACACACACACACACACACACACCACAGACACACACACACACAGACACAGACAAACACACAGACACACACAGACACACACAGATTCACACACACACACAGTTTGGATCCCTGCTTCTTCCTCTCTTTTCCTCATCCCCTTAAAAACTCCCAGTGTGAAGAAACCCGTGCTCAAGTGGAAACCGTTGGAGCCATTGCTAAGCCCTTGTTACCCTTGAGTCTGTAGTTGGAGCCATTGCTAAGCCCTAGTTACCCTTGAGTCTGTAGTTGGAGCCATTGCTAAGCCCTAGTTACCCTTGAGTCTGTAGTTGGAGCCATTGCTAAGCCCTAGTTACCCTTGAGTCTGTAGTTGGAGCCATTGCTAAGCTCTTGTTACCCTTGAGTCTGTACCTCAGCCTTCACTGCACTGTTTTGGATCTCTCCAGTAGTCATCCGCCTGAAGAAACATCAGATACCAGCAGCAAGTCCAACATGGCTGTTCTCCCCCTCACACCTGTCACGGCCTGTCAATTGGTATGCCTGCTCAATACTTTGTTTTCTGTGGTACTAGTCTCTAGGGAAAGAATTCTCCAGAAGGTACTTCAATCAGTGACATTTTTATTGCTGTGATAAAACACCCTGGCCAAAAGCAACTTAAAGAAGAAAGGGGGTTCTTATGTTTTTTATTTTATTTTTATTATTTTTGTTTTTTACTTATAGTTCCAGTTCTTAGCAGTTTAGCATCTAGAATGGCAGGGACAAAATGGCAAGGCAGGGGCAGGAGCCTGGTTAATCTTTTCCTGACAGGAAGCAGAGAAATGGAGAAGGAAATGGGTGAGCTAGAGATGCAGAGCCCAATCCCAGCTATGTGCTCCAGCTGGGTCAAGTATCCTGTAACTATCCTATGACCTGCCTGAACAGCGCCACCAACTGGGAAACAAGTGTAACTGTGGTCCTATGGGGGCATTTCTCATGCAAACTGCGGTTATACCCTGCCATTGTGATCCCCGTCCTTCCATTCTCTCCTCTGGACACTATCAGAGACGGTTCTCAACGCTCATAAACGCCCAGCTCCCAATGCCTCTGGGGAGGCAGAGGCACGCACGGAGACTACTGAGGTCTGCCACTGGGTCACTGAGGATTTACACAACCAGGCACTTTGACCCACAAAACAATCTTCACATTTTCATTGTAATTATTTCTTGTATGGCTATTTGTATGTTTCTGTACAGCACACGTGTGCCCTGTACCTTCAGAGGTTAGAAAAGGACATCAGATGGCCTATATCTGGAGGTGTGAGCTGCCACGTGGGTTCCAGGAATTGAACCCAGGTCTTTTGGAAGAAGAGCCAGTGCTCTTAACTGAGGAGCCAACTCTCCAGCTGCATTTAAAACATCTTTCCCCAAAACAATCTTATAAAAGAGTGTTTTGTATCCAGAGACAAAATACAAGCAAGAGAGTTGTTCTGTCCTGTCATATAATAATATCAGAGCTCCTGAGGTGGGCCCGTCCAGTCACAGAGTTCATCACTCATCCATTATTTCTGTCCCATCTGTGTTCTCCATGGAAAGGGTCCTGGTAAAGCTCCTTGCATTTCCATGCCTGGGGCATTGCCTGGCACACACAGGGCCCTCAATAAATGTGCTGAATGAGTTTACTATGTAGATTCGCTGGGCAGCTTTCAAAATACCGGAGATAAAGAATTCACTGGGAAGGAAGGTAGTTTGCTTCAGGACGGCTGGTGCTTCAGCCAGCAGTGGCTGCTGCATCATGGAGAGAGGTGCCATGTGGCAGTCAGGAAGCAAGGACCGAAAGAGGAAGGGGTTGGGCTCCTGATGGGAGATGTTATTCTGTATATATGTTTCTCATACTGGTTAATAAAGCACTGTGGCCAATGAGATAGCAAGATAGGCGGGGCTAGGAGACCAGGAGGAAAGAGGAAGTGGGAAGGAGGAGTCAAGATGGAGACCTGAAAGAAAGAAGATGCTGACTGCGGCTCCCGGATAAGACGACCACGTGGAAATACTTAGATAAGTAGAAATGGGTTTATAATTAAGGCAGAGCTAGCCCATTAACAATGATAGTCATTGGCCAACAGGATTGTATCAAATACAGAGTCTTAGAGTGTTATTTGGGGCTGGTGCAGCTGTGGGCCCAGACCGGGGGCATGTGGGATGGAACTGGCGGGAAGGAAAAACCTCCCTTAACAGACTCCCACTACACACCCAGGAGTTCCTTTAATCACCTGGCCTCCCTGCACCAGGCCTCTCCATCCCCTGATAGCACCGCTGTCTACGGACAGAGGGACAGAGGTCTGAGGCATTTCAACGATTCAATCTTGGCCACAAATCCTGAAGTTAGTGATATGTGGCTGAATGATTTCTCATGACCTGACTGGTCTGGCTGCACTTGATGCTTCTAAGTTAAAAAACAAACAAACAACAACAACTAGCCAATCATGTTGTGGTGGCGCCTTTAACCCCAGCACTAGGGAGGCAGAGGCGGGTGGATCTCTGTGAGTTCGAGGCCAGCCTCCTCTACAGTATGCGTTCCAGGACAGCCAGGGCTACACAGAGGAACCCTGCCTGGGAAAACCAAACAACCAACAGAGCAAACAAACAAATGGGCTTTTGTGGTACAAGCAGAGGACAAGAAGAGGTGCGTGCAGGGGTGAGGAAGGAAAGGAAGCCAAAGGAGCTGCTGCAGAATCCAGGAACCCAGGCTGGAGGCTTCCGGTGGGGTCAGGTAACTTACCGCCTTGCAATGCCTGTCTCCCCCTCCCCATTTCTCTCTCACTTTAATCTTGCTGCTTCCTCTGTGCTAGCCTCCAGGAAAGCCCACATCCCTCTTGGTGTCCTGGCAGGTGTAGAATCCAGTGTGCCTCATTTCACCATCAGCACAGCCTTGGGGGAACTAGAAGACCGTGCTAACCTTCGGGGGGGGGCCCATAGAGTGTGAACACTGGCCACACAGCAGATGAACAGCCTAGAGAGACCTCAACGCTCTGCCCTGGCCTCCAGATCATCCTCTTAGCTGTAAGTTCTGGCTGGACGTGGCAGGCAGCCCTTCTGAGTTAGCTCTTCTCCCGCTGGCCTGGCTTGGCTTGATCTTGAGGGTATCTTGTGAAGATTGCCCTGTCCCGACTCAGAAACTGCTTCCTGGAGAGCAGAGGCCTCTATGGTCCAGGAAGGAAGGTCAGATCTCTTGTGATACCACTGTCCCTGCTGATGGGCACCCCCCCCCCCCAGTCCTCAGGACTCAGGCATTGCCTTTGTGCTCATGGGAACCGGCCCTGAGTGCAGCTCATTACCAGAAGGGTGTGATCAGAAGGCCAAGCTGGAGTCTGGCAAAACTGTCAGTGGATGGGTGCTTCCTCTACTGAGGAATGTGCGGAAGGCTTCTATCCGTTTGCCGAATGCTTTGGTATCGCTTCCTCTAGCTAAATTACATCACTATTATTTTATAGTGTTTGAGTTGTTTGGCTTGGATGAAAACTTTGGTTCCACAGAAGGGGAAGCTCTGATGAGCTGTCAGGGAGATGTACGGCCTATGGGAAGCTCCCCGTGGCCACAGAGCTGAGCTCTCACAGTACTTATCCCCCATCTTCACGGGCTAGGGGCTTCTAGCTCTGATAGTGAAACCCCAGCCATCCTCAGAGACCTCTCTCTCAGTTGTCCTCCTGGGGTCTCCTCGAGGGCTCTGTGCATTTCTATCTAACTTTTAAAGGAAAACTTGGGGCCAGGAAGTGGGAATACAAGCTCATTTAGCTTGAGGAAGATGCATTCCCCACCCGAGGAGCCACCATTACCAGGAGAAAAATAACGGGACATGGCAAGAAGGTGAGGGTGGCTTATGAGGAAGCATCTGCCCTTAGATTATGGAAAACTTTTGATACCAATAACATCAGGTCCTTCCTGCATAAGCATGCCGATCTGATGAGGGGCAGCTGTGGAATCCCGCTGGCCGAACACCTACACAGCTGTCAACACTCAAGGCCTTCTCTGCTTCCCGTAGATTTAAACATCTGAGTGTTGGCCTGGATGGGTGAGTGTGGGGAAGGAAAGGGTTACATTTCACCTTAGAAAGGAGAAAAGCGGGCTCGCATCCCAGCAGGGTTGAGCACAGCCCCTGCCTGCTGGGTCAGATTCCCATCCTCACCATGGTACACACAGGCCCTGGAATTACCTGACATCCTATATCCTGTTTGGGGTGCGTCCTTGGAGGGGGGGCAGCTGGGCAAGAGAATTGGAGCCATTGTCTTCTGCTGGAATATTCCCAGAGCCAAGCAATCCATCTCTCTCTTTCTACTCCCTGATCCCCAGCATGAAACCACACAAGGAACGCTAAGAAAATTCCATATACAGAGCAGAAGTGTCTCCTGAAGGGGAGTCTGGAATCATGTTCCATGTGTGGGCTTCTGCTTAGACAATGGGGCTGTGTGCTATGAGATGGAAGGCGGCAGACAGAGACGGATACAGGGCTGGACCTGACCTGTCAGTGAAGAGTGAAGCATGCACGGGTGCTTCTCAGGCGAAGGCAGCCTCTGCAAACGGTGTCCGTGTCTGAGACACCTGCTTCTGGCTGTGCAAAGGTCGCCCACAGAGGTGTCAGGAGGAAATCAACCACAACAAAGCAGCCTGTGTTTGTCCTCCCCTGCAATCGCCTAAATTAGGAAACGCCACCATTCACTTGGAAGGCCAGACCCAGGTGTTTGAGGAGAAGCCTTGAAGCTGATGAAAGGGTGAACCCGGAAGCTGGAGTTAATTGTTTCATGACTGGAGGTGAGCTCAAACCCTGGGCATCAATGTGAGAGGGACTCCGTGCTATCGGAAGCCAGCTGGGCTGATTCTTACAAAGCTGAGCGCACTCCCACCATATGACCAGGCAATTTTACCTCTTGGTAGTTGCCCAAAAGTAACTGGACCATTTGTGCACGTGATTGCGGGTGCCTGGCATCTTTTCTCTTAATTGCCTAAACCTGGAAGCAACAAAAACGTCCTTCAATAGACGAACACACACACACACACACACACACACACACACACACACACACACACACACACAGAGCAGTACATGTGACAGTGGAATACTATTCATGGAACACATGAATGAGATTTACTAGCTTCTTACTGAGTGAAAGTCAATCTGAAAATGGTGTCAACTGTGTGAGAAAATCCTGGGTATCAAGATTCCAAAAGCAGATTGGTTGTCAGAGGCTGCAGGGAGTGAGGCCTAAGCAGTGGAGAGGAGATAACCTACTCTGCCTGGTGTAACCTGGTCTACAACTGTTAAAACAGCCGCCACACTCCATAATGGTGCAGGGAGTGAACGCTATGGGTTATGGGTAAAAAGGACAAGCCCGTGCAGGTTCGTTAACTGTAACACACATTCCATTCAGGTCAGAAATAAAGATGAAGCAGTAAGGGAGATGAGCAAAGCTAGGACAGAGTCAACGAGAATACTACATTTGCTCAGTTTTACTATGAACCTAAAGCTGGTATGAGTTTTAAATTGTGTGTGTGTGTGTGTGTGTGTGTGTGTGTGTGTGTGTGTGTGTGTGTATGTGTGTGTGTGTGTGTTTTCAGGGTATAGGTTCTACAATGACTGAAGCACTATCCTTAAGGGTTATCTAAAAAAGTTGGAGGGGTCGCTCAGTGGTTAAGAGCACTGGCTTCTCCTGCAGAGGACCCAGGTTCGATTCCCGGCACTCACATGTCGACTCACAGCCGTCTGTAACTCCAGTCCAGTCCCTGGGGATCTGGCCTCTGAGGGCACTACACGCATGTGGCTTGTAGACACATACACATAAAATAAAAAGACAATAAAATCTTTTTAAAAGGCTAGGCAATTCCCACCCATGTCCTTTTAAAAGCTGAGGACGGGAGGTGGCCGAGGCCGCACACACACTGAACTGCTGACAGGAACAGTCTCCACCTTCCTCCCACAAATCTGTGCACCAGGAAACCCAGCATCAAGAGGAAGCATTGCTCCAGAGATGAGGTTGCAATGAGGGTGTAGGAAAGGGGACTGGAGGCTTTGTGGTGTAAAACACACACTGTTCTCCCCACAGCTGACTCTCCTATTAGAGACTGAGTTTTCTCTCACCTCATTTCTCAAACTCCGAGGCTACCAAAGCCTTGGTTTATCCTGTGACATGAAACGAGGAAGCATTAATTATACTTGTCTTATTGGTCCAATATTGTGGCGATATCATAGCCCAAACCCCTAAACTATTGTCTTAACAGTTTAAAAGTGTATCAGACTCTTTAAAAAAAAAAATTACTGTAGTGGCATCTTGTTCTGCCAGTGACTTGAAGTTACGGCCTTAGGGTGTGTCTTCAGTGTACAGAGGTGACCCCTTGTAAGGAAGAGGAGGGGCTTGCTTGGGCTGTCTCTTGGCATGTGGTCTGAGCATCCTGCATCACAGACACTGCACCTCAGGGGCAGAAGACGGTGGTGGTTATTTATCATCATTGTGTTATTTATCATCATTTCACCAAGTAAATATGTTATTCTCCCTTCACCTCACCTCCACTAGCCCCTTCTCCTCCTTGTAAGGGGTCCTTCCAGCAGCAAAGTGAGTACCTTTCCTTGGCGGATACATCTGTTTTGTTGTTATTGTTGTTGTTTGAGACAGGGTTTCTCTGTAGCTTTGGAGGCTGTCCTGGAACTCACTCTGTAGACCAGGCTGGCCTTGAACTCACAGAGATCTGCCTGCCTCTGCCTCCAAATGCTGGAATTAAAGGTGTGGGCCACCAACGCAGGGCTGGTGGACACATCTTGTGTCAAGTTCTGAGAACTGAGAATGACACAGAATGCAGCTGCTCCAGGAAGCAGAGTTCAAGGCTAAGCCTTAGCTGTCCCAGTTTCCTGGGGAGTAGAAGACCAAGAAAACAGAAGTGCGGATGAGGAGAGAGGTATTCCATTAAAGATGAAACAAGGAGAGTGTGAGAATAGAGGGGAGAGAAATGGGCTGCACCTAGCATTTGTCACACATCACCACAGTGGCCCTTGGTCAGACGTGGCGGAGATTTCTAGTGCATCTGCTTATAGACTCTCTCCTTTCTGGGGCTGCTTCACAGATGGCGAGGATGGTGAGCCCGAAGTTGGCCACATAAAGAGTCACGGGGTGGGGGTGGGGGGGTTGTTCATATCCTACGTGAGTGACAGTAGGACGAATGAGATTTATGGAAAGCCAGTGAAGGGTCAAGCAACTGATTGGCTGTCGTAGGCGTGGCAGACAAGGCGAAGACGGCAGCCACATAGTTTGAAATGTGTGCAGCAGGACAAGTTGGGAAAGAGGTGTGGCTAAACTTGGGGTGATTAAGTAATGATGGGTGAGAAAGCGTGGGTGGGGAAAGGAGGCTCGGTGGAGGAGAGCATGGGACCCCACACCTGAACTGCTCCATGCAGTATTCTGCCCCGCATTCACCAAGTCTTTCTGAGACTGTTAACCATGTTGTCTCTGCTCTAGCCCTGCTGATGGGAGATGTCATTCTGTAAACATGTTTCTCTTATTGATTAATGAATAAAGCACTGTTGGCCAATAGGAAAGCAAGACAGGTGGGACTAGGAGACAAGGGGGATTCTGGGAGAGGTAGTAGAGGAGATTCAAGATGTAGAGACTTGAGACAGAAGAGGTCCAGACACTCTCTCCAGTAAGATAAGGCCACTTTGAAACACTTAGATTAATAGAAATGGGTTAATATTTAAGACAGAGCCAGCCAATAAGAAGCACTAGTAACAGGCCAACAGTTCTATATCTAATACAGAGTCTCTGTGTGTTATTTGGGGCTGACATGGCTCTGGGACCAGGCTGGTGGGAAAACCTGCCCCTAACACTCTGCTGCTTGGACCAGTTCTGAGTCCCCCATCTGCAAGCACAGCCCCTGCTCACACTGCACACCTCTCGAGTTGTGGCCCGGAGCCTCCCCTGGGCATTTGAATGTCTGCAAACTCAACTGAAGCCCACAAAGGTTTGACTTAGAAACACAGTGACCTCATCTCCAAGCAGTGGACTCATTACGCAGGACGAGGGATGAATCTGTGTATAAACTATTATCGATTGTACCCACCAAATACTCTCCCTGGACCAAGTATTTCCCATCACTTCCCAGACTGGTCTGTGAGCCGGTAGTGAGCCAGATGGACACCAGATATTGTATAGAGAACCGGCCTCCAGCAGAGCTAACCTGGCTCTGTGCTGCTCCATTTCATGCCTGGCTTCACTGCTGCCCACCTGGTCTCAGAGTGGCTGGTGCCAGTTCATAGTTCAACAACTCTGAAATTTCTCCCGAGAACCTCTCTTACAGTCCAGGGACCCCTTCACACCCTTAATGGTCCACCACAGTCCTGGGATACCCAGATCTGAGTTTAAATGTTACTCAGTGGTTGGGTTCCTGCTCCTCTTAGCAAAACACAGCCTATTTAGCCACCTATCCACTTTAGGACAGTATTTAACTTCTTGTTTCCGACCTTTACGCCTATGCCAAGCCCTCAGCACTGTCTATATGAGAATCACAAGCACAGATTCCAGGTAAAAAAGCCAGTGCTTTTGACACTTTGCACCTAGCCTATGTGTCTGCTGTCCGTGTCTTGTCTGGGACCCCTATGACAGTTGATCAGTTAGTGATAACGCCGGACCCTTCACTGGCTTCCCACAAATCTCCATGGATAGGTTGACACATTCTCCTATTGCCACTGGCACTGAGCATGAACACATGACTCTTTATGTGGCCAACTGTGGGATCACCACCCTTAAAACAGCCCCAGAAAGGAGAGAGTCTATGAGCAGATGCCCCAGAAAGCTCCACCATGCCATGATGTGGGACAAATGCTGGGTGCAGCCCATTTCTCTTCCCACCTCTCTCTTCTATTCTCACACTCTTTATTTCATCTTTAGATAATGTCATGGTATGGTTATGCCCCTAAACCACTCTGGACGTCCGCCTCACCTTGAGTAAAGGCATCCTGGCATCAGCCAGTGCATCTCCGAGGACTCAGACAGCATGGGTAGACTATGTCCTTCATAATGTATCACGTTCTCTTTAGTCACGTGCTGTCAGGAGACAGGCAGAGCAGGGCGCATCTCTATTTTCAATGTGAAAAGCAGAAAACAACATGCCCTGGACACCTGCGCCCTGTACACCTGCTCCCTGTACACCTGTGCCCTGTACACCTGTGCCCTGGACACCTGCGCCCTGTACACCTGCTCCCTGTACACCTGTGCCCTGAACACCTGAGCCCTGGACACCTGCACCCTGGACACCTGAGCCCTGGGCACCTGAGCCCTGGACACATGCGCCCTGTTCACCTGTTCTCTGGACACCTGTGTCCTGGACACCTGTGCCCTGTCTGGAGCTCACTATTCTCTGGGACAGAATGGAGTCACTTTCCTGCTTCCCTCTCACAAGAGGCCTCCAGCCTTGCTTTTTAAAAGATTTACTTTTGCTTTATGTATATGAGTGTTTTGCCTGTGTGTGTGTCTGTGCACCACATATACACAGTGCTTGTGGAGGGCAGAAGAGGGCATCATCAGATCTCCAGTGGAGTTACTGATGGCTGTGGCCTGCCATGTGGGTGCTGGGAACTGAACCCCGCCCTCTGCAAGGGCAGCCAGTCCTCTTAACTGCTGAGCCATCTTCCTAGAAGCAGCCTTGACTTTGTAAGCTTGGCTGAGGAGGGAACAGTGATGGAGGTCCTACAGGGCCCCACAGAGCAACACCTCCCCAGCTGTGAGTGAGAGCACATTCCAGAGGGTGTCCTTGCTGGCAGGAAAGAGAAAAGGCCTACAGCTTTAGATATGCAGTTTCCTGAGTTAATATTTCATGCTAAATCTATTCCCTCTTTTGACAGCTTTATGAGCTGTGTACATGGCTCTCATATGTTCGCAATAATGTCCAAATTGGAAGGGTATGATGATCACTTCACAGTTAAGAACACTGCTCTTTGTTCAGTCAGTTTAAGCATCTTGTTACATTTGGGGCACGTGGCCAATCAGATGCATGCTCCTTGTAAAGATCTCTCTTCCTTACTTTCCCGGGGTTGCTCTACTTGGAAAGACTAGAAAGAATCTGTTGGCTTTATCTGAGGATCTCAGGGGTTGCTTGCATGTTTTTCTTGTCCTGCGTTAAAGACTGATTCCCTTTGGACAAGTGGGGGTGAGCCATTGAGTTATAAACCTCTAGTCTTGAGTTATTATCCTCAGCTTGGACCAAGTCTGCGGTTTCTGTTTAGTTGTATATATGAAGATGCTTTGTCTGAGATCTTGAGACTTGGCCATACTCTAGCTTCTTATGGACATCTGTGCAGCTCTTACAGCAAGTCAGAAGCTAAACACAGCGATGGCCACCATCAGATTAAAGAAATGAGACTCTGAGAGCACCCATGGCTTGACCCACACTGGACAGAACCAGCTGAGCAGCCCCTGAGCTCCCAGCTCAGAGTTCATCCCAATCTGCAAGAGTTATCATGGTCTGTCTGGGTCTAATTTAGGCCCAGCACACACCGGGCAGGGGCTCCTTCATTCCACATTCTCCTCACTCTTCAGCAGAGTTTATCCACTCGGCAAATGTTAAATGCCAGTAGCCGGTGCTAGCTAATACCTCTCTCTCTAAACACCTCACTGTTTTGAGACAGCATCTGTACAGCCATTGTGATTTCATCTTTTATTTAGGGGGCAGGGAGGGGGAGCCATAGCCCAGCACGGATTCTGTCAGCGTTGGTGGAGCTTCAAAGTCTGAAAGTGGGTCACGGTGACAGGATGCAGATACAGAATGCTAAGGAGCTCCACAGCAAGGCAGCAACCAGCAGGGCTAGAAAGAAAAGCTTCTTCACAGCCTCAGGAAACACACAGGGTGGGGGATGCGGACCACTGGGCCCAACTGAGCTGCTCAGGCTGAGAGCCCGGCTTTGCAGGCAGTGACGCTTCGTCCCTGCTCTGAGAAGGTTGACTTCCTCTTTGAGGGACTCGGGTCAAATCAAACGGAGACTAAACTTCACCTACTGTGTGCACATGCATTGGACCTGTTGTTACCCATGGGGAGGTAATGGTGGGCGTGGCCCTCGCCTTCTTAAAACTTTGTGCAGGAGACATAACTATTTTCTAAAGATTCAAAAAATAGCTATGCAATTGTGAGCATAATAGCACTGCATGGGTGAGACGCCATAGGCATAGGGAGACAGGCTGATGAGAAGGCAGAAAGAGAATCAGCTCCTGGGAACTGTCTGCCAGAGCATGCCCGTTCCTGTCCTCACACACGCCTCATATACACACTGACAATAAGATAAAAATGTAAAAATTACAAGAGATGTTCATATTACTGAACAGGCACTGTCTAACCAGAGCATATGCATACGTTCAGTGCCTGGAGGTGCCAGCCATTTTGGAGATAACACTTGAGTGGCTAAAGGAAGTGGATGTAGAAGGTTACTAGTTACCAGTGTGTGGGGAAATATTTTAATTTTTACAGCCAATGTTCTGAAAGACTTGTTGAAGGATGGGGTGGGGGTTGTAATTAAAACAGCAGCAATGAATAAGGATTAATTCCGGGCAGACTGCAGCGTGTGCAAAGGCCCTGCGGTGGGAGGTGGCAGCGTGTTTGAGATGTTTACGGGTTCAAAACGGTGTGTGTGCATTAGCAAAGGGAACTAACTGAAGATGGAGTTGGGTGGTGACCAGCAGGTGCGGAATTCTCCAGGTCATTTCATTCCTCTCTTCTTTTCAAGCGCTGTGGAAGCTCATAAGATTTTAAGGTAAAAACAGCAAGGCCTGGCTGTGCTTCAGAAAGGACATGTTGACTCCTGTTCAGAAGGGGGACAGCAATGGAGGCAGCTGAGAGCTGCTGTGGCCACCTAGGGAAGACAGAGACGGATTCCGGTGACGAGAACGGGGAGAGAGATTGCCTCCTGGTTGAACTGGGAGATGTTGTCATTTCTACCGAGCCAGGAAACACTGGACCAGCCTGGGGCATGCTGCTGGTGGAAGGCAGGAGGGAGGCTTTCGGACGAGAGACATCATGATCGTGTTGAGATGGAGGGGTCTTTGCACTGCCCTGGATGAGACCTGGCTGTGCAAGAGCAGCCTGGGCCGAAGGTGAGTATTTCGGAGTCATCTCCATAGTAGTGGTCACTAGACCATGGCTGGCCACAGTGTTAGGGCCTTAGGGGAGCAGTCTGGGCAGGGCCTTCAGAGACTCTGCCAGCTCTCCAGACATTTGTCCATGGAGAAAACTTAGGTTGTGACTGTGTCTAATGAGGCAAGCAAGGTCCTGTGCTAAGAAACAAGAGGAGGGTTGAAAATGCCCTCTGTCCTGACCTCCAGAGAGGTCCCAGGGAGAGCTCGGTGAGGTGTGATCTTCCTTTGGTCTTTACTTTAAACAAATTAGAGACACACAGGCACTTACAGTACGGTAGGATCCAGAGAGGCCCCAACCCAGCCTGCTCAGGGTGGAAGCAAACTAGAAAGGGACAACATGATAACTGACACAGAAACACTTGAGGCCTTGCTCTGATTCCTAAGGGACAGTCACTCTGGTGGAGCCATGGAGCCCAAAATCGAGTCCGTGCAGGCTCAGCCCTGGGTGGCAGGAGGCATGAGAGGGGCAGCGGAGAAGGCAAACACTCACGGCACTCGACTCGGGCAGTGTGGTACCGGGGAAGCCTGCAGCACTAACTGGGAATCACTGGGAACAGATGCTGGCCTCAAGGAGCCCACACAAGGCTGGGGGACTAGGACTCTAGTGGCACAGTCATAATGGGCATGCAAATCAATTACTCCCAGCAGCAAGAAGTGCACCCTTGTGTAGTAGCAACACACAGAAGAATCCTTTTCCCACCGAACTTAAGAAGTTCTGGTTGGACTCCACCGAGGAGCTTGGGGTCAGACCTTCCTGGAAGCCCATTTCGAATGCTGACCCCAGGGTCTCTGCGCTCAGGGTTCTGACTTGCTGGCATTCATTCCCTGGATCTCCAGAGGCAGTGGAGATCTACCTCACTGGCGCCTTTGGACTTGGGACAGTCTCCTCTTCCCAGGCACCAGGCACCCAACAGTACGCTGAGACATGCTGTGTTTTTGTCCTTCAACTGCACTTGTCAGATGGCAGACAACCATACAAATAATTAACTATATGAGGGCCTGGAGGGTGGATTTCGCTGCTGCTCCTTCATGTCCTAGCTTCTCACCACTGGGGTTATTCCATGACGCTCCCTTTGCAAGATGGTAGACAGCAAAGGACAGGAGTTCCAAGGATGGTAGGAACTTAGGAGCCAGCAGCAGGAGCTGAACCCTGGCTGGGCCAGGGCTGTGGTAGGCCTCCTGCAGAGAGAGGCATCCAGACAGGTGCACAGAGGGGCCTCCTCCGGGCTTCAGAGGGTCGCACTGGCAGGGCCTTGAGGAACACAGCTGCTCTCTGGTGAGGGAGACATGCAGCTCTGCTGTTGCATGCTAATTGGCAGACTTTAATGACTTTTCATCTCCTCCCCCCGCCCCACCCCCCAACAATCCCCTCATTCTGGCTCTGGGCAGAGGAGGCTTGCTGCCATGGCAACCAAGCCTTCTAAAGCCAGGAAAACTCACCATAGAGATGTAGGGAGGAAAAATCTCACTGTTGAATTTCCAAAGGGGACTGGAAAGGGAAGGAAATAAAGAGCAGGGTTTGGGAGCGATGCTGTTGGAAACAAAGCTTTTGAGGCTAAAGATGCAGATGTATAGTGCAAGGCGCAAGAACTTGTAAGAGAGCATGGACCGGGCCCGGCGAGAGTCCTGAGCCTCTTAGTCCACGTGTAATCAGGTCCACGGTACCATGCCCACAGGGACCCAGCACAAAACACTGAGCCTGTCTGCAAGGCTCTCATCGTCTCCGGGCTGCATTGCGTGGTGGGGAGTGCAGGGCCCATCCAGGTGTGCCTGCTGGTCAGCCCCACGGCGGCCACCTGCCCCCACAGACTCGGGACTTTGTGGTGCTGCGATGGAGAATGATGCCTGGCCAACAGCACTCAGAGTCTCTTCCCTAACAGGACAAAACCGCAACAGTGTGCAACTGGTGACTCCCCCCCCCAATTGCGGAGAGCCCCCGTGTCCTGTGACACATTTTACTTCATTTCTCTCTGTTGCATAAGGGTTCTTGTTCAGACCTCTTCTGTCCCTGTTTCTAAAGAGGCTGAGGCTTTTGTGTCATGAGCTCATGGCATCTTTTCTGAACTGCCCTGGTGTTAAGTAGCCGGTGCTCAGTCAGAATGTCAAAGGGGTGTTTAGTTCTCCAAACCAAAGCAACACACACACACACACACACACACACACACACACACACACACACACACACTCCCTTCAAGACCAGTGGGAGAGTTTCTAAAGGCGGGCTGCAGTCTGGAGCTGGGGACACAGACTACAGGCCTTTATCTGCTATTGACAACTCACAGAAACAAGCCAGGGCTGGCAACTGTCTCAGCAGCCAAGCCAGGGGGCCTGGAGGAGGGATCCAAGCACACAACAGGACATTGGTTTTCAGGGGGCACCATCCATGCACATAAAAGCCTCATCTGTTCCTATTGAGTGACATACACAGCGGTGTTACATTCACCTTTTTCTCCATGATGTCATTTTTCACACAAAGGCTTGGTGACATGCTTGACCCCCAAGGCCTGGCATGTGACACCTGACAAGGCCTCCAATTGCTCCTTTTCAACGGTCTCCGTTGAAGATGCCAGGCTAGAGGCGAGGACACAGCCGGGTACTTGCCTGGCCCTCACTTAGAGCCTTGGAGGTGATAGGAGTTCCTTACACTTGCAGATGAATTCCGGTTTCTCCTTTACACACCGGGTCTCAAACAGGTTCAGGACCGGCCCCAGGCTGGCCTCAGGGGGTAAGGCTGTTACCCAAGCAAGGAGTGGGCGATGAACAAGCTTCACTGCCCACACCACCCATCTGGGGTTGCTGTTAAGAACCCACTTTGTACATAGTAAGTTCTCTGGGTACAAAGATACAGGATAGCCTAGGTGTGGGGAACTCCTCAGGAGATTAAAGACAGTACCTTCAAGGAAAATTTTCTGAACAAATGTGGATTCTAGATTTGAGAAAAACAAAAAACAAACAAAAAATGAATGCAGGTTTGTGAGGAAGAAGCCCAGAGATGGGGAGGGGAGGATGAGTGAGTGCGGGGGACTCGATACGGTCAGTGTACTTTTTAATATGCACAGAAATATTACAGGGGAATCAATCATTTTGTACAATAAATATATACTACTTAAAAGCCCCAAAGAATAGGAGTGGTGAATAAATGAATTTATCTAAGAAAACATTTTCAAAAACAATGGTTTCAAGAGGCAGGAAAAAAGCACAGGACTAGGAATTAAGAAGTTAATCCCCACAGTGCCCTATGGGCTTTGTAAACTAAGGGAATCAGAGCAAGTCGACTTCTGATGAGGAGAGAAAGTCCAGAAACGCAAGTGATGGGAACTCACTCCTCGCCACAGGGGCTGAGTCGGAATCATTAGCCGCGGTTGCAGCAGGAAGGCTGTGCTCTCTTTAGCCCACCCAGGCTGCTGCTCAGTTGACCCTCTCTTCCTTCTCACCGGATCATGTGACCTCATGCTAAGACCTCCGGCCTTGATGCAGGAAGAAAGCCCTGGTCAGGTTGGACACCTTGACTCCCCAGATTCTGGAGTCTTGAGAATCAGGCTGTGACACAACATGGCGGAAGCTACAGGTTAGAAAACACTGCATGAGGAGCCATGTGCCACACATCCAGTCTTGCTCAACAACCCAAGTCGCTTAACTGAGAAGACCCATGGCCGAAAGTGCATTTTCCATGTAAAGTTACTTTGAGGGATCTTTTCACTTGTGTTATGGGAATACCGACTATGGAAAATATTGCAGTTGATCCAACCACAACGTCCTATGAGCATCTTAAATGCAATCACAAAAACACCGAAGAATGGATGGAGACCAAATAACAAGGATTTTTGAGATGGCAACAAAGTGAAGAGTACAAACACAAGTTTTTGGGAAGTGTCATTAAATATGCAGTCTCTCAGCAGAAATCCGTATAAACTAGAAGCAGAATGGTGTAACGAGGGGCTGAGTGGGGGCGTGTCTGGCTGTGGGGCGGGGCTGAGTGGGAGGGCGTGTCTGGCTGTGGGCGGGGCTGAGTGGGGGCGTGTCTGGCTGTGGGGCGGGGCTGAGTGGGGGCGTGTCTGGCTGTGGGCGGGGCTGAGTGGGGGCGTGTCTGGCTGTGGGGCGGGGCTGAGTGGGAGGGCGTGTCTGGCTGTGGGGCGGGGCTGGTGGGGACGTGTCTGGCTGTGGGGAGGGGCTGAGTGGGGGCGTGTCTGGCTGTGGGCGGGGCTGAGTGGGGGCGTGTCTGGCTGTGGGGAGGGGCTGAGTGGGGGCGTGTCTGGCTGTGGGCGGGGCTGAGTGGGGGCGTGTCTGGCTGTGGGGAGAGGCTGAGTGGGGGCGTGTCTGGCTGTGGGCGGGGCTGAGTGGGGGCGTGTCTGGCTGTGGGGCGGGGCTGAGTGGGGGCGTGTCTGGCTGTGGGGCGGGGCTGAGTGGGGGCGTGTCTGGCTGTGGGGCGGGGCTGAGTGGGGGCGTGTCTGGCTGTGGGGCGGGGCTGAGTGGGGACGTGTCTGGCTGTGGGGCGGGGCTGGTGGGGGCGTGTCTGGCTGTGGGGAGGGGCTGAGTAGTTGGGTCCGGCTATGGAAATGTCAGTCTTACTATGCTGGTTTGTTGCAATTTTCCTAAGCCTAGTTTGATGATTTTCAGCTAATCTGGTGATTTGCAGCCACCGAGCCTTGGTTGAGTCACCTGTGTTCTGATACTATATATTTGCATTTAGAACATGAAGTCACTCCTATTCTGGCTTCCATAACACCATGACTCTCTGCGGAATAATCAGATTTAAATCCAGTGTCCTAGTTTATATCACAGCTATTTCTCATTTTATGTCAGTCCGCGCCGGCAGCTGCTCTCCACAGCCTCAGCCCTGTGGGATTTGGGGCTGTGTCACAGTGAAGACGCCTTCAAAGCCTGCTCTGCCTGCCTCGTCTGTGCTAGCGCTGCGCATGCGGACTTTATCAACTGCCTGCCTTGAGACCCCTTCACACAGAACGGTGTTGTGTCACAGTTTCTTTGCAAATTGAAACATTCCATCTTGCCAGGAAGCAGTTTAAGCAGGGACAGGGACAGAAACAGTTCAAAACAGCTTCAGGAAGTCCCTGAAACTGAACGGAGTCTCTAGGCCTCTCCTATGAAAGCAAACACTGAAATTCTGGAGTCCGATCAGGCTGAAGCCTGCTGTGCTGAAAGGAACACTGAGACCAGCCAAGCTGCCTGGAAAAACAGGAGCGCGCAGAGCTGCCCGCATCAGCTAGCAGAGCTGACTTCCGCCTGTGCGCTGTTTCCCAGCTGTCACCAGGGCTGGGTGGGCTTTGGTGGTGCAGCTGTCTGTGAGTCATTCTGCTCCCATATTCCTGTAAGTAACCCCAATAAAACTCACTGGTTCACCAAGCTGAGTTTCGGTGATGCCTGTACTTGGGTCTGTACTGGGATCCCTACTGGGGCGAGTAGATGTATCTTTTGCATCTCCCCAGGAAAAGTTTCACACACTTGGCGAGTGGCCTAGTGCCACCCTCATGATGGCTCATGCTTCCTATCCAAGGAACATCCCTTTCTCTAGGACTTTAGGGGACCCTTTAGACATGCCTGCAGTCGAAGGATTGGTTTCTCCAAGTCAGCCCCATAACAACCCCGTTACATTAAAACCCCGGTACAAACTTTCCTGTGATTTGCCTAGTGCAGCCTGTCCAAAATTGGCGAGAATTGATCAGCTCTTTAACAGTGAGTGTGTGTGTCAGGGTGGGGTCAGAGCAAATGTAGAGATTAAGATCCAAGGTGGATCTGATTCATACCTTTACCCTCCTTCTTCAGACAGCCCAGGCCTTACACGATGCCACCTCCATTGCTTGGACAAACACGGCTTCACACCATCTAGACTTCTCTATGAATGGAGCCCTTGGCTCTATACACACAGCTGGGCTTCTGTGCTCCGCCTTCCTCCTCTTCCTCTACATACATGTACCTCTCAGTGATTCTGGATCCCAAACATCCTGGGAGATGCATCAAGCTTGTGTCACACAGGCAGAAAAACACCCAACTTTTAGGTCATGTGACACCCTTCCTGCACTGACTAAATACTGTATTTATAATGCTGTGCCAGAACCCGGGTGACATCTACATGTAGCAAGATCATTTCTTTGTCCATCCCAAGCAGCTCTTGACCAGACATTAATGATCACCAAGTGAATCTAAACCCAGTGATCAACATAAAATTGTAAGAAAAGTGGTTCATTAGCCAAAAATGTGGTGATGTATTTGAGTCGCAATCACTCGCCTTTATAGATATGAATATACCAAAAATAATATACCATACACAGGAAAATGGGAGCTTCCCCACCACACTCATCAGACAGCAGGCTGCACTAATGATTCTATCCAAAGCACAAAGTGGCCTGTGTTCCCGTGCCCCCTTGGAAGATGGCCTGCTTGGGTATAAAAGACACTTTCTCCTGTTTATTGTACATTGTACGGGGTCCCCAAGTGGGGGCAAGGCCACTCTCCTCTCTATCCCCCCCACCCCCGGCATGCTTTAGCCTGCCTTTCCAACATCACATCAAACGGCCTCCCCACATCCAGTGATTCAGGTGAGCACCACCTGCCGATGAAGGAGAGGCCTGGGGTGTCCTGAGATTACAAAATGACACAAAGTTTGAGTCATGAACTGAAGCAACTCCTCTAGAAACTTCCTGTGGGGCCGTGGAATGGGAGCATTGGCACTTCACAGTTTGCAGTAGTGTGGAAGGTGCTTCTCCAAGCATACGTGCCAGATAGGTGACTACGGTTTACTGCGCAGGAACCCAGGCTGCAGCCACCTCTCAGGTCTGGGAGGCTGTACTGGAGAGCTCAGATGGCATGTCTGTGCAGGCTAGAGCTGCAGCTGTGAGGACCTGCTCCTTAGAATCTCAGGGTGCCGGGCCAGACACCTATAAGTCTGTCTTGCTCCAGCCCACATCCTCTCCTTCTCTGCCCCCCCTCTTCCGGCTTTATAATTGGCCCCAGAAACTGCAGAAGAAAACCATATGCAACTCTTGCCTTTACTGATGGATAGTCAAATGTGCTTCTTGTCAGTGTGTCTAATTGTCCTTAGCACAGAGCATTGGTGTCAGCTGAATTAATGGAGGTTCCCTTTGCCAATATGGATGCTGGCGACAGCAGAACTGCCATGCAAATAAGTCTCACATCAGGTTAGGCTAATTCAGGGAGGGTGGAGTTTAAACGTGAGAATCACACCTCAACCAAGCTTTGCACCCTTATGTCCACAGAGGGCAGAGTTGAGTCACAAGGTGGGTATACCCTTAGTAACCCTTTGGCGGGAGGCCATGAGCCTTTTGGCAGAGGGACAGTCAAGATCTCAGGCTGTACTATGAATTTGATGTTTGGAACATTTTGTAATGAACACACACATTCTTTAGCTCTGCGGTGGGGCCTATCGCTGGAGTCCTGGGCTGGGTTTCAAAGGCTGTGCTTACTGTAAGGTGCTCTGAGGGGTTTCTGTCCCCAGCAAAAGCTTGATAAACGTCACGTCAACCTCATTAGCCCACTGGTCATTCCTTCCTCAAGCATGGAGGTCAATTGCAAGACCTCAGAAAGGGAAATTTTAGTCAGTTTATGCTGTGGAAAAGGGGACAGTCAAATCATGACAAAAGATTGGCGAAGGTCTGACTGCTGCTGGCTCTGTCTGATTTCCCCAAAAACATAATCCTTTAACAAGAGAAGTAATTGTAATTGCTTCTGCGAGCAACCTTGCAAGGGCAGGACTGCACCTCTCTCTCTCTCTCTCTCTCTCTCTCTCTCTCTCTCTCTCTCCCTCTCTCTCTCTCTCTCTCTCTCTCTCTCTCTCTCTCTCTCTCTCTCTCTCTCTCTCTCTCTCTGTGTCTTTCTCTCTGTCTCTCTGTCTCTCTCTGTCTCTGTCTCTGTCTCTCTGTCTCTCTGTATCTGTCTCTCTGTCTCTCTGTCTGTCTCTGTCTCTCTGTCTCTCTCTGTCTCTGTCCCTCTGCCTCTGTCTCTCTGTATCTGTCTCTCTGTATCTGTCTCTCTGTCTCTCTGTCTCTCTCTCTGCCTGCCCCTGCCCCTACCCCTACCCCTGCCCCTCAAGAAGACAGCCTTGTCCTGGTAACTTAGCCAAAGGTGCTTGCATAATGGGAAGGCAACATTGTCCTCAGAGTTGCTGGTAACTGCAATGACTTTACCCTTCACTCTTTGATATATCAGTGCTGTTTGAAATTTTGTGATGTCCCTTTATCCTCTCTCCAACTGGAGACACAGAAGGAACAAACCAACAAATGCAATAGAGAAGTTAAGACACTTTCTTTTGGCAAAGTGGGAAACAAAGCAAAGGCCAGACAGGACTTTCTGCCCCGGCAGGCAGCTCTTTCTAGTATATCGCTGGCACTTCCTCATGAACTGTGGTGAACCGTTTCTCTGGGAAAATGCTGGAAACGTGTTTTGTCACATGCAGGAGTGGGTCCCAGGGCGCAATCCCAATAGCAGGGCCACTAGGTTTGTATGGTATAGAAATGAATACTTTGTTTTGGAATAGATTTTCACTTATTGATACAATTTTAGTGATATGTATATTTCTCCTCTTGTTTAGGTATTGTGTTTATATAGCTCATTGGAAAATGTAATGTATAATTTAGTACAGATTAGAGAGTTACCTATGATAGTCAAAACTTGGAGTTAAGTTAGTTAGGATTTCTAGATATGCAGAGATGTATTTGAGATGAATAGGCATTCTTCAAACCTTTCAAAGACCTATAGAATATGGCATTTAAAATGGTTTAGGGTTTTTCTTGACAGTGAGGCACAACTGTTCCTGGTAACACCATGTGCATCAGAAAGAAAGATGGACATCGAAGAAACACATTATGGAGTTTGCTTCTAATATGGCAAGACTAGCCATTTGGGCAAGGTACTGCTCTTGTCTGGACTGTTTGACTTTATGCTGTATAAACTGGACATGCAGGACCCACAGCAAAGTGACTGCTGATACAAGATGGACATTGCTACAGGGTTCCTGCTTCATGGAAGAGGCTGCCAGACAGTCAATAGGAGGAACTAGGTGACTAGGAGGAAAGAGAAAGTAGTTGGGAGGAGAGAACAGAGGTCCTAGCCGTCTCTCTGGTAAGATGAGGCCACATGGAAGTACTTAGATTAATAGGAATGGGTTAATAATTAAGATAGAGCTAGCCGGTAAGAAACTCGTAACTGGCCAACAGAATTATATCAAATACAGAGTCTCTGCGTGTTATTGGGGGCAGGTGTGGTGGTGGGCCTGGGCCGGCAGGGAAAACCCTGCTCGTCACAGGTTTGAGGCCATTGGAATTAACCTGCCTTCCATAGCTCTAAGGTTAAACCTACCAAACCAGAAGGTGTGCAGGTGGAGCCCGACAGTCTGTTCGAGGGAAGCCACCAAGCTACTGTGCACATAGAAGCTTGATGAGCACTGCTGTGGGGCATGCAGGGTACCATCCATTAATTCCCTCTCTCTGACCCTACAATGATCCATGATGGGTAATGGTGTTGTTACATTCTTTTTCTGGTGTTGGAGATGCCCAGGACATCTTGCATGCTGGGTAAGGGACTCATCTAGTCAGCCCTGTGGCTTCAGAAGCGATGAAACCAAGGTCCGAAAAGAACAGTCAACCTTTCTAACATCATGGGATCAGTTTAAGAAACCGAAACCCAAATCTCTATCACCCTTGATTCTGGAGACCCAATTCTTCAACCCATGGCCCCAAGCCTCTCAACAAATGTACCAGAAATGGTTTCCTCTAAAAGGGCCTGATTAGGTTTTCTACCCTGGTAAAGCTTTTCCTTTTCTGCACAGAGGACCTTCCCATGGAAGATGATGGCTACTGTATCCCGACCCTCCCATTGCATGCTTTGCAGGGTGTTGACACAGCCAGGGTTTGTACCCGAGTGGAAATCTGAACTCCTGCAGAGTGTTCATCTGGGCCGCTAGTTTCTGTGGGACTCAGGCCTTGTGGCTTAGGCACTTTTCCCTTTTCCCAACGATTCTAGTGTTGTTGCCCTCAATTTCCAGAATTAGAATGAACTCAAGGATTCAACGGGAGCTGTTTATAGTAAAAGGAATGAGTTAAAATAATTGTGAAGGATTGGATGCCAGAAAAGTCTGCGACAGACATGCTACCAGCTGTCCTTCCAGCATCTCTGGGCTGCCAGGTGCTGTGGGTAGTCCTGGGACTAGCAGCAGCCTCAGTGTGAGAGGTAGCATATTTCACGGTAGGTTACCTCCCCATCCGCCAGTCTTACCTTGGGATTATTCAGTTCTCAGGTTACCATGGGAATGGGGCTGATTATACACTCAGAGCGACCAATTTGGTGCAAGATTAAAGAACACTTAGGTACGAATGTCAGAACCTGGAAGCCGGGACATTTAAAGGGGCTTTTCCCTGGGCCCACACATCTGCAAAGTGACCTCAATCCTAAAACTCCAGTGCAGCAGCAGCAGAGCGTGAACCGCCTTCCCCACTGCCCTGGCCCTTGCTTCATGGGGGAGGGGCGTGGAGGAAGAATGGCAGAGGAAAGGGAAATGAAGCATCTCAGAGCAAATTCTTGAATCTGTTGGACGTCATGACACCCATCCCCTTTGATCACCACTGTGTCTTACCTGCTCACTGTTTTTCTGGAATGAGGATTGACTTAGGTTACGGCGTATCTTTGGAATAATGTTTAATCCCAAACAGGAGCTGCTTCCTTCAAAAGCGGTGCTGTCCTGTGCTCCAGAGGGCTCACAGCTACTGTGCATAGCTATGTTCTCTGGTGGGTGCCCGTGTGTGAGATGTGAGAGAGCAAACCCGGGTGGACGTGTGGCTTCTTCCCTGAAGGACTACTTCATACAGTGGACCCAGGCAAGTCTATACCCTTGCAGTGACTGATTCAGCACAAGGAAGAGAGAGGATCTGGGTTAGAGCAATCAAATGTCCCCTTAGTATTACAGAGGCCACAGGACGTCTAGGAGAGGACCACGGCAGGGGAGCCTGGAGATCTGAGTGCTGCTGAGGCTCCTGAGTGAGGTGCACTCACGTACCTGCTTATCACCAGGACCACTAGTGATGCAGGTGCACTCATCGCCAGGACCACTCGTCATTTAAGGTCTGATGAGAGGGATCCTGTTCAATCCCGTTTTGCTAATCCAGGGTCAGTAAGAGCCACCCCAACAGCAGGACCTGAATCCTTGTAGATGTGTCAATACATAAGTTTCACAAAATCAATCTTGGTGAAAGGCCATCAACTCAGTTCTCCTTCCAAATCTCTCATGCTGGTGTATAGCCTAGAGTCATTCTTCCAGGGGGTTGGTACAACACAAATCCCCTCCAGCAAGATGGAAAACGATATGCCATGTAAGCATTAAAAAGAAGTAAACAGCTTATTCTTTCATCAATCAGAATGCCTACACACTCACAGAGGCACCCCATCTAAAGCAGGCCAATCAACTAGATTGATAGCCTGCCTTTCAATGAAATTAGTTTCTTGGATAAGTTACTTTAGTTACTTTTCTGCACAGCTTTAACTTCAGAATTATTAATAAACACTCAGACACTATCACTTTAGGTAATTCAAAGCACGGTCATTTAAAACAATTTCTCTCTCTCCCTCAAATAAATTCCTTTTATCTGTTAGCTATAGTGGCCACAGTAAAATGTTATTTTTCACAATAACAATTCTTCCACTTAAGGGGGAAAAGACATGGACTTACCTTTTTTTTCAATTATTTTAAGAAAATGAAAAAGCCAGAATGTACTACCAGTTACTATAAAAATTGAACTATAGGTTATATAAACTATATTTTGCTCCCAAAACAAAATGGTAAATAATGGATTGGGAAAATAATTTTCCTAATTACATGTACACATAGTCATGAGAACAAATATCTACCCTCTACCTATTGATCTGTTTTCTATATAGTTCAAGAGTTAGTCACTCACCAAAAAATAAAACCTACTAAAGTCAATATCGAGGTAGATGTACACCTATCATCTCAGCCCTTAGGAGGCTGAGGCAGGAGGATGGTGAATTCTGGGCCAGCCTGCAATAAATACTGCAGCTTTGCCTCAAAATGAATGGATGCTTGGATGGATGGATGGATGGATGGATGGATGGATGGATGGATGGATGGATGCTTGGATGGATGGATGGATGGATGCTTGGATGGATGGATGGATGGATAGATGGATGGATGCTTGGATGGATGGATGCATGGATGGATGCTTGCATGGATGGATGGATGCATGGATGGATGGATGGATGGATGGATGGATGGATGGATGGATGGATAGGTAGGTAGGTGTAAAAACTCAATAGTAAAAACACATAGTCAGAAAGTGTGGGTAAAATGGCAAAGACTAGGTGCCAGGCTGAGCAGCCACGTTTTTCCATTCATTCCTGTTCATCCCCTTAGATGCACACTCATTGCCGTCAAGATATCTCCGAACACTGAGCCTGGGTGAATGGGCGGTTATTTTGGACCGTGTGCTGCCTTGACCCCTTGAGCCTTTCTTTCTTTTATATTTTACCCTGAGGCTCACACTCAGCATCTGAACTTGGATGCCTCTTCTGAACTCACTGTCCAAACCCAACATGAGATACCCCAAGCAGAGGCAAGTCACACTCAGCATCCCACCCAGGCTGGGATGGTGGTGGAGTCCCACTCACAGGGACCAATCCGAAAGCATGAAACGGACAAAGAACAAGAGCTCTACATAGACTCATGTGCCACACCATCGGTTACATTGGTGAGAAACAGAAACATCTAGAAATCTAATGGTAAAGCATGCTGGGACTGACTATGGGTTACTTAACTGGGTGGGATGAGGTTATTTGGCCATTGAAAACATAGTGATGATTCACCGTAGTGAAGGAAAAGCTTATCAAACGGGCCAGA